>QGSO01000601.1:338282-455979 GCA_011037825.1 Carya cathayensis
TTTTCTTTTAATTTACTCCCCATAAACTCTAGACAATCACCATCTGGGAGTTGAAAACTGATTACACGACTCCTGCAATTTATACTTGCACAATACCGATATAACCAATCCATGCCGAGAATAATATCAAATCCCAACAACTTGAATACCACCAAGTCGGCATCAAGTGTCCTACCACCAAAATCCAAGGGACAACCCAACGCAACTCTAGAACAACAAACCATTTCACCATTTGGAAGACTCACCACTATTGATTCTGGTAAGGGTCCCGTAACTAAATTACATATCCGTGCGAACGTAGAAGACACAAATGATTGAGATGCACCCGAATCAAACAATGTGCAAGCATAAAAGTCATACAACCGGACTCTTCCTGAACCAAACACATATACCCACAAAATCCGAAATAAAGAAATACCAAACCACACCAAACATCAAATCCAAAAATTAATTTAGAACCATACCTGTAATCACTCCAGCATCGTGGGTCGCTGGTGCCTCATCATCCACCTCTCCAGGGGTAACAGCATACACTCGGGCCTGCGCTACTTGCCTCTGATTAGTTCTTCCACCACGTTGACCTCCACGGCTTCCTTGAACTGTATTAGGACACTCACGGGCAAAGTGTCCCTGCTGGCCACAATTATATCATCGAGCTCCACCCAAAGTGCACTCACCCACATGAGCTCTATTACACCTCATGCAAACGGGCATCCGACCTCCTATACGCACTCCTGAGGCAACTTGTGGTCGAGTTCCAGACCGCTGAACAATTTTCTGAGGCGATCCAGAGCTACTTCCTTCTCCAGTATAACTCCGCCTTTTATGTCCTGGAGGGGAACCCATACTCAAATTATTCTCTCGCTCCACGAGAGTGGCCACATCCCCAAAAACCTGAAAAGTGGATATCCGGTGGCTGACTACCAACCGGCGTATATCAGGGCGTAGACCCTCCTGGAAACGCTCAGCTTGCATTTCCTCTGTGGCGATGAGGTGGGGAGCAAATTTCCCAAGTTCTACAAACCTTCGGGCGTACTGTTCTACGGTCATGCTCCCTTGGACCAAGTGTGAGAACTCTCTTGCTTTTTGCCGCCTTACAGAAGCGGGAAAGAAACGATCATTAAATTCTTTCTTGAAGCGCTGCCAGGTCACAGCGGCAAAAGACCCCAATTCTGACTCCAGCATTATTCTTTTGGTATCCCACCAATCAAAAGCAGTGCCCGGCAACAGATAGCTGGCGTAGAGTACTTGTTGCGCCTCAGTGCAACCACATACCTCAAAAGTCCTTTCCAAGTCTTTGATCCACTTTCCAGCTTTTAGTGGATCCTCGTCTCCAGTGAAGTGTGGAGTCCTATGCACCAGAAAGCGCTCATAGGTGCACCCCGCTTGCACTCCTCCACTAGGCCCTCCCGGTAGTAGCCATGGCCCTCCTTGTTGCCAAGGCCCTCCTTGCTGTGGCCAAGGACCTCCAGGTTGTGGGCAAGGCCCTCCTGGCTGTGGGCAAGGCCCTCCTTGTTGAGGCCTAAAATTTTGCTGCATAAATTCCGTCATTTGCCGTATAGCTTGGGCAATGGAATCATCTCTCTGTGTATCGTCCCGTGGCCCTTGTGTAGATTTCCTTGGTCTCACCATTTTTCCTGCCACCACAACCTTTGACCCCTTTTTAAAAAAACGAATAAAACCAATAACATAAAACCAAACCAAAACCAATCCACATCACAAGAAATAACATAGCTAATTAAGCAAATACAAGCAAACTAGCTCAAATAAATTCAAAACAATTAAAATACATCAAAAAGCAACTTTAATTAAAATAAATTTTTAAAACACAACTTTAAAAACATTCTGGTACCTCTCCTATGGGACATGTGGTTTTACCCAGAGCCAAACCGCTCTGATACCACCTGTGACGCCCCCAAATCCCCACGTACCAACACGGGGAATTCGAGACGTCCGGATGGTGACAACCCGAGCCACCATCCTATCGACGAGTGCCAAGTGTGTGCAAGCGACACATGTGCACAAGGAAATACGCAGCGGATAGCAAAGTCATAAAATTAAGTACCAGAATTTTTTCTTAAATAAAATACAAAGCGGTTCAAAGATACATAATAAAATATTACAAGTCATAAATATTGTTTCAAAACCAAATACAAAGCATGAACTCCAACTCAGATCTCCGGCGGAGCCGCATCCTCGGGCTCAACCTCCTCCTCCTCCTCGAACTCTGCACCAAAATCTACGGTACCAAAATGGTGCCGCAGGTAAGTAAAATCCAAACACCACTAGCTAAAAGCACATTAAACTCAAACAATATGCATGAATAAATGCCAATGCACAAAACTCACAAACCATATTTTTTCCATGCATGCCAAAAACCCATTTGGCTTAAAAACGTATCCTTTAAACAAACCTCGCCATTATCCCCGATAACGGCCCACACATACCGTTTAAAACCAAGCCTCGCCATTATCCCAGATAATGGCCCAAACCACCATTTTCCCAGAAAATGGATCACAAGTCCTCAACACATCCTCGCCATTTTCCCAGAAAATGGCCCGTATTCGAAAACCATAAAAACCAATCCGATTATGCATGCACCATGATCTCCCCTAGGGATCATCCGCACACTCTGGCTCTGTGCCACACCGCAGGTAACGTCTACGCATGTGACACCTACATGAGTGATGCCCAGACTCGCGCCTCGCGCGTACCTGGCCAGGCCATCCTCTAGTCCCCGCTACTCTAGGGACCACGGAGTCGACACGACAGCGTTACCGTATCGTGCGATCCGGTCGTCGCCCAGCGACAACCCAGGGGATGTCACTTAGTATTATCCACTCCCGAGTGACCAGAGGAGCTCCACCGGAATAATAACCCATCCCGGCTTGGGCTCGTGACACGCACGCACCCAAAAATCCATTTACGCCAATAAAACAGAGATTTTCTCAATTAAAATAAAATACACGTGCATGCACCATGTAAATGCAAATCTCAATGCTCGACAAATACAACCAACCATAAAACAACAATTCAAGCAACTCCGTCCTCCATCCATCCGACCCCCGAACTCCTCGGACTCAGTCCGGAATCAGCAAACCAACCAAATAAATTATTGTAAGAGCAAAATATATTTAAATCTAAAAGTAGAGTTTGGAAAATACTTACAGGCTATATAGGATTTTTAGAAGGTTCGGCGCGCGGCAAACGATGGGCGGAAAGCAACGTAACAGTGCAAATGCACTGTAGCCGTGGGTCGCAAAATACCCACTTTTGAACGGGGACAAACCAAGACACCAAATTGATAGGGAATGGTCTAGGGATGTTTATGAAGCTAGTGGAAGTGAGTTTTGGCCGTGGGTGGCGGCGAAAACGCCGGTAGAAGCGAAAAACGAGCAAATCGGAGTTGAGCTCGTGGGAGCTGCTCCGGTGGCCGATCTAGGCCGGAAATGGGTGGGTTAGGTCGGCAAGAGGTAGGGGAGAAGTGGTGAAAAGATGGTGGCCGGAGGTGGTGCGACGGCGCCGAAAACGGTGACAAACCGTGCGGCTTAGATGCGCTTTTCCGGCCAAACGGCCGGCCGGTTGGGGGAGATCTTTGGTGGGGTGGTGCACCGGAGGGAGGGAAAGTTTTTTGGGTGGGTGGTGGAGGCCACGCCGCCAGAGGGAGGGGAAAAACTAGGTTGGTACAGCAACTTTGAGCGGCTCGTGGCGGCTAACGGTGGCTCCGATGGTCCTGAAAATTGGAGGGGTTGTAGTCTGCCGTGAGAGGAAGAGAATGGCGGGGGTGGTGTATGACACCTCCACTGGACGACGGAGATATGGCCGGCCAAAGGTGATTGCGCGGGAAGGAAAAAGTGCAGGGGAGAGGGGGTTTCGTGCGAGCGGACGCGGGGAAGAACGGGAAGGAAAGAAAAAGAAAGGAAAGAAAGAAGGAAAAGAAGAAAAGAAAAGGAAAAGAAGGAAGAAGAAAAAAAGAGAAAAAGAAAAGAAGGGAAAAGAAATGAAGTCCAAACTTCACTTCCGGGATCCAGAAACTGATCCGCCGAAAACGATATTAAAAACATAAACGACTAAAATAAATTAAACACTACATCAAACAAATAAATAAACACCGTTTAAAATATTTTAAACACAACGTCAAGCTAAAATAAATTAAACAGCACTTTAAATTCGACAGCCAATAAAATCCAATTAAATTCCAATACTTTAAAATAAAAGCACTATAATATTAATTAAATTAAAACCACTCCTTCAGTGAAAATACACGTAAAAACGGGTCATCACATCCTACATATTGGATATGTGTTTGGCATTGAGCTTCCAGTCTTGATGCCTTTTCTTGTATCTGATTCAGTAAACATCTTCTTTCTTTCTGGACTTTCTTCAGTAGCATATGGTGAAGTCCTCTTTCTTTCCAAAATGATCTGGGCGGTCAAACCCTTATGCTCTACCTCTGCTATCGCGACCACATTTACCAATTCTTGGTAAGTCTGAATTCTAAGGCAAGCTACTTGACTGCAGATCCTAGGCTGAAGTCCTGCTCGAAACTTCTGCACTTGCATCCTTGGAGTAGAGATAAGTTGTGGTGCAAACCTTCCTAACGCCATAAACTTAGCGGCGTACTGTTCTACGGTTAAATTGCCTTGAGTTAAAGTTGCGAACTCCAGCACCTTCAGCTGTTTGACAGAATTTGGGAAGAATCTGTTGTCGAACTCTTCCTTGACTCTCTCCCATGATAATGCAGCAAGATTTCCTAGTTCCCTAACTAGAAGTTGCCTGCAGGTGCCACCATATTCCGGCTTCTCCTTGGAATAGTGTGACGCCCCCAAATCCCCACGCACGAACACGGGAAAATCGAGACGTCCGGATGGTGACAACACGGGTCCCCATCCTATCGACGAGTGCCAAGTGTGTGTAAGCAACAGAAGTGCACAAAGAGA
The DNA here is from genome assembly GCA_011037825.1 of Carya cathayensis. Taxonomy (NCBI): domain Eukaryota; kingdom Viridiplantae; phylum Streptophyta; class Magnoliopsida; order Fagales; family Juglandaceae; genus Carya; species Carya cathayensis. The sequence goes on from QGSO01000601.1 coordinate 343,223, forward strand.
CACGCAGCGGATAGTAAAGACATAAAACTAAGTATCAGAATTTTTCATAGTTTAATACAAAACTGTTCAAATCATACATAATAAATTATTACAAATACCAATATTGTTTCAAATCCAACTCCAAAGCATAGACTCCAACTCAAAACTCCGGCAGAGCCGCATCCTCGGGCTCAGCCTCCTCCTCCTCCTCGATCCCTGCACCAAAATCTACGGTACCAAAAATGGTGCTGTAGGTAAGTAAAACCCAAACACCACTAGATAAAAACAAATTAAAATTCAAACAATATGCATGAGAGAATGCCAATGCACATGTCCCAAAAACCGTATTTTTCCACACACGCCAAAACCCAAACACCACTAGATAAAAACATATTAAAATTCAAACAATATGCATTAGAGAATGCCAATGCACATGTCCCAAAAACCATATTTTTCCACACATACCAAAAGTCTCATTTGGCCCAAAAACATAACCTTTCCAAATACCACGCCAAAAGTCCATTTGGCCCATAACATAACCTTTCCAAATAAACCGTATGCACCACGACCTCCCCTAGGGGTCATCCGCACACCCTGGCTCCTGTGCCACACCACGGGAATCCACCATGCGTATGACACATAAACGAGCGATGCCCAGTTCAGCGCCCCGCGCGTTCGTAGCCAAGCATCCTCTAGACGAGCGATGTCCAGTTCCGCGCCCCGCGCGTCCGTAGCCAAACATCCTCTAGCCCTCGCCAGTGAAGGGCCACGGAGTCAGTGCATAGAGCGATGCCTAGTTCCGCGCCCGGCGCGTTCGTAGCCAAGCATCCTCTAGCCCCTGCTCCTGTCGTCGCTCAGTTTCGCGCCCCGCGCGTTCGTAACCAAGCTTCCACTCAGGGGACGTCACTCAGTATATTACGCTCCCGAGTGACCAGAGGAGCTCCACCAAGATAATACCCTATCCCAGCTTGGGTCGTGATACACACGCACCCGAAAATCCATTTACGCCAATAAAACATGATTTTCTCAATTCAAATAAAATGCACATGCATGCACCATGTGAATGCAATCTCAATGCACAACACAACCAACCAACCATAACTCAACAAATCAAGCAACTCTATCCTCAATCCATCCAACCCCCGAACTCCTCGGACTTAGTCCGGAATCAACCAACCAATTAGATAATTTATTGTAAGAGCAAAATATATTTAAATCTAAAAGTAGAGTTTAGAAAATACTTACAGTGCTCTACTGTATTTTTTGAAAGCTCGTGGCGTTGCAAACGGCGGAGGAAAAGCAACGTAACAGTGTATTTTACACTGTGGCCATGGGTAATAAATTACCCACTTTTGAACGGGGACAAACCAAGGCACGAAATTGATAGGGGAGGGTCTAGGGATGTTTCTGAAGCTAGAGGAAGTGAGCTTTGGCCGTGGGTGGCGGCGCACGGTGGTGGATCGGCCACTTGAAGCCAATTTCGGCCTTGGAGAGTGAGGGAGAGTGAGGGCTATACACAACTCCGTTGGTCATGAAATTTCTTGGAGAAGGTCATGGTGATGAGAGGGACAAGTTGGTGGTTGTGAAACACCATGGGTGGCCGTGTACGGTGGCGTATGGTGGTGCAACCGAAACTCTAGCTATGGAGACCCATCGGAGAAAAAGAGAGAGTTAGGGGAAAAGAAAGACATGGGGAGGAAACCCTTGATGTGGTAAATCCATTGGTGGTGCTTGGTGGCTGATTTGGCCGTGTATGGTGGCTCAAAGAGGAGAAAAAGGCTTGAAGACCCATTTGTTTGGAGGAGAAAGGAGAGAGATTGGGTGGCCGACGATGCACACCACCGGTGCAGTAGAGCTCGCCGGTGAGGGAGGGACATGCCGGAGGTGAAGGTGGGTCATGGCGGCTGGAGGTGGCGCCGGCTGGGAGCTTGGACCGAAAGGCTGGAGAGGAGGGGGGAGGGGGCTGTTGCACGGGCTGGGGGGAAAAGCAGGGGAGGAAAAAGAAAGAAGAAGAAAAAAGAAAAAGGAGAAAAGAAAAAGAGGAAAAAGAAAAAGGAGAGAAAGAAAGTGAGATCCAGTCCTCACTCCGGAAACCAAAAACTGTTCCGCCGAAAACGATATTAAAAACATAAAACGACTAAAATAAATTAAACACCACATCAAATAAAATAAAAACCAATTAAAATACATTAATTTAAAATAAATAAACCAATATATTAATTAAACTAAAAACATTCCTTCAGTGAAAATACACGTAAAAGCGGGTCATCACAAATAGATATCCAGCATATAGAACCTTCTGGTCCTCAGTACATCCACAGATCTTGTATGTCCTTTCGAGAACCAGAATCCATTTCTCGGCTCTCAAAGGGCCTTCATTACCAAACGTAAGTGCAAGCTTCTCATAAGAACAACCCCTAACTTTGGGTTGAGGTGCCTGCACTTATTGTTGTTGCTGATGTCTAAGCATGTCAATCAACAGACGTATAGCCTCAGCAAACCCTTGCCCTCCATCCACTTGGTAATTCTGATTCTCTTGATTGATGTCTCCCTCAGGGTTCCGAGGTATCCTACCACGAGTCATGTGTCACTTCCTGAAACACATGAGTACACGTATCGCAACCACATACTATCTCTTAAACTTCAAGAAATTCAAGCCTAATATTTGGTGCATTTCCCAAGGACATGTGGATTTATAGCCCAGACACGTATTGCTCTGATACCACCCTATGATGCTCCCAGATTTCCGTTTAGGATCGGATGGACATCCGAAGTGTTGGGACATGCAACACAAGGTTACGTGCCCCCCCGTTCATGATATACAAGATGCAATGTTCCTAACATGCATCTAGCATTATAGAATAGTTTTTTAACAATACTATGCACCATACTTATAATATCCCAAATATTTAACTCGTAATCCAAGCATACTTAACAAAATAAACATCAACGATTTCAATACGAGTCTTAGAAGACTGTAATCTCAAAAGCATGGGAGACCATGCTCCATATTTACATTACCAAAATACACTATTGAGAAAGTTTGTCGAGTAACACGTGTAACTCGACTAACAATGCCAAAATACAATCCAAAAACTAACTATGGAAGCTGTAAGCTCTGCGTCATGTTGACGACGTCTAGTCAACCTCTTCCAATCTACCAATATCCACTCCCTACTCTTATCTTGACACAAAGCCTACCATTCAGGGGGAACGGTAGTTGGGACTACCACGGTGAGGTTTGATTACAAATCTCAGTAAATTAACATAAAACTCCCACACAGGTTAATGATGCATGCATAGTAGTAAAAGCATGAATGCACAACTTGACATATAGCATGACGTAACTGACATAACTTGAACTTAAACATGAACTGAACTTGACTTAACATGACATGAACTTAAACTTAAAACATAACATGGACTAGCAACATAAAATGAATCGTAAACTTGAAACATAACATGAACATAAACATACATAACATAAATATGAACTTGAACTTAGCATAAACCTGAGCATAACAAGACAGAAACATGAACTTGAAACATAACGTGAACATGAACATAACATAACATGAACGTGAACTTGAACATAACATAAACTTGAACATAACATGATATGAACATGAACTTTGAAACTTAATGTGAACAAGAACATTACATGTACATGAGTATAATATAACATAACATGAACTTGATCTGAAACTTGACTTAACGTGGACTTGCTCTGAAACTTATTCTTATCTCATGGGGTCACCATGATTGCTTATTCTTAACTTATTGACATAAACTTGGACTTGAATTCTGACAATCAAAATGATTCCGCCAGTCGTTTCATCAAGAATAGTGAACAATCAAAATGATTCCGCCCAACATATTCCATCAGAGATACTCAGACAATCATAATGATTCTATCACAAGTATTTTAAAACATGTACCCTAGCAATTAGAATGATTATACCAAGAGTACCTAGTAATACTCTGACAATTAGAATGATTCCATCACGAGTATTTTAAAACACGTACCCTAACAATCAGAATGATTACACCAGGAGTACCTAGTAATACTCTGACAATCAGAATGATTCCATCACGAGTATCTTAAATAAGATACCATAACAATCAAAATGATTATGCTAGGAGTATCTGCATAACTAAACTTGAACAGCATTCTGACAATCAAAATGATTTCACCAAAAGTACATCGTGTGAATTACAAGTGGAGATGCTCGAACAATCATAATGATTACATCACGAGTATGCTAGACATAACTGACTTAAACGTAACTCGAAAGACATGACTTATTTGAGATGGAAACACTTCGGAACATGATTGAACATGTAACATATATCATACTTGACATGACATACTTGCAATAGTGAATATTACATGATATGACATACATGTAACAAAAACTTTTTCCTCATCTAGTTTTGATAAATCTCTTGATCAATGGCTTAAGAAGGTGAGATCTTCGAAATAAAGCATCACATGGTTTAAAAATGTGTCCTAAAGAATTTCCAACCATCAAAATTAAAATCACATGGCTAAAACTCAATAAAACATGGATCTAACCCAAAACGTCAAATCTTAGGCCTAACTGAAATCCTCTTGCATAGAAAAAATCATATCTTTGAAACTAATACTAAATATCTTCAAAATAACATTCTAACATGAAACTAAGAGACTTGGGATCATCATGTAAAAATATCAAAACCTTTAGAGTAAGATCAAACCACGAAATATTCAAATTTTCTCCAAACAAAATTGTTTTTCCACTTCCAGTTTTCAAGTTTTTAGATCTAAAAAAATATACCATCGAAAACTTTATTAATGCAACAAAAACTCAATGGAAACTCATAAACATATGCTAACAATACTCCATAAAATTTTTGGACCCAAGATATGTCCATTAACTTGGTCAAAAACTCCAAAATATAACATACTCTCCAGTTTCACGCCCAGAATGACCTTTCCATGGTTAAAAATACTTTTGACCAACCAAATGACCATGTAATGATACAAATAATATATATAAGGAAACTATACTCAAATAGAAACAACTTTTATGAAGGAGTCATCGTGTAAAAATACTTACAAAGGGTCAAAAATCTCCATGCAAAAAGACCCAGAAATCTGCCCAACAGAGCGCTTTTGGGTTTCTTTCTAAGAATAGGGGTAATAAGTGATTAAAGGGAAAGAAGTATGTTTGGCACAACTCTATACTTCTGGAGGTGGAAGATATGGGCTTGAATGAACCTTGATTTGAGGTGGCTATATGACATAAAGTGGAGAATAGTGAAGGGAAAGGACTACCTGCAGAAGCTGTGAGGTATGGAGGTTGATGGGGTGGGTTTCTCCATCTCATCAAGGAACTATTGGGTGTAGCCAAGGGCAATGGATGGTCTGCCATGTGGGAGAGGAAACTTCTTGAAGAAACTTTGCCAAGGTGGCCAAATTCATGGGCCTTGGTGGAACTCAACCAAGTGGCTTCAATTTGGGGTTTAAAGGGGGTTTGATTAGGGTTTGAGATGCTAACATGCTCAAATATAATTTTTCTTGATCCAATCAAATTTCCAAGGTTTAAAAGGTTGGATAATGATGTCATAACAAGGATTTGAGAAGTTAATAGCGTGTGGAAGTGATTTAATCAAGTGATTAAACACAATGCTATAAATTGGATCAAAAAGGGTTTGAAGGCCAATTTAGGGTTTGGGGAAACCATTTAGGGTTTCGGTGTCAACTGAGATTTTGGGGTTTCAATTGGATTCCAACCATTTAGGGTTTAACTAGGGTTGAAGCCCTCTTTGATTTGGCTCAATTTGGTTGATTAGATAAAAACTGTTTTGCTTTGATGCCATGATCTTACACCTTGATTTCCTTCACAAATCCATCTAATGGTTCCTCTTGGGGCCAAATGTCTAATACTATTCACTATGTGTGGCTAAGATCTTGCCAAGTGTTCAAATAAAACTTCTCTAACCTAATTTGGGCATTCCACACTGTGATTTTGAAAACACTGCAGTTAGTATGCTTATCGAGGTTGCTATTCACTCCAAAAAATACGTAATAAACTTAGTATTGAAAAATCTTAAATATTCATATTAACCCACAGTGAAAATCGTTTACCAAGACTCAACCTCGAAGTGCCCCTAAAAATAAATTCATTGTTTCGAACAGGTGTTTCGTCTGAAATTATGAAAATGAGTTATTGCGCCATAAAATCCTAAATATTCTACTGAGTCTAGTGGTGTAGACCTTAACATATTCTGACACTTAAACTACATCAAACGATTAAAATCGCATTTCTGGCGCCATAGCGAGTGATAACATTGATTATGTTGACAAACTAAAACCTTTGCGATTAGTCGATTCGTGAAAAGGTTTCTAAAATCTATAGAAATTCTACCATTGAATTTCTAGCGGGCTATTATAGGCACCACCGCCAACCACCTTGCTCCACCTCCACCATCGGCAGTGACTCACTCAAAAAATGAGTAGCACTAATGCTCTCCCAAGTGCAGGAGGATGTCGTGTAATAATTAGGAATAAATTCCTAGATAGTCTCCTCAGGGAAAGTTACTCAAAAATTAAACTCGTTGAAAAAATGTGAAAAACTTCACAAAGAGAAAAAAACAAACAGATGGTATGTGCAATGAATGGAAAGGTTACTAGTCATGGACTAGATTCATGTTTTTAGATTTTTGATTGTCGGATTAAAATGTAAATGACTAATAAATTAAATTCAGAAATTAATAGAACTAAATTAAGAATTTAAACTAGATTAGAAAGTAAATGACAAAAACATGCACTGAATATTGAAAATAAAACCCCAAATTAAAGATTCAACATAAAGTTATGAAAATTAAATAAACATTATTTATAACAAAAATAAAATACACAAAAATAGCACAAGAACATAAAATGAAACAGAGATAATAAATAAATAAAGATGCTCTACTCCAAAGTAAATAAAAGAGAAAAGTATCCGAAAGAAAAGATGCCGCCTCCTCTCAAACGAAAAAGTAGACTAACAAAACAGCAAAAAAAAAAAAATTAAAGAAGAAAGAAGGACAGATAAATTAATCGCCGCCTAACAACCTCCTCTGGAACCTTATAGCAAAGAAACTAAAACTTAAGAGAATGAAATTTTATTATGATAATGCCAGCCATCTGTGGAAGAAGAACTGAGAAACAAGTAACTGAAATAAAAACATAAAGACCCGCCTTCCTGTTCTACAACCTTCAGCGTAAATGAAAAACAAAAGAACAAAAAGATGGAAAAAAAACTAAAGCTGCCACCGAGAGAGAGACCTGTAATTCTTCTCCAGGTTCTCTACAACCAAGACATGTAAAAGAAAAGCAGAAACTAAGAAAGACAAGCCGCCTAGCCCAAAACTACCGTCTGAACGAAAAAGTAAGAAAATGGAAGAAAACCTGCAACTCAACGTAAATGCTGAACGACGAGTAAAACTAAAGCTACCGCCTAGTTCTGGAAATACCAAACGAAAAACAGAAAATGAAGCAAGAAATAGAGAGTTTCTCTATAGCGTGGAAAGAAAGCTTGCTTCCTTAGGTTTCAAATTAAAGTTGTAAAAAAAAAAAAAAACTGATGCCTAAATAAACAGAAAATTGTAACAAGAAAACAGAGTTCCTTTTTTTTTTTTTCTTCTGCAACGTAAAAATGATTACAGGAAAAATCCTCTTCCTCTCCAGTCTGCTCTCTTCCAAACGAGAACTCCTTTAAATAGAGTAGCCAACGTGAAAACATCATTGAGATAGTCCACTTTAGCTGCACCAACAATTCTGTCCGTGATCCTTAGTTTTCTTTCTATTTTCTGCTGCATTCNCCGCCTATCCCAAAACTACCGTCTGAACGAAAAAGTAAGAAAATGGAAGAAAACCTGCAACTCAACGTAAATGCTAAACGAAGAGTAAAACTAAAGTTGCCGCCTAGTTCTGGAAATACCAAACGAAAAACAGAAAATGAAGCAAGAAATAGAGAGTTTCTCTATAGCGTGGAAAGAAAGCTTGCTTCCTTAGGTTTCAAATTAAAGCTGTAAAAAAAAAAACTGATGCCTAAATAAACAGAAAATTGTAACAAGAAAACAGAGTTCTTTCTTTTTTTCTTCTGCAACGTAAAAATGATTACAAGAAAAATCCTCTTCCTATCCCGTCTGCTCTCTTCCAAACGAGAACTCCTTTAAATAGAGTAGCCAACGTGAAAACATTATTGAGATAGTCCACTTTAGCTGCACCAACAATTCTGTCCGTGATCCTTAGTTTTCTTTCTATTTTCTGCTGCATTCTGTAAGTGTGTCGTGATGTTTGATGCTGTCCAGGTGCATGTGTTTGGTTTGAGCTTGCTTTAACTTTCCCAGCCGTGATTTCAGCTTCTGCATGTTTGAGTTTTAATTTTCTGTTTGCATGTGCTTGGTTTGAGTTCCATGATTTTCTGCATTAAGGTGAAGGTGCCGTGATGTTTGATTTCTGCTTTCTTTGCTTGACTTTTCTGCATGTTGTGTATTTTTCTGCAGGTGCAAGTTGTTGCTGCCCATGGATTTGATTTTCTGCTGCATGTGCCGAACTGCTTTCATCCGTGAATGATGCATGTGTTCGGTGCATGTGTGCTGATTTTCTTTTGCTGCTTTGTCTTTTTTCTGCTGCTTTGTTTTTTTTTTTCTGCTGCTTCGTTTTTTTTTCTGCTACTGCCCATGGATGTGTTTCTTCATTTTCTGCAAGAGGTCTTGATGTTTCTGCATTTCTGGTTTGCCGTGTGCTGCATTGGGGTGCCATGATTTCAGCTTCAGGTGCAGGTGCTGTCCGTGGTCCAAGTTTTCTGCTGTCCGAGTGTGTGTTTCTGTGTGCTTAAGATGCCGTGTTTAATTTTTCTGCTTTTGTGCTTGTGATGCATCTCCCGTGGGCCCAAGTGTTTCCTCTCCTCTGCATATGCATGTGTGAGCTGATGCTTATTTTCCTGCATGTGAACCGTGAGCTTGACTTCTCTCTTTCTTAACATCCAACCTCATGAATGAAACTCAACTCCCTCACGTCTCTATCTCTTTTCAAATTCTTTCTTTGATCGACTCTCATCTCAACTAATTAAATTACTCCAGCATGTCTCTACCCTCTTCCATTTAATCGAGCACAAAAAAAAAACTCCAATACGTCTCTACATTCTTTCTTCAAATTCCCCACCTACTTCTCACGTCAACTCCAAATTTTTGGTAAGAATTTACCCCAAAAGATGAAAGAAATAACAATTGCCGACGGTTCTTCATTTGACGTGCTCCATGATTTTCATTCCGACAATTCTTTCAACATTTTCAGCTGCCCAAATCCACTGCTTTGAAAAACTCATATAGCATGCGCCGCGGCTCAGAATCGGATCTCCTTTGAATTTTATTTAAACTGAAAATAAGGAAATAACACTCGAAATAAATTAATAAGAAAAAATAGATTATTAAAAATATATTATATATGTGAGGAAATATTGTCCAATTAAACCATAGTTATAAAATTAAGCATAAACATGATATTAATCAATTAAAAATCACAACTCGAATTTATGCTTATTAACTATTTTTCTATCTAAAACCAATAATAATGTCACGAAGCAATTGAAATACATTGATTTTAAATAGCTAAAATATGCAATATCTCAGCTCAATCACACCCCCTAACTAGCTTTTTGCTAATCCTTGAGCAAAATAGTGAAAATTAATTGAGATGAATATTGCATAAAGATCGAAATTCAAACAAAAACAATCAAACTCAATTCTGAATTCTCACAAAAGTGACACGTTACTATTCAACCCCCAAGGGTTATACCCACCACGACTATCTTCAACAATCTTTCACATAGAATTAAGGCAAATATCTCAGGACTCAAATGTGTGTGTGGAGCTAAACTGGTTATGTGTTCCTCATTACTAGCCATGATTTGTCATAGGATTTTTCAACCTTAAGATTAATCATTGCTGATTCCAACTACCTCAAAGCCCAAGGGACTAGCAGTTTTCACGCCAGCTCTGTTTTTAAAGGTTGGACACTCAACCCCCAAAGTCTTGGGTAACTGTTTCTAGCCCTTTTTACTTAGGAAAGTTCGCTAAGCCGCCTTTATTTCTTCTTCTTCTTCTTTTTTTTTTTTTTCTTTTTGGCATGGCTCGGTAGTCCTGCAGTTTACTTCTCCAGTGTTAAATCAATGAATGGTAATTAAGGAACACTACAAGCGTAAGCATGTGCAAAATGTCCTTCAAACTTTGCCTTTCGTTCTACAGAAATCTTATCAAGTTTCATCTCAATAACTATAACATCCCGGTGTTTCAAGCCACGTATCAACAAAATATGATGCATCAAAAATCATGTTCTATGTTTAAGCTTGAAAATAAATCTTCAGAAAATAATTCCGCTCAACTACTCCACCAAGATACTCAAATTTCACAAAAATGCCAGAAGTGTGTTAATCCTTTATGTTTCAATACACCTCACAAATTTTTTTTTTTTTTTTTTAGTACTAACACATCTTCAACAAAAAAAACTTCAACAGAAAACTCTCCCCCCAACTAAATTTGACATTGTCCTCAATGTTCAGCAAATGAATGTTCGACGACATATGTTATGCAGGCATGAATTGAAACAAGATAAACACTGCAGAACATATATTGAAACGAAAGAGTAAAGAGGAAAGATGTCACCTGAAATACTCGAGTGCACACAGGGAGTAAATTTCTATCAAAGTTAGAAGATACAAAAAGCAAAAGAAATAAAAACAAGCAAGAAAGCAAAATAAAAAGTTTTGGAACGAGATTACCAAATGATATGAATATGAAGGCAATGTTTCTTGATCCATTTTTTCGTCAAAATAACAAAAAATCGTACCTGCAAAAAGAGAATACGAGAAAATTAGCAAAAGATAACTGAAATATATTTTTTTATCCTTTTTTTTTTTATTGGATCCGTCCGTGACCCGACAAGTGTGGCTGGAGATTTGAAAAAAACGCCTGATGTTGTTGACAAACGAGATTGAAGGCTCCGAGTTTCTAAAAAAATGTCATTTTCACCGATCGGGGAAAAAAAATCACATTGCTCTTTGACTAGGATGATAGTTCATCTTGTTCTTTATGCTATCTCTATAAAATCAGTCTTAAAGTTCATCCAATCCGCATCAAGTTTTCTTCTTATCTCTATAACTCATCTGCATTCCTTCAACATTCTCGCTTTAAGTTTTCAATTCCTTTCTCAATGGCTCATTCTTCTACATCTCAACCTCCTGTCCTTTCTGCAGCTGCCATTGGTGCCATGTTGCAGCAAGAAAATAATAGCATGGCTAATAAGTCAGACTCCGATGCTATCTACGACTTGGTGAGTCTCGGAACTCGCTACTCATCCTCTATTGTTGCTTTTTCCCAGCGGGTACAAGCCAAAAACCATGAGGTTGAAAGGCTTAAAGAACAAATTGCTGTACTTCAACGAATTGTTCAAGAGTCTCACACAAGGGAAGGAATCCTTCGGCAGCAGAATAAACAGTTGAAATCTCTATTGGATTCTTCATTCCGCTTGACAGCTCCCATGAATAGGGCTGACATGATTTTGTATGAAGAGAACGAGCGTCTCCAATCTGAGGCTAAGAACCTCAAGTTTATGTAAAAGCATTTTTAAATAAAATCTATCTATTTTTATTTTTATTTTTTTTATTATTTTTTATTATTATTTTATTATTATTTTACACAATGCCATGGTTCCGCTCCTAACTAGTGAGAGACATAGTCCTCACTGAATCGAACGAAAGAAACAGAGTGCATAGAACTAATCAAGCAAAACAAATAACAAGAAAAATAAAATCAAATGCAAAAGAACAAATAAAAGAAAATGCAAGTAAAGAAAACTGTAAAGAAGGAAAAAAATCAAAATACTTCCCTGGGATCTTGCACAAGCAAGATTTCTTCATGTGGATCAAAATCCTTCAGAAATGTCTTTAGACGTTGTCCGTTGACAGTGAAGCTATTACCATTCTTGGGATTGACAATGTCTACCGCGCCATGATGATGAACAGTCCTTACAATGTATGGTCCACTCCATCGGGATTTCAACTTTCCAGGAAAAATATGCAAGCGAGAGTTGTAAAGGAGAACTTCCTGGCCAATTGTGAAATGCTTTGGATGAATTTTCTGATCATGCAGAATTTTCATCCATTCCTTTGCCAATTGCGCATTGTCATAAGCATTCCGACGAGCTTCATCCAATTCATTAATCTGCAATTTTCTCAACCCTGAAGCATCATCAAGTGACATGTTAACATGTTTTATGGCCCAAAGAGCTCGATGCTGAATATCAACAGGTAAATGACAAGCTTTACCATAAACTAATCGATAGGGAGACATCCCTAGATTTGTTTTAAAAGCTGTCCTGTATGCCCACAAAGCATCAAGAAGCTTAATTGACCAATCTTTCCTATTAGGATTTACCGTTTTCTCCAGGATGAGTTTTATTTCACTATTTGCCAATTCAGCTTGCCCATTTGTTTGGGGGTGATAGGGGGTGGAAACTCGATGTGTAATACCATATTTTTTTACAAGTGTAGAAAATGGTTTATTGCAAAAATGAGAACCCCCATCACTAATGATAACCTTGGGCATGCCAAATCGAGCAAACAAAGATTGTAAAAATTTTAATACAACATGATGGTCATTGGTTTTGCAAGCGATGGCCTCAACCCACTTTGAAACATAGTCCACAGCCAATAAAATATATGTGTTTCCAAAGGAAACCGGAAAAGGTCCCATGAAGTCTATTCCCCAACAATCAAAGATTTCTAAAGTAAGAATGGGGGAAAGGGGCATCATGTTTCTTTTGCTAATAGCTCCTAACTTTTGACAAGACACACACGCTTTGCAAAAATTGTAAGCATCCTTAAACATAGACGGCCAATAAAGACCGCTTTGCAAAATTTTTGCCACTGTTTTCTTCGCTGAAAAATGACCACCACATGCACCCATATGACAAAATCTCAATACTGAAGAAAACTCATCATCAGGAATGCATCTTCGAATCAATTGGTCCGAACAATATTTGAAAAGATAAGGGTCATCAAAGTAGAAATGTTTTACCTCAGATAGAAACCGACGCTTATCTTGGGTTGACCATTCAGAAGGCATTTGCTCAGTCACCAGATAATTGACTATGTCAGCATACCAGGGAACTTTATTTACCACAAACAGGTGCTCATCCGGAAAACTATCATCAAGAGGGAGGCTGACATTTGAAGAAGGAGATGACAATCTAGAGAGGTGGTCAGCTACCACGTTTTCAACTCCTTTCTTGTCCCTAATGTTGATGTTGAACTCTTGAAGTAATAGAATCCATCGAATCAAGCGTGGTTTTGCATCTTTTTTAGCCAACAAATACTTAAGAGCAGAGTGGTCAGTGAAAATAGTAACAGGAGAACCAAGAATATAAGCCCTGAATTTATCAAGTGCAAAAACCACTGCAAGCAGTTCTTTTTCAGTAGTGGTATAATTTTTCTGGGCATCATTCAAGGTTCTACTAGCATAGTAAATCACACATGGTCTATTATCCACACGCTGACCCAAAACAGCTCCTAAGGCATAATCACTTGCATCTGTCATGATTTCAAAGGGAATGTCCCACTGCGGGGGTCGCACAATAGGAGCAGTGGTAAGCGAATTTTTAAGGGTATCAAAAGCTTTTTGGCACTCATCAGTCCAAACAAATTCAATGTCATTTTGTAAAAGAGTGCACAAAGGTTTTGCAATAGAACTAAACCCTTGAATAAACCGCCTATAAAAACCAGCATGACCAAGGAAAGAACGAATATCCCTAACCGTCCTAGGAATAGGAAGTTTAGATATTAATTCAATCTTTGCCTTGTCGACCTTTATACCTTCAGAGGAAACAATGTGTCCCAAAACAATGCCCTGAGTAACCATGAATTGACACTTCTCCCAATTAAGTAAAAGATTTTTTTCCTCACATCTTTGGAGAATACGTGCCAAATTATGCAAACAACTTTCAAAAGTTTTTCCAAAAACAGAGAAATCATCCATGAATATTTCACAAATATCATCAATCATGTCAGAAAAAATACTCATCATGCATCTCTGAAAAGTAGCTGGAGCATTACACAAACCAAAAGGCATTCTAGTAAAAGCAAAAGTGCCAAAAGGACAGGTGAAAGTGGTTTTCTCCTGATCCTCAGGCGCTACAGCAATTTGATAATAACCAGAATAGCCATCCAAGAAACAATAATATGCATTTCCAGCCACTCTTTCCAAAATTTGATCCAAAAATGGTAAAGGAAAATGATCCTTCCTACTGGCTGAATTAAGTTTTCTATAATCAATGCACATTCTCCAGCCAGTAACCATTCGAGTTGGAATTAACTCATTTTTCTCATTTTGTATGACAGTTAAACCAGATTTTTTTGGTACCACTTGAGTTGGACTTACCCACTTACTGTCTGAGATGGGGTAAATGATACCCACTGCGAGTAGCTTAAGCACTTCCTCTTTCACAACTTCCTTCATGGTAGGATTGAGCCTACGTTGAGCATCACGAACTGGTTTAGCATCGTCTTCAAGATGAATTCTGTGGGTACATATAGCGGCATCAATGCCTTTGATGTCGGCTATTGTCCAACCAATTGCGCCTCGATGCTTTCTTAATATTTCAATCAATTTGGCTTCCTCCTTCTGATTTAGTTTTGAGGAAATCACCACCGGAAAAGTGCCTTCTTCAGGTCCAAGGAACGCATACTTTAAATCTTGAGGAAGCGGTTTTAGTTCCAATCGGGGAACTTCTTCCTCTGAAGATCTAAGCATGTCTGGTGGTGGTAAAGCTTCGAACTGGGGTTTCCATCTTGCTCCGGCAAATTGTACTTCAAGTGGTAAAGAATCTGCAAAATAATCAAGAAATTCAAAGTCATTTTCATTGATATGATCAATTTTCTCATCAAGTAAATATTCAGATGTCTGAAAAATATAATCATCATCAGAGAAAGGAGAGGTTGAGCAAATAGACTCTGTTGATGTCAAACTCTCCACAGCATTCAATTCACTTGTGTCATCAAAATGTGTTGGCATCTTGCAAGCGTTGAAAACGTTCAACTCAAGTGCCATGTTCCCAAAGGTAAGCTTCAACACTCCACTTCTGCAATTAATCAAAGCGTTTGATGTAGCTAGAAATGGTCTTCCAAGGATGACAGGAGCTTGGTAAATAGTGGAGGCTGGCTGCTGCATATTAAGAACTACAAAATCCACTAGGTAGTAGAATTTGTCCACCTGGACCAACACGTCCTCTACAATACCTCTTGGTACCTTAACTGATCTGTCAGCCAACTGTAGCATGATGGAGGTCTTTTTCAGCTCACCCAATCCCAACTGTTCATAAACTGAGAACGGTAGCAAGTTCACACTACTCCCCAAATCAAGTAAAGCTCTCCCAATGCGTGATTCGCCGATCATAATGGAAATGTTGGGAGAGCCGGGATCTCCAAACTTCTGAGGAGTCTCGCTCAATATCAATGCACTAACTTGCTCCGTCAGGAAGGCTTTCTTCTTTACATTCAGCTTCCTCTTCACTGTACACAAGTCCTTCAAAAATTTTGCATATGAAGGCACTTGTTGTATGGCATCCAAGAGTGGAATATTGATTTTCACTTGCTTGAAAATCTCTTGAATCTCCGTGTGATACTTGTTCTTTTGGCCAGCTGCCAATCTCTGAGGATAGGGAACCACAGGTTGGTATCCCTTACTAGTTTCAGCATCTATACTCACAGGCTTCTTCAGCTCTGGTCTCACTATCACTGGTTCTTTCTCAACTTCATCATGTTCCGTTACATCTTCAGGTGTAGGAGCAGCTACCTGTGTGTCTATAGGCATTTCTGGTCGGGAAACTTCCTTCCCACTTCTCAAAGTAAGGACTGCCTTTGCTGTCTCAATAACGTCCCCTGAGATTGTTGTTGTTGCTGCCTGTATACTTGAGGATTAGGCTGAGGCTGTGCTGGAAATTTCCCTTTCTCCAGGGTGCTCAAGGTTGTGCTCATCTTATTCATAGTGCCACGCAACTCATTTATGGCCTGAGTATTTTGATTATTTGTGGTGGCCTGAATCTGCATGAATTGTTGAAGTGTATTGGCCATCTGTGCCATACTGTCATCTAGAGTTTTCTTTGCAGATGATGAAGGTTGAAAACTCTGTGCAGCCATATGAGGTTGAAATCCAGGCAGAGCTACAGGAGGATAGCTCTGAGGATTCTGATATGACGGATACTGATGCTGAGGAGCACTCTGATGAAATGATTGTTGTTGAGGTGGTGGGGACTGACCAGGTTGATCATTTCTCCATGAGAAATTTGGATGATTCCGCCACCCCGGATTATATGTGTTGGAGAAAGGCTGATTTTGTGCTCTATTCACCCAATTAGTTGATTGCATCTGCTCCGACCCACTTTCTTGAAACACTGGCATTATCGGGCAGTCTTTGGTCTTATGGTTTGAATCAGCACATATAGAACATGCCTCTGCTACTTTCACAGCCTTTACTTTGTCCATTTCCATGACCTCCATTCTTCTAGTTAAAGCAGTTATTCGGGCTTGAACATCAGTGTCCCCTTTAAGCTCGTATCTACCCCCTCCAGAAATAGCTCTCAGTGGTTGTGCTGTTGATGGAACTCGATCAGTACGAGTATTCCACTGTTGCGCGCTCTCAGCAAGGTAGTCAAAAAATGACAGTGCTTCATCAGGTTCCTTGCTAAAGAACTCCCCATTGCACATTGTCTGAACAAATTGCTTGCATTCCGGAGTGAGGCCAGTGTAAAAATAGCTCACCAACCTCCAAGATTCAAAACCATGATGTGGACAGATGTTCATCAAATCTTTAAATTTTTCCCAACTGGCCTGAAAGGTCTCATCAGGTCTCTGATTGAATTGGCTGATTTGCTCTTGCAAAAATTGAGTTCTCTGAAAGGGAAAATTTTTTTGTAAGAATTCACGCTGCATATCAGACCAACTAGAAATAGAGTTGGGTCTTAAAGAGTTAAACCAAATCTTCGCTTTATCCTTTAAAGAGAAAGGAAATAAACGAAGTCTAATGAACTCATCAGTAACAGCCCTAGTGATAAATGTGGCACAAGCCAACTCAAAATCTGTTAAGTGCTGGTACGGACTCTCATAATCCATCCCGTGGAACTGAGGTATTACTGACATCATGCCATGCTTAATAGAGAAATTGGGTGCATTTTCTGGTAAAATAATGCATGAAGGTGTAGTGGTACGAGTGGGTTGCAAATAGTCCTTAAGAGTGCGTGGTGCAGGTGCAGCCATGTTTTCTGATTCAATTTCAATTTCGCCACTTGACTCACTCAAAGAAAAGACAGGCGAACTATCTATCTCCAAGCTGTGTATACTACTCTCAACACTCGATGTGACTCTAAGCAACCTATTTGAACTGTCTCTTACCCATGACATGAAACATCAGTTTAGAGAAGCAAAAAAAAAAAAAAATTAACGAGTTTAAATTTAAACTATTTTCCCCGGCAACGACGCCAAAAGCTTGACTCACTCAAAAAATGAGTAGCACTAATGCTCTCCCAAGTGCAGGAGGATGTCGTGTAATAATTAGGAATAAATTCCTAGATCGTTTCCTCAGGGAAAGTTACTCAAAAATTAAACTCGTTGAAAAAATGTGAAAAACATCACAAAGAGAAAAAAAACAAACAGATGGTATGTGCAATGAATGGAAAGGTTACTAGTCATGGACTAGATTCATATTTTTAGATTTTTGATTGTCGGATTAAAATGTAAATGACTAATAAATTAAATTCAGATATTAATAAAACTAAATTAAGAATTTAAACTAGATTAGAAAGTAAATGACAAAAACATGCACTGAATATTGAAAATAAAACCCCAAATTAAAGATTCAACATAAAGTTATGAAAATTAAATAAACATTATTTATAACAAAAATAAAATACACAAAAATAGCACAAGAACATAAAATGAAAGAGAGATAATAAATAAATAAAGATGCTCTACTCCAAAGTAAATAAAAGAGAAAAGTATCTGAAAGAAAAGATGCCGCCTCCTCTCAAACGAAAAAGTAGACTAACAAAACAGCAAAAAAAAAAAAAATTAAACAAGAAAGAAGGACAGATAAATTAATCGCCGCCTAACAACCTCCTCTGGAACCTTATAGCAAAGAAACTAAAACTTAAGAGAATTAAATTTTATTATGATAATGCCAGCCGTCTGTGGAAGAAGAACTGAGAAACAAGTAACTGAAATAAAAACATAAAGACCCGCCTTCCTGTTCTACAACCTTCAGCGTAAATGAAAAACAAAAGAACAAAAAGATGGAAAGAAAACTAAAGCTGCCACCGAGAGAGAGACCTGTAATTCTTCTCCAGGTTCTCTACAGCCAAGACATGTAAAAGAATAGCAGAAACTAAGAAAGACAAGCCGCCTAGCCCAAAACTACCGTCTGAACGAAAAAGTAAGAAAATGGAAGAAAACCTGCAACTCAACGTAAATGCTGAACGAAGAGTAAAACTAAAGCTGCCGCCTAGTTCTGGAAATACCAAACGAAAAACAGAAAATGAAGCAAGAAATAGAGAGTTTCTCTATAGCGTGGAAAGAAAGCTTGCTTCCTTAGGTTTCAAATTAAAGCTGTAAAAAAAAAAAAAAAACTGATGCCTAAATAAACAGAAAATTGTAACAAGAAAACAGAGTTCCTTTTTTTTTTTCTTCTGCAACGTAAAAATGATTACAGGAAAAATCCTCTTCCTCTCCAGTCTGCTCTCTTCCAAATGAGAACTCCTTTAAATAGAGTAGCCAACGTGAAAACATCATTGAGATAGTCCACTTTAGCTGCACCAACAATTCTGTCCGTGATCCTTAGTTTTCTTTCTATTTTCTGCTGCATTCTGTAAGTGTGCCGTGATGTTTGATGATGTCCAGGTGCATGTGTTTGGTTTGAGCTTGCTTTAACTTTCCAAGCCGTGATTTCAGCTTCTGCATGTTTGAGTTTTAATTTTCTGTTTGCATGTGCTTGGTTTGAGTTCCATGATTTTCTGCATTGAGGTGAAGGTGCCGTGATGTTTGATTTCTGCTTTCTTTGCTTGACTTTTCTGCATGTTGTGTATTTTTCTGCAGGTGCAAGTTGTTGCTGCCCATGGATTTGATTTTCTGCTGCATGTGCCGAACTGCTTTCATCCGTGAATGATGCATGTGTTCGGTGCATGTGTGCTGATTTTCTTCTGCTGCTTTGTCTTTTTTCTGCTGCTTTGTTTTTTTTTCTGCTGCTGCCCATGGATGTGTTTCTTCATTTTCTGCAGGAGGTCTTGCTGTTTCTGCATTTCTGGTTTGCCGTGTGCTGCATTGGGGTGCCATGATTTCAGCTTGAGGTGCAGGTGCTGTCCGTGGTCCAAGTTTTCTACTGTCTGAGTGTGTGTTTCTGTGTGCTTAAGATGCCGTGTTTAATTTTTCTGCTTTTGTGCTTGTGATGCATCTCCCGTGGGCCCAAGTGTTTCCTCTCCTCTGCATATGCATGTGTGAGCTGATGCTTATTTTCCTGCATGTGAACCGTGAGCTTGACTTCTCTCTTTCTTAACATCCAACCTCATGAATGAAACTCAACTCCCCCACGTCTCTATCTCTTTTCAAATTCTTTCTTTGACCGACTCTCATCTCAACCAATTAAATTACTCCAGCACATCTCTACCCTCTTCCATTTAATCAAGCACAAAAAAAAAAACTCCAATACGTCTCTACATTCTTTCTTCAAATTCCCCACCTACTTCTCACGTCAACTCCAAATTTTTGGTAGGAATTTACCCCAAAAGATGAAAGAAATAACAATTGCCGACGGTTCTTCATTCGACGTACTCCATGATTTTCATTCCGACAATTCTTTCAACATTTTCAGCTGCCCAAATCCACTGCTTTGAAAAACTCATATAGCATGCGCCGCGGCTCAGAATCGGATCTCCTTTGAATTTTATTTAAACTGAAAATGAGGAAATAACACTCGAAATAAATTAATAAGAAAAAATAGATTATTAAAAATATATTATATATGTGAGGAAATATTGTCCAATTAAACCATAGTTATAAAATTAAGCATAAACATGATATTAGTCAATTAAAAATCACAACTCGAATTTATGCTTATTAACTATTTTTCTATCTAAAACCAATAATAATGTCACGAATCAATTGAAATACATTGATTTTAAATAGCTAAAATATGCAATATCTCAGCTCAATCAGAAAGCCTTCCTCCTCACCAGCAAGTCACTCCTCCCATCGGTGAACACCACGGCATCCTCTTCCTCCACCCACAATAGTTTAATCAAAATGGGTTTCACACCCATTCCTCCACCGTAGCTCGACCATAAACGGCCAGCTTGGCCTCCAACCAACACCAACGGAATCCTTTTCCCCAATGGGTCACATGCACACACACACGGTTTCACCACCGCACACGGCTTCACACACCACCTTACCACCACCACCATGATCCTCTAACCACCACAACCTTCCCCAACCATTTTCATGTCCAACCAAGCTACCCACAACCCTTACTCTCCCCCACTCTCTCATGCTCGATTTGCACTACTCATGGCCGATCCGCTGTCGTGAGCCACTGTCCAGCCACCACCTCACCACCATAGCTCCACCACACCTCCCTCAAGCTCTTCCATGCCGAGCCATGACGTCCAGCCCTTCCCCAACTCTCTCATGCACTCTCGGATACACTGTTCAAGTGAGATGCCACCATGCTCTGCCACCTCCGACCACCACGAGTCCACCTTGAGCCTTTACAAGACCACGCCTAGCTATTCCCAAGCTCAAACCGCCACTTACGTCGTGGAAAACCACTGTACACGGTGTTAACTGCCACGTACAACTCCTCTGATGCCTTGACCGTGATAGTTAGCGAGTGACGTATGGGTTATCCCATCGATGGTATAACCCTCTATCTCTCGTTATTTATATTAATGTTAGTTGATTGTTGAACTGTAGACTGTGTTGTTAGTAATTGTGGAGTTCACTACATAGTTGTGAAGTGAAGTTTGGTTGTGTAACAAAGTGTTAGGCATAATGATATAGTGTTGTGGACTGTGCTGTGAAGTATGGGCGTGAGGTGTATGCTATAGTTGTGATGTGGCATGGTGAATGAAGGAAGTACACATGGAGTGTACTCTATGTAGTGTAGTGATGCACCGTGTGACATGCACTGTAGTGACGTGTGGCGTAGAGTGAAGAGAGTACATGTGGCTTGTGCCTTGTATTGTGTAGTGATGCATTGTAAGGCGTGTCGCGTATAAAAGGATGGTTGCGTAGTTGAGGAGCGCAGAGTGTATTGTGTAGCATCGGGAACTATGTAACAGTGTCCCAAAGCACCTACAATGTGGCCTGTAGTCCGAGGTGACGGTTGTCACCTTGTGGTTGACTTATGGCTGAGAGTATATGTGAAGTGGTAGAAAGGTATCAGAGTAGTGCAGTGGAAGCATAACGGCATCGTGCTGTAACTCGGGATTTGTCTCGAGCTACATGATGTGATAGAGGTGCATTTGTGGATGTAGTCCTCTTGTTAAGTGTCGGGATGAACTTGTACAGGGCCAGGAAGTAGGAAGAGTCCTATCGATCGGGTTTGAGCAAGTTGGTATCAGAGTATGGAGCTTGTTACACAAGCACACGTTCATTGGGTTATAAGTTGGTCTTAGGTGATAAAAGGGATAAGATACATGTGCCTCTAGGGAGACACATGTGCCAGACAGGTTTACCGTATGTAATGGATAATCTGTCCTCAGTATGGTTGCACGATGTTTAAGCCTCAGAGTTGGCTTAAAGTCATGTGGCGTGCATTGATGAGGATGAGGATTGAGTATGGGCTAGGGTGCATGAAGGTAGTGACGAGTATATCGTCTAAGGTTGGAACGCATGACTCTATCGGTCAGAATCATGCGTTGAAATGTGGAAATAGAAGAGTAAGACAAAAGTCTTAGTGTCTTAACTCTAAGGTGAATTACAGAGGTTCACTTTAAGGAATAGGACCCCAAAGGTTTTAGCATAATAAATGGCACGTAAGGGCCCAGGTATGGATGGAGAGCGTTCCAAGTGAAGTATAGTTCTATTTTTAGTATAGTTGCTTATGCATTAGTTAGATGATGACGTAAGGTTATGTGTATGCATGTAGGTTGTTGCGTCTAAACTTTAACTCAAATTAATGAACCAAAATTTAGTGCAGTTTTACCTGCAAGTATACAGGTGTTGTAGTACCTTACAGGATCGAATCCACAAGGATTGACTAATGTGAAAAATTCTCTCAAACAAATAAAAATAAAATACTAAAAGAGATGTGTGATTGAAACTAAAATGAGATTATAGAAATAATGATTTTTTGTCGTGACAAAAATAAAACTAAAAGGATAAGTTGTATTGATATGGAAAAAGACTAAGGTTTCGAGGATCCGTTTAATAATTTAAAATATTGTTTCCGATCGAATTACTTCAATTAAACTAGAATAATGATTCCATTTAATTGGAAGATTTAGCATTTACGATCAAGAAAATAATTACTAATGATTGAGCATGAGCGATCGATGATTAAAACACTTACAAAACTCTTTTGACTATCACAGGGATTTCTCAAGCATTCACTGTATTCGGAAATCACAATGAATCAAGATAAATATATAGATAATCAAATTATCCAATAATAAAATCATTCAATCGATCAAACTCACAAAATAAATTTGTCGACGATCCGAAAACAATTTTCAAATCATTAAACTTCACCTCTAACCTTAGTATTCAAATTTAGCCGACCATGTTTAACACAAGCGCTATAAAAATCAAATAAACATTTTTCATGAAGACATTAAAATAAAACACAATAAAACAACACACAAGAAGAAAAACAAAGTTGCTGAACTGCCAAATGAAAAATAAAATAAACTGCAGAAAAATAAAACCAAAGCCGTGGCCGATAAGTAGCACCACGCTAACTCCACCAAACAATAGATCCAGAGAATAAACAAAAATTGAAAACGAGTAAGTGAAAACCTGCTACTTAAGGTTTGAACCAAAAGAAAGTTTAAATGAAATAAAGAGCCGACCACAATGGTCTGTAAACAAAAACAGAATGCAAGAAAGCTAAAAAAAATAAACGACCAACTCCCTTTCCGTCCGTAAGAAACTATGGCTCCGTTCGGTACTCAGGTTCAGCCTCAACCTCAAGTTCAGCTGCCGAAGCTCCTGCATGTTTGTGCCATTTTTTTCTCAGCTTTTCGTCCAGCATAAAACTACCAAGAACTTCAGTTTATCCGTCCTCCTTCACGTCCGTTTCAGTTTGCTCCAAGATGTGTCCGACTTCTCTCACCAAAGCTAGTCCACAGCTCCCTTTTAGTAGTCCAGCGTTAAGCTCAAATTCAGCTACCGTAAGTCCTGCTCCAGACGAAAATGAAATCCCAGACCAGAGTAGCTTGTCTTTTCATTTCAGCTTTCACCCTCCAGAAAACCAGCCCTCATCTTCACGTCCTTCGGCCTCTTTTACTTCCACTCCAAACGAAAATGAAAACCTGCACTTTGGCAGTCCAAAGCTCTCTGTTTTTTCCTCTAAAAATAGAGCACCTGGTTCCGTGAACTCCCAGCCAGAACCGAGCTTCCCAGCCTTCTCCGTAAGAGCCTTCACGTCCAACCTCCTACTCCCTTCCAAATCAAAGAAAAAAAAAAAACTCCCCTCAGTCCGTAGCTCTCTGGTTTCTATGTCTGAAAACAGAGAGCCCAGTCTGGTTCTCACCATAAGAGCTCTCCCAACGTAAACTCCCCTGTATCTCAGTTCCTCTCCCTCTATATATTTTTTTTTCTCTTCCGTAAATTCCCCTTCCATAAGCTCTACCTGAACCCAACGTCCAGCACACCTCTACGTCAACTCCTCTCCCCGAACGTCCACTTCTTTCAGCGTTTCCCTTCTTTTCTTTATTCCGTAAATCTTGCCTAACAGATTTACGTCTCTAGCCCTCTTCCGTATACGTCCAGAAGTCATCAAATTCATGCACCAACTATACCTCAACTTCAACCTAAACTCCAGCCGACAGCTGCCTCCACTCCAGCAAAGAAAATATCTTTTAAAAATAGCCGAACTCTCTCTTCAACCCCCACCTACTCAGCCCCATGACCCACTCTCACCTTCTAGTCGAGGAAGCAAATATCAACTTGGTTCCGTCTTCTGTACGTCCGTAAACTCCCTCAATTTTTGGCTTTCCGTATTGCTTCCATCTGCTAGCTCCCCTTTCCGTTTATGTTGACAACATGGTTGCATGCAGTTGCCCTTTTTGTTCGCCGTCCTGTCGCATTACTTTTAGAGGAAAAGCTTTCTTTGATCTTCACTTTTAATTTCCACGTCGCTTGCCGACAATTCTTTTACATTCAAAGTCTTCAACATTTTTTTCTTTTTTTCAGCAACTCTACTTTGAAAGACTCGCAAAGCATGCACTTTTGGTCCGAGCCGGATCTCGTGAATTTTATTTATACTGCAAATAAAGAAATAACACTTGAAATAAATTGAAAAGAAAATAGATTATTAAAAAAATATATTATATATGTGAGGAAATATTTTTCAATTAAATCATAGTTATAAAATTAAGCATAAACATGATATTAATCAATTAAAAATTACAACTCGAATTTATGCTTATTAACTATTTTTCCATCTAAAACCAATAATAATGTCACGAAGCAGTTGAAATAAATTGGTTTTAAATAACTAAAATATGCAATTTTACAGCTCAAACACACCCCCCAACTAGCTTTTTGCTAATCCTTGAGCAAAATAGTGAAAATTAATTGAGATGAACATTGCATAAAGCTCGAAATTCAAACGAAAACAATCAAGCATAATTCTGAATTCTCACAAAAAAATTGATTCGTGACTATTCAACACCAGGAGTTGTATCCACAAGAAAAGTCTCAACAATTATTCATATAGAATTGGGGCAAATGTCTTAGAACTCAGATATGTGTGTGTGGCTAAACCTCTGTGTGTTCCTCATTAATAAGCATGATTTATCAAAGGATTTTTCAACCTTAAGATTAATCATTATTGATTCTAACTACCTCAAAGCCTAAGGGACTAGCAGTTTTCACGCCAGCTCTGTTTTTAAAGGTTGGACACTCAACCCCCAAAGTCTTGGGTAACTGTTTCTAGCCCTTTTTACTTAGGAAAGTTCACTAAGCCGCCTTTATTTCTTCTTCGTTTTTTTTTTTTTTCACACATTTTTTTTTCTTTTCTTTTCTTTTTGGCATGGCTCGGTAGTCCTGCAGTTTACTTCTCCTATTTTAAATCAATGAACATTAGTGAGGAACACTACGAGTGTAAGCATGTGCAAAATGTTCTTTCAAAACTTGCCCTTCATTCTATATAAATCATACTAATTCTCATTTCTGTAAATATCGCATCCCGGTGTTTCAAGTCACTCTTCAACAAAATGTGATGCATCATAAGTCATGCTCTATGCTTAGGGTTGAAAATAAATCTTCACAAAATAATTCCGCTCAACTACTCCACCAAGATACTCAAATTTCACAAAAATGCCAGAAGTGTGTGTTAATCATTTATGTTTCAATACACCTCACAATAGAAATTTTTTATTTTTTTTATTTTTTATTTATTTTTTTATTTTTTTTGGATCCGTCCGTGACCCGACAAGTGTGGCTAGAGATTTGAAAAAAAACGCCTGATGTTGTTGACAAACGAGATTGAAGGCTCCGGACTTGTTCTTTATGCAATCTCTATAAAATCAGTCTCAAAGTTCATCTAATCCGCATCAAGTTTTCTTCTTATCTCTATCACTCATCTGCATTCCTTCAACATTCTCACCTTAAGTTCTCAATCCCTTTCTCAATGGCTCATTCTTCTACATCTCAACCTCCTGTCCTTTCTGCAGCTGCCATTGGTGCCATGTTGCAGCAAGAAAATAATAGCATGGCTAATAAGTCAGACTCCGATGCTATCTATGACTTGGTGAGTCTCGGAACTCGCTACTCATCCTCTATTGTTGCTTTTTCCCAGCGGGTTCAAGCCAAAAACCATGAGGTTGAAAGGCTTAAAGAACAAATTGTTGTACTTCAACGAATTGATCAAGAGTCTCACACAAGGGAAGGAATCCTTCGGCAGCAGAATAAACAGTTGAAATCTCTATTGGATTCTTCATTCCGCTTGCCAGCTCCCATGAATAGGGCTGACATGATTTTGTATGAAGAGAATGAGCGTCTCCAATCTGAGGCTAAGAACCTCAAGTTTATGTAAAAGCATTTTTAAATAAAATCTATCTATTTTTTTTTTTTTATTTTTTTTTTTTTTTTTTTTATTTTATTATTATTTACACATCTTCAACAGAAAACTCTCCCCCCAACTAAATTTGACATTGTCCTCAATGTTCAGCAAATGAATGTTCGACGACATATGTTATGCAGGCATGAATTGAAACAGGATAAACACTGCAGAACATATATTGAAACGAAAGAGTAAAGAGGAAAGATGTTACCTGAGATACTCGAGTGCACACGAGGAGTAGATTCCTATCAAAGTTAGAAGATACAAAAAGCAAAAGAAATAAAAACAAAACAAACAAAAATGGTATATACAATGAGGAATCAGAAATGGTTTCACCTTTGTCCTCAAAAGCGTGTTCTTCCATTACCAGCGTCCATTATAGGAGTGATTCTAGCAAACAATTCATAGGTGCAAACACAGATCATCATCAAAATTTTTACCATATGATCCAAACAAGGCTAGGGGTAGTCAGAAAAAATTGACAAATCAGAATTTATTTTGCACACGAGTTTGAATCAAATTTACTTCTTGCACCTTATCATCTTCTCCAGGTTGTTTACAGATATTAAAATTATTCAACTCACAAACGTTGTTGCCAAAAGAAATTATCATCACACCACTCCTACAATTTATCAAAGCATTTGAAGTCGCAAGGAATGGCCTACCCAAAATGATAGGAATTTGAGTGCAAACATCAAAGACAGGTTCTGTGTCCAAAACAATGAAATCCACTGGAAAATAAAATTTGCCTACTTGCACTAGCACATCCTCAACTATCCCTCTCGGTATCTTAATTGAACGATCAGCAAGTTGGAGTGTTACCTTGGTGGGTTTAAGTTCACCAAGACCCAACTGCTCATATACCGAGTAGGGTAGGAGGTTAACACTGGCTCCAAGGTCAAGTAAAGCTTTTTCAATTTTAAAATTTCCTATCACGCAAGAAATGGTTGGACAACCCGGGTCTTTGTACTTTGGTGGAGAATTGTTCTGAAGGATGGCGCTTACCTGCTCAGTGAGGAAAGCTTTCTTTTGTACCTTCATCGTACGCTTCACTGTGCATAGATCTTTCAAAAATTTAGCATACGATGGAATCTGTTTGATTGCATCCAACAAAGGAATGTTGATTTTCACCTGTTTGAAAATTTCAAGAATATCAGTATTCTGAACCAACTTGGGAGAATGTTGCAACCTTTGGGGAAATGGAGCAGGTATTGGGCATTTTACAGGCATATCTAGCTCAACTTTCTCAAGTTCACCATCACTCTTGGAATTTAAAGAGTTGTTGGTCTCATCAACTTTCGTTGTTGAAATACTCTTATCAATTATTTTTCCACTGCGTAGAGTGGTGATGGACTTGGCATGTTCAAATTTTAAATCAGAGGGATTTGAATTTCTTACCTCAAATTTACCTTTGGGATTCGGCTGAGGTTGAGCAGGAAACTTACCCTTTTCTCTAGCTTGCAATGCAGAGGTCAAGTCGCTAATGGAACTTCTTATCTCAATAATGGCCTGCATTGTTTGAGTGTTAAAATTGGCTTGCTCCTGTGATTGAGCTGAGATATTGCATATTTTAGTATTTAAAACCAATGTATTTCAATTGCTTCGTGACATTATTTATTGGTTTTAGATGAAAAAAATAGTTAATAAGCATAAATTCGAGTTATGATTTTTAATTGATTAATATCATGTTTATGCTTAATTTTATAACTATGATTTAATTGGACAATACTTCCTCACATATATAATATTTTTTTTAATAATCTATTTTCTTTTTAATTTATTTCGAGTGTATTTTTATTTCTTTATTTTCAGCTTAAATAAAATTCACGAGATCAAACGGTGAAGCTTTTACGTAAAGTCAAGAAGCAGTTTCACGCGTTGTCTGGGGGTGCTTTCGGTGGGCTAGTTGGACGTAAAAAGGAGATCCGATTCTGAGCCACGGCGCATGCTATATGAGTTTTTCAAAGCAGTAGATTTGGGCAGCCGAAAATGTTGAAAGAATTGTCGGAATGAAAATCATGGAGCCACGGCTGCTGGGTTAACTTATCGGAAAGGAAGGACAGATGCATAGGCTTTAAACGAAGAGGGACTTCGTCTGGGTTTTATCTCACTTCACGGAAATTCACCATTCACGCGGGCCTTGCGTTTTCAAGTTACGGAAAGCACCTCAGCGGAAAGACTCACGTTGCAATTTCAACCACTCAAGGATTTCTTGTTTCGGGTCTTGGAAAAATGAAAGGAAGAGAGCAGCTTGCTTCTTCCTTGATTTTGTCTGACAGAGGAGGATATCATGACTCTTAGAATGATGGTTCAGCAACATCAACGTCACACAAACAGCCAACTAGCCAAAGAAGTACTTGCTAACTTTGAGATTCTTCTGCCTAAATTCATTAAAGTTATACCAAGGGAGACGGTGCACTTGGGAGAAGCTTTCAGCCATAAAAGCAAACTGTGGAATTGAGCTTGCTCTTGATGAGTGTGTTGCAATTCTCAACCACATGCGTAGACTCAAAAGGAGTGCTGAGAGAGCTGCTATTTCTTCTCATGGTCTTGCCAGCACGATTTCCTCTCAAGTCAACAAGCAACTGCAATGCATGTGACAACACTGGGACGAGCATACTGTTTAAAGAGTTAGAAGTCAGCATAGTAAATCCGAATGACACCATCGGATGGCATGGAAAGGGTTCAAGCCAGCCCATCTTCAATATTAGCTCCATGGCATCCCTTGGATCAGCAGAGTATCAGAGGGGCAGTGAAACTACAGGAACAGAGAGGAGCATAGTGCAGGGACACAGCCAGAGTATAGAAGAAGAAGTCATATCATTACAAGAATCTTTTGATTCTTTAATTATTCAAGGCACTGGAGGACCGAGATCGAGCTCAGGCTCCAATTCAGAAGAGGAAGATCTTATAACCGGCTGCAGACCTATTGAGGTTCAATTTCCAACTTTAAAAAATCTTTTACAGATGGAGAAAACCACATTCCAGGAATTTTACAGCCAAAATAGTTCGATTATGGATGAGGGATCCAGGCATGTGCACAAGAAATCTGAATATATTGCTCACGCCCACAAAAAGTCAAGATTAGATAGAGCAGATGATGCCAATGGTCCTGCATTTAGTTATTCACAATCCTAACAATCCACAAAGCCAAGTACGAGTGGCTCCTTCAAGTGACTACCATTTGCATGTGACCCCAGACTCAACAGTACCCGAAGTAGAAAATTTTGAAGCATTAAGTGACGAAAGCATATCCGCTTTTTCTTCAATTGATTTTGGATTTACCAAGACAGAAGACGCAAATAGCAAGGGCTTCAGGACCAAAAGATGGGAAGGAAGTGAATGTAAAAGCAGAGTACAGCAGAATGGACTACTGCACCCTCAAGAAACACAAAGAATGGGGCCACATGTACCATCAAGCAACAAATCACTACACCAGGAAATCATTTCTCAACGAGGACCACATATTGTGTATAATCAACCATCCTACCGCAATCATCAATAGGATGTGAACAAATCCCTCCAGTTGCAAAGCCCATATATTGCAGAACCTGCTGAAGCGCTGGCTAACATAGAGAATGTTGCCATGCAGCAAACATCAAGTGCACCTAAACTTGCAGAAAATTCCGGAGAGAGAATCTCAGCAGAAAAATAATGCAGAAGGAAAGTGGACAGCACTCAAACAGAAAAATGCATGACACAACTCACACATGCATCACTTGGTCCCATGGCATTCACGGATGAAATGCAGAAAATAGAAAGCAACAAACCGAATGCATGCAGAAAATCAGGAAGTTGACAGCACATGCAAGTGGAAACAAACCAGCAAACACACATGGGAGCACATGCAGAACGTGGAACGCAACTCACGGCACTTAGCAAGTCACGGCTGGAACTAGAAGAAACAACATGCAGAAAATGTCACTCGGCACAAGCAGAATATGCAGCAACACAAAAGGACATGAAACAGAAAGCACCTACAGCTCATACACATGAATCACACGGCTAGAACTGGAGCCCACACACATGCAGAATTCTCAAACAGCAGTGCAGCAGAAAAATATGCAGGAAACAAAGTTTTACACGGCACCTAATGTAGAAAAAGTCAAGGCACATGCAGCAGAAAATCAATCTCCATTCAAGCATCAATCACGGCAACAACTATCAGCAGCAAGTAATTCATTCATCCACCGAAAACAGCTCACCAATGTGGAAATTTGAAAACAACTGCAGAGAGCAAACTCAAAGGAAGTTAAAAATATATGCACATGCAGTTTATACTAAGCACAAAGACAAGTCCTTAACGGCAAGCAACAAGCACATGAGAAAATAAAATAATGCAGAAAATGGAATGATGTTCGGCTGGGATGAGTGATTTACGGAGAGAAGCTGAAGTTGAAGTGAGGTGCATGATTAAACGGAAAAGAGATGAAGAAAAGAAGCAGCATCAATCACGGTTCACATGCAACTCCAGATTATTTTTTTGTTTGTTCTGTTACTTCATTAAGTTAGCTATAAGGTTGAAAACTCTATAAAAACTTACGGATGGCAGGGGAGAATGAAAAAAAAAAGGAGACACACAGAATTTTATTCTACACTTGAAGTTGCAGCAGAATTTTTTTAGACTTGAGTTTACGTTGGTTTAGTTTTTTTTTTTTGTTTTCATTTCAGACCTGATTAAAAGGAAGTTTCAGCTTCTTGTTTATTATTTTCTGCAGTTCATTTACCATTCGGCAACTTCTTGTTTTCTTGTTTATTATTTTTTGCAGTTCATTTACCATTCGGCAACTTCTTGAATTTTTTTTCTTCATGTTATTTTCTGCAATTTTATTTTAATGCTTCATTCGGCAACTTCTTGATTTTTTTTTTCATGTTATTCTCTTAGTTTTATTGTTCCAGACCAAGGCGGCAACTTGTGTTGTTTCCTTTGGCTTGAATTTTAATTTTCTTTCATTCTCTTATGTTTCTTTATGGTAGAATAGGAGTTGGGCATCTTGATTATTTTTTTTTTCGTTCATTAGTTTTCAATTTTTTTCTTTGTCGTTCAGTAGCTATAAGGGTAGTTAGTTTTGGGTAGACGCATAACTCAGTGGTAGACGGCTGGCTTTTATTCATGCATTCTTTCGGTTCCAGACATTAGTGTTAGAAGCCAGTTTTTCAGTCGCTCTGTAATTTCAGTTCTTTGTGTTCCTCTAGGAAATAATTTCTTTAAGTGTGTATTTTATTTAGAGCTCACTTCAATTTGAGTGTGTATTTTATTTGAAAGTTTAATTTAATTGAGAGTTCAATTTCTTTTAGGATGCATTTTATTTAGAGCGTTTATTTTAGAAACCATTTTATTTGGAAGTTCAGATTTTTGGATTGGAGAACGCAGTCTCCATTTTCAAAAATCAAGTTTATTCCTTACAATTCCTATTTTTATTTAATTTGAGTTTAATGTCTTATATTTTCCTTGCACATTTAATTTCTGTCTATTTAAATTACTGTCATTTATTTTTTCTTGCACCTTTAATTTCTGTTTATTTAAATCATTATCATTTATTTTTCTTGCATTTTTAAATTTCAGTCTATTAATTTCAGCAATTTTAATTTAGTTTCATGCATTTTCATTCTTTATTTTTCATCGCTGCATTCAAATCCGACAAACAAATCTAAAAACATGAATCTAGTCCATGACTAGTAAAATTTCCATCCATTGCACATACCATTTATTTTTTCTTTCTTTGTGAAGTTTTTCACAATTTTTCAACGAGTTTAAATTTTGAAGTAAATTTTCCCTGAGGAGACGATCTAGGAATTTATTCCTAATTATTACACGACATCCTCCTGCACTTGGGAGAGCATTAGTGCTACTTATTTTTGAGTGAGTCAAGTTTTTAGCTCCTGCATAAAAGTTTGTAATGTCTCCTCAAGGCTTTTCTTATGTGGAGGCACATAAGGTGTAGATGAAGAAGGCCCTTGAGGATTTTGATTTGAATTTGACTCGTTCCTCCAACTAAAATTGGGGTGATTTTTCCATCCAGGGTTATATGTTTCCGAATAAGGGGAAGAAAATGGTCTCCTATAAGAATTCATGACATTTGCTTGTTCATGCAACACCTCTTTAAAAGCAGGGATTGTTGGACAATCCTGAGTTAGGTGTCCACTAATCTCACAAATGCCACAATTTTCTTCTTCCTTTTCAATGACCTTAGCCGAATTTACCTTCCTAAGTTCCATGGCTTCGACTTTTCTTGTCAGACTTGCTATCCTAGCATTTACATCATCATTTCCTTTAAGAACATACATACCTTCTTGAGACATGGCACTGAGTTTGGGCTTATTTGACCGATCAGAACAATCTGTGTTATCCCAAGATTGGGCATTTTCAGCTAATTGGTCAAAATAATCCCAAGCATCATCAGGATCTTTGTTTAAAAATTCACCGTTACACATCATTTCTACAAATTGGCGCATTTGAGATGTTAAACCTTCATAGAAGAAACTAATGGTGCGCCAAGTCTCATAGCCATGATGTGGGCAAGTTAGCAATAATTCTTTAAAACGTTCCCAACACTGAAAAAATGTTTCATTTTCTTTTTGAGAAAAATTCATAATATTTCTGCGAAGAGTGTTGGTCCTATGAGTAGGAAAAAACTTTTTCAGAAATTCTCTTTGCATTTCTTGCCATGTGCCAATAGATCTTGGTCTCAAGGAATTCAGCCAGTTTTTAGCTTTTTCTTTCAAAGAGAATGGAAACAACTTTAACCTAACAACATCGTCATTGATAGTTTGGGTTTGTAAAGTTGCACAAACCTCTTCAAATTCTTTCAGATGCAAATAAGGACTTTCTGAATCTAAGCCATGAAACTTGGGAAGTAATTGAATTACTCCCGGTTTTAAATCAAAATTCCCCATATTCGTAGGAAAAATCATACAAGATGGAGTACTTGTCCTTGTAGGCTGCAAATATTCGCGCAAAGTTCTCATTGGCGGATTATTTTGTGCCTCTTCATATTCTTGTTCATCATGAACACTACGATTGTCAGCCATGGTATTAGAATGAGAATTTTTGGAATCACCAGACAAAGTATCAACCAATTCTTTTAAAACTATTTCCTCTCTTCTCAATCTACCCGTTTGATCACGTTGCCACGAGATCATTCATCATAGACGCTCAAGCACAATAATAAATTAAAAAGTATAGACAGGTCTAAAAAAATTATTTAATACATGCACCTATGAAAATATTTTTTTTTTCTTTTTATAAACTAAATGCAAAACAAGCAAGAAAGTAAAATAAAAAAAATTTGGATTGAGACTACCAAATGGTATGAATATGGAAGCAATGTTTCTTGATCTCTTTTCCGTAAAAAAAAATCGTACCTGCAAAAAGAATATGAAAAACAATTAGCAAAAGATTACTAAAAAATTTTTTTTTTCTTCTTTTCTAAAAGAAATTATCACACGTTGCAATCCCCGGCAACGGCGCCAAAAACTTGTTGCGTCTAAACTTTAACTCAAATTAATGAACCAAAATTTAGTGCAGTTTTACCTGCAAGTATACAGGTGTTGTAGTACCTTACAGGATCGAATCCACAGGGATTGACTAATGTGAAAAATTCTCTCGAACAAATAAAATAAAATACTAAAAGAGATGTGTGATTGAAACTAAAATGAGATTATAGAAATAATGATTTTTGTCGTGACAAAAATAAAACTAAAAGGATAAGTTGTATTGATATGGAAAAAGACTAAGGTTTCGAGGATCCGTTTAATAATTTAAAATATTGTTTCCGATCGAATTACTTCAATTAAACTAGAATAATGATTCCGTTTAATTGGAAGATTTAGCATTTAAGATCAAGAAAATAATTACTAATGATTGAGCTTGAGTGATCGATGATTAAAACGCCTACAAATTTATTTGACTATCACAGGGATTTCTCAAGCATTCACTGTATTCGGAAATCACAATGAATCAAGATAAATATATAGATAATCAAATTATCCAATAATAAAATCATTCAATCGATCAAACTCACAAAATAAATTTGTCGACGATCCGAAAACAATTTTCAAATCATTAAACTTCACCTCTAACCTTAGTATTCAAATTTAGCCGACCATGTTTAACACAAGCGCTATAAAAATCAAATAAACATTTTTCATGAAGACATTAAAATAAAACACAATAAAACAACACACAAGAAGAAAAACAAAGTTGCTGAACTGCCAAATGAAAAATAAAATAAACTGCAGAAAAATAAAACCAAAGCCGTGGCCGATAAGTAGCACCACGCTAACTCCACCAAACAATAGATCCAGAGAATAAACAAAAATTAAAAACGAGTAAGTGAAAACCTGCTACTTAAGGTTTGAACCAAAAGAAAGTTTAAATGCAATAAAGAGCCGACCACAATGGTCTGTAAACAAAAACAGAATGCAAGAAAGCTAAAAAAAATAAACGACCAACTCCCTTTCCGTCCGTAAGAAACTATGGCTCCGTTCGGTACTCAGGTTCAGCCTCAACCTCAAGTTCAGCTGCCGAAGCTCCTGCATGTTTGTGCCATTTTTTTCTCAGCTTTTCGTCCAGCATAAAACTACCAAGAACTTCAGTTTATCCGTCCTCCTTCACGTCCGTTTCAGTTTGCTCCAAGATGTGTCCGACTTCTCTCACCAAAGCCAGTCCACAGCTCCCTTTTAGTAGTCCAGCGTTAAGCTCAAATTCAGCTGCCATAAGTCCTGCTCCAGACGAAAATGAAATCCCAGACCAGAGTAGCGTGTCTTTTCGTTTCAGCTTTCACCCTCCAGAAAACCAGCCCTCATCTTCACGTCCTTCGGCCTCTTTTACTTCCACTCCAAACGAAAATGAAAACCTGCACTTTGGCAGTCCAAAGCTCTCTGTTTTTTCCTCTAAAAATAGAGCACCTGGTTCCGTGAACTCCCAGCCAGAACCGAGCTTCCCAGCCTTCTCCGTAAGAGCCTTCACGTCCAACCTCCTACTCCCTTCCAAATCAAAGAAAAAAAAAAAACTCCCCTCAGTCCGTAGCTCTCTGGTTTCTATGTCTGAAAACAGAGAGCCCAGTCTGGTTCTCACCGTAAGAGCTCTCCCAACGTAAACTCCCTTGTATCTCAGTTCCTCTCCCTCTATATATTTTTTTTTCTCTTCCGTAAATTCCCCTTCCATAAGCTCTACCTGAACCCAACGTCCAGCACACCTCTACGTCAACTCCTCTCCCCGAACGTCCACTTCTTTCAGCGTTTCCCTTCTTTTCTTTATTCCGTAAATCTTGCCTAACAGATTTACGTCTCTAGCCCTCTTCCATATACGTCCAGAAGTCATCAAATTCATGCACCAACTATACCTCAACTTCAACCTAAACTCCAGCTGACAGCTGCCTCCACTCCAGCAAAGAAAATATCTTTTAAAAATAGCCGAACTCTCTCTTCAACCCCCACCTACTCAGCCCCATGACCCACTCTCACCTTCTAGTCGAGGAAGCAAATATCAACTTGGTTTCGTCTTCTGTACGTCCGTAAACTCCCTCAATTTTTGGCTTTCCGTATTGCTTCCATCTGCTAGCTCCCCTTTCCGTTTATGTTGACAACATGGTTGCATGCAGTTGCCCTTTTTGTTCGCCGTCCTGTCGCATTACTTTTAGAGGAAAAGCTTTCTTTGATCTTCACTTTTAATTTCCACGTCGCTTGCCGACAATTCTTTTACATTCAAAGTCTTCAACATTTTTTTTCTTTTTTTTTCAGCAACTCTACTTTGAAAGACTCGCAAAGCATGCACTTTTGGTCTGAGCCGGATCTCGTGAATTTTATTTATACTGCAAATAAAGAAATAACACTTGAAATAAATTGAAAAGAAAATAGATTATTAAAAAAAATATATTATATATGTGAGGAAATATTTTTCAATTAAATCATAGTTATAAAATTAAGCATAAACATAATATTAATCAATTAAAAATTACAACTCGAATTTATGCTTATTAACTATTTTTCCATCTAAAACCAATAATAATGTCACGAAGCAGTTGAAATAAATTGGTTTTAAATAACTAAAATATGCAATTTTACAGCTCAAACATAGGTTGCCATATGATATGCACACGAATGGACTGCATGGAATGAGTATGGCATGAAGTCTAGGTAAGTATTGTGTTCATACTTTTCTAGAGTTTGCTTAAATAAATGAAAAGGAAAGTGAAATGCTTTTTCTTTAAATTGCTTTATGAACTGACGCGAAAGACTTTTTAAGAAAGAAAGCTAAGCATAAGTTTTCAAGTATAAATACGTAACGGCCCTCCTTGGCAACCCCTTTTCACGCACCCAAAGTATGTAAGTGTATGCATGTGGATGGATACTATACGTGGTACGTATTGAATGCATGTTCACGAAAGGAAATGAACCAATGCTTTAAAAGATGCACGAACTGACTTTTTTAAATGATGCCATGAAAGAAAACCTTTTTTTTTTAAATGTCCAATGCTTTCAAAATGACTTTTATGAATGAAAGAACTGTAAGAACTATAAAGAACTGAATGAAAGAACTGTAAATGACTGAATGGACTATAAAGGAACAAAATGACTGAAAAGGAATGAATGGACTGAATGCATGATGTATGAAGATACCTAACGGCCATATGAATGGAATGGAAAAGGTACCAAAGGACTGGACTGGGCAGATTGCAATGCCGGGTAAGTAGTACTGGTAGTGCACCCAGTGTTGCACCCTGACGAAATGGATTCCCAACCCTTGGCCACGGGAGGAATTATGTCCAAAAGACCTCTAACCCCAGTAAACGGGGTCGAACAGTGTGCAACGGCCAATAAAAATGATAAGAAAGAATGTATGCATGTATGTTTAGAAAGAATGCATGTATATATGAAAAGATGTATGCTTGAATGTATGTAAGAAAAGATGTATGCACGAACAAACTCTTTAAAAAATGAAGGCAGCAGGGTGTGGGGAACTGTTTTATGAGAAGAAAATGTTTTTAAAGAAAAACCCCACCTCGCAACGTTTTAAAACGAATTGCATGTCTATGCATGATAAGTATACGATATGTATGGAGTGATGACTGCATGACTGAAAACCTATGTTTATATATTTTATCTGTATAAAGTAATGCTTATGAATCATCGACTCATTTTAGTTTTTATATGTGCCCTCCCAGAGACAAGATCAGCATGACACGTCAGGACAAGCACAGCCCAAGGGGAAGAGCACGAAAGCCTAGGCTTGTTATTTTGTATGAGAGACTTTAATTATAAAATTTAATATTTTCTACTATAACCTTTTAAATTAAGAAATAAGTTTTATTTACAAACATGGAGTCTTTTGTATTCTGGCACGAAAGGAAAGATAATTTCAAAAGGAACTGTAATTCTCGTCAATTTTATTAAAATCATTTTCTAAAGGACCCACCACAAGGACGGGCATTACAACTAGGCCAAATCGTGTAGTATCGCCTTGACTCTAGCAATACATGCCTTAATATCAGTCACTCGAGACATGAGCTTCGACTCAGTCTCTGCGAGGGAGACCCGGACTGCATCAATGATCTTTGATGTCTA
The DNA here is from genome assembly GCA_011037825.1 of Carya cathayensis. Lineage (NCBI taxonomy): Eukaryota > Viridiplantae > Streptophyta > Magnoliopsida > Fagales > Juglandaceae > Carya > Carya cathayensis. The sequence continues at coordinate 381,131 of QGSO01000601.1, forward strand.
TGCGCGTATCTCTGCATGCACGATATGTCCAATCTCCTCACGAGTATCACTGTGTAATGAACCCTGTGTAGATGCCTCACCAGATACGCCCTGTTCACCTCCCTGAGTGTCGATCACCTCTATAGTGGGTGCACGAATACGAAATATGGAGTGTCCGGTGCTACGAGATAAGGTCATCGAGTTGATCGGTCTAATCGGCTACCGAAGACTCTCAAACTCATCTGGCCTAACTCTTTTTAGTAAAAGAAATTGTGAGAGTATGACTCCAAATGGAAATATATCTGTCATGAATTTTTTTTATAAGTACAAGTATTATATATATCAAAAGGAGTAACCAAGTACACTGAATAAAATAAAACTCTACCTATTGTAATATAGGTGGCCTCTGATTAAATCCTAGCGAATATATATCTCGCTAGGTCGATAGGCACCTCGTGAGCGACACGTAACATAAATCGTGGCCGGTCCATGCTCACCTCCATCTTGTGCAGTCGAGGATCAATGTTGTTGGCTATTATAATGTTCATGATCTTGAAAAAACTAGATAAGTTCACCTGTTTGATGCTCTTGCTCCCATAATAGGGAGGAGCATCTAAACCCACAACCAACTGATGAACCTCGTGATTAGTGTGGCCATTAATCTCATCAGGCATCACAATATCCTCTTCCTCTACAATCTCCCCATCACCTGCAGGTGTAGACTCTTTGGGCACCACATTAGGATATGCAGTGGGCAATCGAGAGATACCTAGAAAATTAGCAACTGCATCAACTGAAAGTGTATTGTGACACCTCGGATGAAGAAAGTGTATGCATCATCCTCCTATCTAGCACGACCAAGTTCTCTATAGAACTCAGATACAATATTGATGTAGGAAACTATCTTGTCCATCCCTTCATCCTTCTGATCAATGATTGGTGTCCAACCACAATCCAGAAATACAGATGCTAGAGAATGTCTCTCCCATAGAAGATCTCTAAAATCATCTATCTTCACCTACCTCTCCAACAAAATAGTCCTCTCTTGGACTTCTTTGCTAGATGATTGCCCTGATGCAACCCGCTTCTTTCACCTGGAAGCCATTGAAATTATGCTAAATTTATGATATAAAATTAAGAACAATGATTACAAAATATCATAATTATAATTAGATCAAGGTAATTATATCTATCAGAAAATATATATATTATTGAATGCTTACTAACACATTTCAACGGTATATAGTGCATTCAACCGATCAACAATAACATTTGAACACTCATAGATTGTCGTTCGAACCATCTGATTGTGGTTCAAATGAAAACCATTCGTATTTCATTCGACTGATCATAAATAACTTTCAAACACTCATATATTGTCATTTAAGCCGTCTGATTGTGGTTCGAATGAAAATCATTTGTATTCCATTCGAATGCCATATACATGTTCAAACGAAAATTTCTAGTACAAAATCGTCGATGGCTAAGTCGACTCAGCAGTTGCCCAAACCATAAATTGAAAATGTCATTTTTCCTTCCACAACAACAATGAGTGGCTGGGATGAACATAGGCTCATCCTATCCTCCATTTCCAGCCAACTACGATTTTGAAATGGGGTTTTTTTCAAAACCCCATTTTAAACCCATTTAAAACATATTTTAGGAGAAATTAATCGGTAAAAACGATTTGGAGAGGATATACCTGTTCGGGTTGGAGAGTGGTGTTGGACAGTGGCTTCGATGGTGGCATTTTGCAGTTGGAGGCACTAGAGTGGCAAAGTGTAGGTTTGACGTGTTCCAACGGCAATGGGTCTGGACACGATGCTTAAATTTAATTTTTTTTTCCATTTGAACGGTTATCAATTTCATTCAAACTCATTCCAAAAATTATTCATTCGAACGGTTACGAATACCATTCCAACGGTATAAAATATTGCTATGGTCATTATATATTTTTTATTTAATATATTATATATACTTAAACTACTTATTTAATAATAATACTTAATTAATATATACTTATATATACTTGTATACTTATATACTAGACCGTACATCCCATAGACACAAGGGGGCTATGACCTATGTGGGCAAGAGTTTGAAAGAGCTTGATGGTATGTCTTGAATAACGGCACAATGATTGACCACTACTTGAGGTTGATGATGAGCCTCTAAATAAATAGTATATAATTTAAGTTCATGTATAATAACATAGTATTACTTGTTACAAATTAATAGTTCACATGAACATGCGTAGCGAACATATACAATTACTTCGCATGAATGGTGTAACTGAAGTAGAAAAGACGCATGAAGAGAAATTTGCCTCATGGTTTGAACATATGGTATTACTGTAAAGCCCCATCTTATAATAATACAAACTACATACCACTAAACTCCACAGATTTCTTTCTAACATTGATATAACTATAATAATATTTTTTTATGTAGGTTGTATCAAAATATGGTGCAATTGCAAAAGAAATCTCACCAAAACTATATACTCTGGCATGTGGTCCATATAGGTGGGCCATCCAATACTCAAGATGTTTGGTACATGGATATAGATTTCACACAGCTAACAGAGAACGATATAGGAAAACTCAAAATTGTGAGGTCGTAGTTGAAAGAAACCATGGGGATGATAACATTGACTTCTACAGAATTGTGAAAGATATCATAGTGTTAAAGTACGTGAGAGGATATATGGTCTGGTTGTTTAAATGTAATTGGTGGGATGTCTCAAATCCTAGGTTGTGAGTGCATAACGATGAATATTTTGTGAGTGTCAATACATCTCGTATATGGTATAAGGACGACCCTTTCGTTCTCTCTTGCCATCAAGTTTTTTATTTAGATAATCTGGAGTATGGGAGTCCATGGACGGTAGTGGAGAAGTTTGCACCAAGAAATGTATATGATTATATTCCAGAGGCAGATGAACCACGTAAAGAAGTTGATAGTCCAGCAGATGAAGAAGCATATTAAGAAAACGAATCATACATCAATTTATTTGTTGATCTAAGCCAATATGACATGGTGCCATTGCTTAGAGAAGATATTCAATCTAAAGTAATTAAGAGTGAAATGCCAAACGAAGATGAATCAACTGAAGTGTCTAGTGAGGATGAGGGTGACTGGTCCAGGAAAACTGATAGTGAATGGATTTTCAGCAAATATTTTTGTAAGTTTTATTCTTATAAATATCCGTAACATTTGTTCAAATAATAATTTGTTACAATTTCAAACAACTATGCCTCCTAAACATAAAGCAACACGTGCGCCATCCCCATCCATTATTGACTCCTCATGTGGTTCACCTTCCATCAATAGTGGGCCAACATCACCAAGCCTAGAACAAGGTATTTTATCAAATTAAATACCATATTTTATGCTCAATTTAAGTAATATATATCTATAAAATAAAATAATTAAATTAAATTATATGCTTTAATTACTGTATATTATAGCTGTTGTAAGCCAGCGTCAAGGTCAAGGCATTACGAGGGGTGTCTGCATAGAGAAATTAAGAATAGGTAAAATTAAAGTTGATAATCCTAATTATCACACCCGTGGCTCTAGAGATTCGCAAACGGGACTTGCTTCTTATGTCGGCATGCTTACTCGCACATACGCACCAATTGCTACATCATCCTAGTCTTAAGTTCCCCAATATGTGAAAGACCACATCAAAAATCGTTGCTTGGTAATGAGCTGCATCCTAAGCAACTAACTATATAACATGTTAATTTAAAGTTACTTTGTATTATATGGTGATTGTTTATAATTTTCGAAAGGACGAGTTTGAGCTTAATTTCAATCAATGAGAGGATCGACAAACGGTTGAGGAACTAATGTTGAATGCATTCCGGAGGTACAAAGGTTGATGCCATGCACACTATAAGAAGTTCTGTACTACAATAGAAACGCGCCAAAATCCATTCCAAGTAATGCCACCAAACGAATGAGAGAAGGTTTGTGATATATTTGAAAATTCCGGTTATCAGGTGATTTCGCTACTATCATTTTCTAATAGTATATAATAGATGCATTAAAAATATAGACATAATATTTTTTTAATATTTTTTTTAGTAACGGAGTATTGTGAACCAAGCAAATAGATCAAAATTGACTATACACCATCATGGGGGTTCTCGATCTTTTCATCATTTGTCTAAAAAAATGGTAAGTTATTCTCATCCTCGTTAAATATTAACATATAATACACTTTTCTGATTTAAGTTATAATATAGATTTTCCTTTTGTAGAAAGAAGAAAGTCATGCTGACTATGATCTTACCCAATTGTATATTAAAGAACATAAAAATCGTGATGGTGTTTGGATTAGTCCCAAAGCAGAGGCAAATTATGTAAGTTTAAATTTATTTAATTCCATTGTCTAATAATATTTTTGGCACTTATACTAACTTTAATGTTCTTGTTTTTGTAGGACAAGATAATATATCTTAAGGAAACTGCTGCGGATCCATCTGATGAATCATTTTTCAACGATGCTCAAATCATTTCTCAAGTTCTTGGATCACTTTCTGGATATTTGAGGGAGACTAGGACGTTGCATGAAGCCATCATCATCCTTCTCTTCTCGGGCTAGATTGAATGATGACAAGACTAAGGAATTGGAGGAAGAGATAGAATGATTGAGGTTTACAGAAAAATAGTTGCTGACTCAAATAGATCAAGCAGCAGATTTAGAGGTGAGATTAGAAGAGAGACTACAATTGAATAACCAAAAAATGTTTGAACAGTTCCAGTCAATGATGTCCCAAAACTCTATGCCACCACCACCACCACAATCTTAAAATTTATTTTTTCTTTAATCACCCTTATGTTATGATATTCGCAAACATTTGAACAATTGGTGTTTGAATTACAATTTGTGTAATATTAGTATGGCAGTTTTAATTAAATTTTGATCTATTTGATTAATACCGTTCGAACGGTGAATTACCATTTATAAATCCATTCAAACAGAAACTAACCCATTCGAACTGTATCCGAGAAATACCATCCGTACGTCTGTTTGAATAATAAAATATTTCTTTGAACAACATTATTATGCAAAACCTCGTTTGAACAAACAGAATTTGCCAAAATAAAATGCCTGTTCGAACGGACATAATTTATGTTCGAACAAAAATCACATGAAAAATTTAGTGGTTCGAACACATAAATTCTGTTTGAACACTCTGTTCATTCGAATAGGATCAAATATGGTTATTAGTTTAAATAAAAATTTCATATTGTTCAAACGGAAGTGTTGGCTCGAACCAAAATATTTCCATTCAAACGAGTTTTTGAGATGAAATTTTTTCATCTTAAAAAAAATGCTGTTCGAATAGTTTCCACTGGTTATGCCCAATTTTGTCCCTAAAAATGATTTTTTAAGACAAAAATTTTTCTCCAAAACTTTTTTAGATAGTCTTTCAGAGACAAAAATTTTTCATCTCCAAAAACTCTTGTATTGACACGAAGTCGCCTTCTTAACCATTAAATTAAAAAAAATAAAAAATAAAATAAAATATATGAGCAGTCAAATTGAGGAGACTAACTAAAGTGGCATAGTATCATTTTTCTTTCTTCTATTTGTGAACTAATATCAGAAGGAGGCATTTTTTTTTGCCTTCCTCTCCGTGTAAAGGTTTTCTCTCCTGTCCCAGTGCAGGTTTTTTTGTTTTCATTTTTTACTGTCTCAATGGCAGACGAGTTAGAATCTTTGTGTCAACATTTGTCATTATCTAAGAAAGAAAGGTGTGAGATTCATGTGGATTCTATTGTTCTAAAATCAAATATTACACGAGGTGAACGTTGTCTGGTGATGTCATTGCTTATGGATCGGTATTACAACCGTGAGGCCCTCAAGAGTACGATGAAGAAAGTTTGGCAACCTATTCACAAAGTGAGTTTTAAGGAGTTGGGCTCAAAACTACTTTTGTTGGAGTTTGCAGATGAACATGATAAGCAACATGTTCTTCATGAGGGACCATGGTCGTTTGATGCAACTTGGTTCTCTTGAAACGCTTGGAGGGGGATAGACAGGTGACGAAAATACGGCTTTCTGAAGCATCATTCTGGATTAGACTATATGAGATGCTGTTAAACGCCATGAATGAGGAGGTGGAGGAGGTCGATGGGGAACAAGGGGAGGCTGCATGGGGAGAATTCATGAGAATAAGATTCAAGGTAGATATATCTCAGCCTCTTATGAGAGGAGTTAGAGTTAATCTGGGACAATATGGTATATGCTGGGTTCGTTTTGCTTACGAATGGTTGCCAAATTTCTGCTACTGGTTTGGTAAACTTGGTCATCAACTTAAAGACTGTGAAGTTGTTGGCCATTAAGAAGCACGGGTTTCTTCTCAATTGCCATTCGGAGCATGGTTGTGTGCTTGCACTTTGATGGGAAGAGGGAAGGAAAGTTCTGGGCCACAGACTTCTGGTCATTGGAATTCATCACCGGAAGGTTCATCGGAGTTTGATAGACAACCTAGTGGTGTCAAGCCGAGAAATAAGGAAACGGCAGAGAAGAGGGATGAAAATCAGGAGACGTTTGAGAAGGAAGTTTTATTCTCTGCTTCGGTTACGCATGAATCAAGGGAGGTGGCACTAATAATTTAGGCATGTTGACTCCTACTGTTATAACTAAAAAGGCAACTGTTGTTAGGGAGAAACGATATCTTTTCCCTCAAAGGAAGGTATTAATATGGTGACCAAGCCTATGGTGACTAATGAAGATGGGATTCAGCCCACAGGATTGGAGACTATTGTTGAAACACAGTCAAAACCCAAGAGAGGCAAGCCTAGCCGAAAGTGGGTCAGAATGAGTCCAGCAGCTCATGCAGATACTGGTACTTCTTTGGTGTAGGAAGTGAAAGGTAAGAGGAAGGCTCTTAAACTGTCTTCTCCTACTCAAAAATGAGGGAGGAGAGGAATAATGGACATGGAGGTTGCTAGTGCTCTTAATTTAAGCCCAACGGTGGAGGCTGCATAGTAGCCCCGCCGAGAACAATGAAAACTATAAGTTGGAACTATCGTGGGCTTGGGAACCCACGAGGAGTTAGAGCTATTCGTGACTTGGTCAAAAGAGAAGATCCTGCAGTTCTTTTCTTAATGGAAACAAAAATGAGTAGTAGACAGATGGAAAGAATTCGTGTGAGAGTAGGGTTTGGTTGTTGTTTTGTAGTGGCTAGTGAAGGGAGGAGTGGTGGGTTGGCATTATTATGGAAGAATGAGGTAAACTTATCCATTAAGTGTTTCTCTTTCTTTCATATTGATGCAAAAATTAGTGAGGTTGATAGGGGCTGTAGTGGAAACTTACTAGTTTGTATGGACATCCAGAAACTGAGAAAAGAGAGGAAACTTGGAGTTTACTTCGAACTTTGGAGGAGGGGAATATACCATGGCTGGTATGTGGGGATTTTAATGAAGTGATATGTAGACAAGAAAAGATGGGGGGAAGGCCACGTCCAGAAAGGTTGATGCAAGCTTTTAGAAGTGCACTAGATGAGTGCAACCTGATTGATTTGGGGTATGAGGGTCCTAATTATACTTGGTGTAATAGAAGATATGAGCATGGGGTGGTTAGTGAAAGACTGGACAGGTATGTTGCTAATCCTAGATGGAGAGCATGTTTTTCCCCTTCTCGAGTTGTGCATGGTGTTGCAGCATACTCTGACCATTTGCCTATCATACTTATGCCAAGTATTACTTCTAATGGATATAGACAGAAACTCTTCAGATTTGAGGCAATGTGGGTGGAGGATGAAGAGTGTGGTGAAGTTATTTCAAGGTGTTGGCAAGGGGCTACTGAAAATAGGCCTATGGGTTTTACAGATTGAGCATCTGTAGTAGGGGTCTGGAAGCATGGAGTAAACTGAAGTTTGGGCAAGTTAAACAACAAATAAAAAGGGCTCAAGAGTCTCTTCAAAGATTACAATTAGCTGAACCAAGTAGTATATCAAGAGAGGAAGTCATGCAGGCTCGGAATCATCTTCAGGTTTGGTTAGAAAGGGAAGAGATTCTTTGGAACCAAAGGGCCAAAGCTTTGTGGCTAAAAGGTGGTGATAGTAATTCAAAGTTTTTTCATTATAGAGCATCATAAAGGAAAAATAAGAACTAGATCACAGGCTTGAAAAATGAGGAGGGGATTTGGCAGTATGATGAGGATAGGGATCAGCTTATTCTTAATTATTTTCAATCCTTGTTTCAATCTGAGCAACAAAACAGCAATCTGAATGTGGATCTGGATTTTTTGGAAGATCTGAGTGGAAGAATCACAGATGACATGAATGTGGAGCTGATAAAGGAATTTTCAAGAGATGAAGTCAAAGAGGCTTTGGACCAGATGCACCCTACCAAATCACCAGGACCCGATGGAATGCCACCACTATTTTTTCAACAATACTGGCATATTGTGGGCAATGAAGTAACTTCAGCTGTCCTACAAGCCCTCAAAATTGGTATTCTTCCTCCATCTCTTAATCATACTTTTATAACCTTGATACCAAAGAAGTGCAAGCCTAAGATGATTTCTGAATTTAGGCCTATTAGCCTATGCAATGTGGTGTACAAGTTAATTTCTAAAGTTCTTGCTAATAGGCTTAAAAAGGTGCTTAATGTGGTTATATCTACCTCACAACGTGCTTTTGTCCCTGGTAGAATTATTTCTGATAATATACTTGTAGCCTATGAAGTGATCCATTATTTGAGACAAAAGAGACAAGGAAAAGAGGGTTATATGTCCATTAAGTTGGATATGAGGAAGGCTTATGATAGAGTGGAATGGCCTTTTATTGAAAATGTCATGATAAGAATGGGATTTAATACACGATGGATTGCTCTTGTAATGATGTGTGTAAAAATTGTTTCTTTCTTAGTTTTGATTAATGGTGAGCCTAGAGGTCCTATAATTCTTTCAAGAGGGCTTCGACAAGGGGATCCGTTATCTCTTTATTTGTTCTTACTTTGCACCGAGGGATTAATTTCATTGCTTAAGAAGGTTGAAGGGAATGGTGAGATCACACCTGTAAGGATCTGCAGAGGAGTTCCTAGGCTATCCCATTTGCTTTTTGCTTATGATAGCATTTTATTTTGTAAGGCAAATGTGTTTGAAAACCAAAGGATTCAAAATTTATTGCACTGTTATGAGCTGTCTTTAGGTCAAAAGATTAATAGAGGTAAAACTGGCATTGTTTTTGGTACAAATGTGAAACCTAAAACAAGGACTGATATTTTGGAGCTTTGGGGGGTGCAGCATAGCCAGCAGTTTGAGAAATATCTGGGGCTTCCACCATTGGTTGGGAGTAAAGCCTTTTCTGATATAAAACATAAAGTGTGGAAAAAGTTACAAGGATGGAAGGAGAAGATGCTCTCGGCTAGGGGGAAAGAAATATTAATAAAGGTTGTGGCATTGTCTATTCCAACTTATGCAATGAGCTATTTTAAACTACCTTCCTCTTTGTGTTCTGGTGGCAAAATTCTGGTGGGGTCAAAGGAAGGAAGAGCACAAAATACACTGGATGAGCTGGTCTAAGATGTGTGATATTAAATAGAATGGGGGTATGGGATTTAAAGACTTGAGAGTGTTTAATGATGTTCTTCTGGCAAAAAATGGTTGGAGGATTATGCAGAATACTGAATCCTTACTACATAAGGTCTTCAAAGCTTGGTATTTTCCTAACAAACATTTCTTAGATGCTGCATTAGGTTATAATCCCTCTTTTGTATGGAGAGGTATTTGGGGAACCAAGCATAAACTACAAGAGGGATGTCAGTGGAGAATTGGCTCGGGAAAAGATGTAAGGATTTGGAAAGATTCATGGGTTCCTGGTTTTAAAAGTATTGTAGGACAGCAGAACAGATCCTTTCTAAGTGGGAATGTAGAAGTGATTGGGGATGAAAGTGCTACTGTTGAATCCTTATTTGCTGCTGATCAGAGAGTGTGGGATGTGGGTAAAATTACTGCTCTATTTACACCAAATGTAGCTCTTCAAATTACAAAGATTGTGCTCAGCCAAGATAGAGAGGATCTAATATGCTGGAATAAGGAAGCAAATGGAATTTATACTGTCAAAAGTGCCTATAGGATGTTTAAAGCTTTAAGTTCTAGCAGACAGAATGGGGAATCCTCAAATGCTGTTTTGTTGAGGAAAATGTGGAAAGCTATATGGAATATGAAACTTCCTTTAAAGGTGAGAATTTTTGCTTGGAAAGCTGCCAAAGGGATCCTACCCACAAAGTTCAATCTCAAGAAGAAGAAGGTGTTAACAGAGGAAGAATGTGAATTTTGTAATGCTGAAAGGGAAGATATACTACATGTACTTTGTTCCTGTTCCATTAAAGAGGCCTGGTCTCTTTATTTCCCTTCAATGGTCTTTATAAGAGAACATGAAATCTTTCTTGATGTGGTTCTGAGGTTGCAACAGAATCAGCGGCCTGAAATGCATGAATTGTTTTTCCTAATATGTTGGAGCTGCTGGTATAGAAGAAACATGAAGATGTTCGAGGGCAAGGTAGTGAGTATAGAGGCTATTGTGGGAAATGCTTTGGCAATGTGGAAGTCATATAAGGAACTCAAGAGAAAACCTGTTTCTGTTATAAGACATCACTACAGATGGGAATCCCCACCTCCTGGAGTCTTTAAACTAAATATAGATGGAGCCCTTTCTTCAGCTGGTTCTGTGGCTGGTATAGGAGCTATTGTTAGAGACTCTAAGGGAGAGGTGATTATGTCTGCTGCAAAGAAAGAACTTTCTGTTATGACTGTTGTGGAAGTTGAGGCATTAGCTATTCTCTGAGGATTGCAGTTCTATCTTCATCTTGGGATTAATAATCTTGTGAATGAAACTAATTCACTATTGGTTGTAAATGAATTTAGCAAGCAAGGATCATCAAAGGCTACATTTGGCAATGTTGTTCGAGTGGCTAAGGAGTTGATGACACGGTTTTGTACCTGTGATGTGCAGCATGTTAATAGAAGCTACAATGAAGCAGCACATTCACTTGCCAAATTTGGTTTAAGTGATTAGAATATTAGCTTATGGTGGGGTTCATACCCTGATGTAATTTCTAATATTCTTTGGACTGATTCAAGTACTTTGTAAGTTTTATTGATTAATGAAGCATGTTTTCCCATAATATATATATATATATATATCAGAAGGAGGCATAAGGTTGTTGAATCACTAAAAATGGGTCCATGCCAGTTGAGAATGAAAGGAAGTGTTATTCTTTCTCAATTCTTTGATCATTTTGCAACATATTTCCTCATCCTCATGATCTTGTACAATTCTAGGCACTGATCTTGAAGAGCTAATTAATCATACCTATCACTTTAAGCAATGTGATTTGCAAGTTAATATAAACAATTTTAGAAAATATCTAAAGACTGCACTCCCATCGATCATTTCACCTTGATAGACATGAACCTTTGTTCCAAAATCAATTATCTAAGTGAATACCATTACTTTTCACGAGTTTTCTCATTTCCTAAAGGAAAATAATAATAATAGAATTTTTTAAAAAAAAAAAAGGAACAAGAATTGCTTGATCATAATCAAGCGATTCAAGCCAGACATGAAAATTAAAAGTTTTTAATTTCATGGAAGCAGATTTTGTTCTTATGGAAAGTGTTTAAGCCAAGGAGAAAATACATGGAAGAGAAAAATGAGGTGGGGGGCATGCAATGGTATGAACAGTACTAACCCATGCATTAATTTCTCCATGTGTAGATGATCATAAATCTGTTCTTAAAGTGTCTCCGTGCTTAGGTTTTAGTTCTACATGTTGGATTAGACAGTGTGCCTAACTACAATATCCTACTCATTGATGATCAACGGCACTCCGAAAGGATTTCTATAGCCTTTAGGCCATGGACTATGTTAAAGAGATCCTTTATCTCCAACTATATTCATTTTAGGCACATATATAGTTTTCTCTAGATTGACTAGTACTTGCAAAAGATGAAGCTGATTAAAACTTATGAGGCATAGGTATCTGTCGAGGATGTCCTTCAATTTTATATTTATTAATTGACCTTATTATTCCGACATTAATTGACAAGTGTATAGTAGTCCTCGAGGGAAAACCATAAGGCTGCCTGTAACAGCCCTCTAGAAATTCAACAGTGGAATTTATATAGACTTTAGAAACCTCGTGAAAACCCCATAAGTTTTCACGAATCGATCAATTACACAGGTTTTAGTCTGTCAACATAATTAGTGTTATCACTCACTGTGGTGCCAGAAATGCGATTTTAATTGTTTGAGCTAGTTAGAAGTGTCAGATTATGTTATAGTCTAAACCAATAGACTCAGTTGAATATTTAGGATTTTATGGCGCAATAATCCATTTTCATACTTTCGGACGAAACGGCTATTCGAAACTGTGAATTTATTTATAGGGGCACTTCGGGGTTGATTTTTGGTAAACGGTTTTCACTGTAGGTTAATATAAATATTTAGAATTTTTTTAGTACTAAGTTTATTACGCTTTTTTTGGAGTGAATAGTAACCTTGATAAGCGTACTAAGTACAGTGTTTTCAAAATCACAGTGTGGAATGTCCAAATTAGGTTAGAGAAGTTTTATTTGGACACTTGGTAAGATCTTAGCCACACATAGTGATTAGAATTAGACACTTGACACAAAGAGGAACCATTAGATGGATTTGTGAAGGAAATCAAGGTGTGAGATCATGCCACCTCAACAAAACCCTTTTCATCTGATCAACCTTTTGAGCCAGATCAAAGAGGGTTTCAACCCTAGTGAAACCCTAAATGGTTGGAATCCATTTGAAACTCCAAAAACTTGGTTGAAATCAAAACCCTAAACAGTTTCCCCAAACCCTAAAGTTGGCCTTCAAACCCTTTTTGATCCAATTTCTAGCATTGTGTTTAATCACTTGATTGAATCACTTCCATATGCTATTAATTTCTAAAATCTTTGTTAAGACATCATTATCCAACCTTTTAAACCTTGGAAATTTTTTTGGGCCAAGAAAAATTGGATTTGGGCTTGATAGCATCTCAAACCAAAACCAAACCCCCTTTAAACCCCAAATTGAAGCCCACTTGGTTGAGGCCCACCAAGGCCCACGAATTTGTCCACCTTGGCAAGGCTTCTTGGAGAAGTTTTCTCCCCCACATGGCAGACCATTCATTGCCCTTGGCTACAGCCAATAGTGCCTTGATGAGATGGAGAAACCCACCCCATCAACCTCCATAACTCACAGTTTCTACAGGCTGTCCTTTCCCCTCTCTATTCTCCACTTTATGTCAGAAGTCTTGAGTCGTGCAAGACACACTTCCTTCCCTTTCATCACTTCTTCACCCCGTTCTTAGAGAGAAACCCAAAAGAGCTCTCTCGGGCAAATTTCTGGGTCTTTTTGCGTGGGGATTATTGACCCTTTGTAAGTAATTTCACATGATGACTCCTCATAAAAGTTGTTTCTCTTTGAGTATAGTTTCCGTAGATATATTATTCGTGTCATTCCATGATCTTTTGGTCGGTAAAAAGTATTTTTAACCATGGAAAGGTCATTCTGGGCGTGAATCTGGAGAGTATGTTATGTTTTGGAGTTTTTGACCAGGCTAATGGAGATATCTTAGTCCAAAAATTTTATGGAGTGTTCTTAGAATGTCTTTAAGAGTGTTCATTGAGGTTTTGTTGCATGACTAAAGCTTTTGATGATAGATTTTCTTAGATCTAGAAACTTGAAAACTGGAAGTGGTAAAACATTTTTTATTCGGAGAAAGTTTGAATATTTCGTGATTTGATCTTACTCTAAAGGCTTTGATATTTTTATATGATGATCATAAGTATCTTATTTTCATGTTAGGATGTTATTTTGAAGATATTTAGTATTAGTTTCAAAGATATGAGTTTTCTATGCAAGAGGAGTTCGGTTAGGCCTATGATTTGATGTTTTATGGTTAGATCCATGTTTTATTGAGGTTTAGCCATGTGATTTTAAGTTTGATCGTTGGATCTTCTTTTAGAAACATTTTTAAACCATGTGGTGTTTTAGTTTGAAGATCTCATCTTTGTAAGCCATGGATCAAGAGATTTATCAAAACTAGTTGAGGAAAAAGTTTTTGTTTTTGGACTAAGTGTCAAACCAAAAACTTCAAGTGTTATTTTGTGATTTTGGTGACTTTAGTTTGATGATTTAAAGCGTGGTTGATCTTAGAATTATGTTATGAATATGTTAGAAGATTTGATTTTTGGAATTCTTGGAGATGTTTTGATTTTTGGAATTCTTGGAGATGTTTTGATTTAGGATCAAAACTTGTGATTCAAGTGCTTGAATCTTTTTACAAAAAGTTTGGTGTTGATTATAAGCCTTTTCTAAATGGATGTTTTAAGTATGGTTTTAAACTTAGGGTAGGAAGATCCTTGTTGCAAAATTTTGGTTTAAGCATGAGTTTTGAAGTTGGAAGGAATTGCAACAAAAATCAAGAGAAATAACTTAAGGATGTTTTGGCCATAGTGTGTTTTCCATAGTTGTGATTTGTTTTAAATCTTTCTGAGTTAATATTTGAGTTTAGGACAAAATTTACATGAGGAATGTAAATTTTGAAAATTTTTGGAGTTAGGATGTGAAATCCTTAAGTTAGGGGTAAAATGGTCATTTTCCCACATGTAGAGGGTAAAATGATAATTTTACTCTTAGTTATCTTGTTTTCATGTTTCTAATTGTTAGTAACTAAATTTCTAACTTTAGAATGACCTCTTACAGTTCCTCGTGTTTTGCGCTTTATTCTCGTAGAACGCGACGATCGAGGTAAGTTAGAAACTAACTTACTATCAGTTTATTGTGTATGTATGATGGGTAAAGGAACTACAATTTATGTATGTATGTTATCATATATGCCATGTCATGCCACGTCATTACATGTTTATCTGTTATACATGATTTATTCTGTCGCGAATATTTATCTGTTACACAATCTATTATATCACGTATTGTTATATGCTATAAGTATGCCATGTTAAATATGACTTATGTTACATGTATGTCATATCATGTAATATTCACCATTGCAAGTATGTCATGTTAAGTAAAGAAGTCAGGTCACGTTCAAGTTAAGTTCGTGATGACCCGCATTTATGTGTATTTTCACTGAATGAATGTTTTTAATTTAATTAATATATTGGTTTATTTATTTTAAATTAATGTATTTTAATTGGTTTTTATTTTATTTGATGTGTTGTTTAATTTATTTTAGTCGTTTTATGTTTTTAATATCGTTTTCGGCGGATCAGTTTTTGGATCCCGGACGGCGTCGGACCAGCCGTTAGCCGCCACGAGCCCCTGGAAGTTGCTGCCCCTGCCTTGTTTTCTCCCCTATTGCTGATTTCTTTCTCCGCCCAGAACTGCAGCTAGCCGGCGGCGTGGCCTACACCACCCACCCAGTTTTCTTCCCCTCTCACTGATGAACATCCCCACCAAGTTTCACCTCCATCCGAGCCACCGTTAGCCACCACAAGCTCCTCCAAGCCGCACGGTTTTTCACCGTTTCCGGCGCCGTCACACCACCTTCGGCCACCATCTCTTCACAGCTTCTTCCCCTACCTCTTGCCATCCTAACCCACCTAATTTCGGCCCCGATACCTTGCCGGAGCAGCTCGCACGAGCTCAACTCCTATCAGCCCCTTTTTGCACTTCCATCGCCGTTTCCACCGCCACCCACGGCCAAAGCTCACTTCCTTTAGCTTCATAAATATCTCAAGGCCATTCCCTATCAATTTCGTGTCTTGGTTTGTCCCTGTTCGAAAGTGGGTAATTTATTACCCACGGCCACAGTGTAAAATACACTGTTACGTTGCTTTTCCTCCGCCGTTTACAACGCCACGAGCTTTTGAAAAATACCATATAGCACTGTAAGTATTTTCCAAACTCTACTTTTAGATTTAGGACGGAGTTGATTGTTTGGTTGTTATTGATGTTTGGATCATGTTGGTTAACTTGTGTGATTTTAATTGCACGGCATGGTGCATGCATATTCATGTGTTATTTATTGAAAATGAGATTTTCATGAGTTAAATGGATTTTCGGGTGCGTGTGTACCACGACCCAAGCCGGGATAGGGTATTATCTTGGTGGAGCTCCTCTGGTCACTCGGGAGCATAATATACTGAGTGACGTCCCCTGAGTTGAGGCTTGGCTACGAATGCGCCGAGCGTGGAACTGAGCGACAACGGGTGCGGGGGCTAGGGGATGCTTGGCTACGAACGCGCCGGGCGTGGAACTGGGCATCGCTCTATGCACTGACTCCATGGCCCTTCGCTGGCGAGGGCTAGAGGATGTTTGGCTATGAACACGCGGGGCGCGGAACTGGACATCGCTCGTCTGGAGGATGCTTGGCTACGAACGCGCGGGGCGCGGAACTGGGCATCGCTCGTTATGTGTCATACGCATGGTGGATGCCCGCGGTGTTGCACAGGAGTCAGGGTGTGCGGATGACACCTAGAAGAGGTCATGGTGCATACGGGTTTTGGTTATGGATTGAGTTGGATATGGGCCAAATGGACTTTTGGTGTGATATTTGTAAAGTTTATGTTTTTGGGCCAAATGGGATTTTTGGCGTGCGTGTAAAAATACAGATTTATGGGTTCGTGCATTGGCATTCTTTCATGCATATTGTCTGAGTTTTTATATGTTTTTATCTAGTGGTATTTAGATTTTACTTACCTGCGGTACTATTTTTGGTACTGTAGATTTTGGTGCAAGGATTGAGGAGGAGGTGGCTGAGCCCGAGGATGCGGCTCTGCCGGAGTTTTGAGTTGGAGGCTGTGCTTTGGAGTTGGCTTTGAAACAATATTTGTATTTGTAATATTTTATTATGTATGATTTAAACAGCTTTGTATTAAATTAGGAAAAATTCTGGTACTTAGTTATATGACTTTGCTATCCACTGCGTATCTCTTCGTACACTTTTGTTGCTTACACACACTTGGCATTCGTCGATAGGATGGGGACCCGTGTTATCACCATCCGGACGTCTCGATTTCCCCGTGTCCGTGCGTGGGGATTTGGGGGCGTAGGTAGTACCAGAATGTTTTTTTTTTAAGTTGTGTTTTAAAAATTTATTTTAAGTAAAGTTGCTATTTGACATGTTTTATTTGTTTTGTATTTGTTTGAGCTGGGTTGCTTGTTTTGTTTATTTAGTTATGTTATTGCATGCTGGTTTCTTTTGTTTCTTGTTATGTGGTGTTGGTTTTTGTTTTCTAAAAGGGGGTCAAAGGTTGTGGTGGCAGGAAAAATGGTGAGACCAAGGAAATCTACTCAAGGGCCACTGGACGATATACAGAGAGATGATTCCATTGCTCAAGCTATATGGCAAATGACTGAATTTATGCAATAGAATTTTAGGCCACAACAAGGAGGGCCTTGCCCACAACAAGGAGGGCCTTGGCCATAGCAAGGAGGTCCTTGGCAACCAGGAGGGCCTTGGCAACAAGGAGGGCCATGGCTACTACCAGGAGGGCCTAGTGGGGGGGTGCAAGCTGGGTGCACCTATGAGCGCTCTTCGGCGCATAGAACTCCACACTTCACTGGAGAAGAGGATCCACTTCAAGCTGGAAAGTGGATCAAGGACTTGGAAAGGACTTTTGAGGTGTGTGGTTGCACTGAGGCGCAACAAGTACTCTACGCCAGCTATCTGTTGCAAGGAAATGTTTTTGAATGGTGGGATACCAAGAGAATAATGCTGGAGTCAGAATTGGGGTCTTTCGCCGCTGTGACCTGGCAGCGCTTCAAGAAAGAGTTTAATGATCGCTTCTTTCCCGCTTCTGTAAGGCGGCAAAAAGCAAGAGAGTTCTCATACTTGGTCCAAGGGAGCATGACCGTGGAACAGTACGCCCAAAGATTTATTGAACTTGGGCGATTTGCTCCCCACCTCATCGCCACCGAGGAAATGCGAGCCGAGCGTTTCCAGGAGGGTCTACGTCCTGATATACGCCGTATGGTGGTCAGCCACCGGATATCCACTTTTCAGGATTTAGTGGAAGTGGCCACTCTTGTGGAGCGAGAGATTAATTTAAGTGTGGACTCTCCTACAAGTCAGAAAAGGCGGAGTTTTACTGGAGAAGGAAGTAGCTCCGGTTTACCTCAGAAATTTGTTCAGCGGTTCGGGACTCGACCACAAACAGCCTCAAGAGTGCGTATGGGGGGCCGGGTGCCAATTTGTGGACTTTGTAATAGATCCCATGAGGGCGAGTGTCGGCTGAGTGGTGGACCCCAGTGTTACCGATGCGGCCAAATGGGACATATTGCTCGTGAGTGCCCCATCAGGGTTCAAGAAAGCCGTGGAGGTCGACGTGGTGGAAGAACTAATCAGAGGCATGTAGCGCAGGCTCGAGTATATGCTGTTACCCCTGGAGAGGTGGATGATGAGGCACCGGCGACCCACGATGCTGGAGTGATTACAGGTATGATTCTAAATTAATTTTTGGATTTAATGTTTGGCGTGGGTTGGTTCTTCTTTTTCTTTTTTTTGGATTTCATGGGTATATGTGATTGATTCAGGAAGAGTCCGGTTGTATGATTTTTATGCTTGCACATTGTTTGATTCCGGTGCATCACAGTCGTTTGTATCTTCCACTTTTGCTCGGATGTGTAGTCACGGAACCTTTGCCAAAGTCCTTGGTAGTGGCTCTACCCAATGGTGAAATGGTATGGTGTTTCAAGGTAGCCTTGGGTTGCCCATTAAATTTTGATGGAAGATTCTTGGATGCTGATTTGGTGGTGTTTAAGCTGTTGGGTTTTGATATCATCCTCGGGATGGATTGGCTATACCAATATTTTGCGAGTATTAATTGCAGAAGTCGGGTAATTAGCTTTCAGCTTCCCGATGGTGATTGTCTGGAATTTGTGGGGAGTAAGCTAAAAGAAAAGCCGACAATTATATCGGCAATTCAAGCAAGAAGAGAGATTGCATGGGGAGTGGATGCCTTCTTAGTTCAGATGGTGTCTACGCCGTCTGAGAAGAAGTCTTTGGTAAACATTCCCGTTGTGGAGGAATTTCCGGATGTGTTTATGGAAGACTTGCCTGGGCTACCCCCTGTTCGTGAAATGGAATTTGTTATAGACATGGAACCTGGAGCAGCTCCTGTACATAAGGCTCCTTACCGCATGGCACCGGCTGAATTGAAAGAGTTGAAGACTCAGTTGCAAGAGCTGGTAGATAAGGGGTTCATTCAACCAAGTACTTCGCCGTGGGGTGCGCCAGTGTTGTTCGTTAAAAAGAAAGATGGAACCCTCCGTATGTGTATCGATTATCGGGAATTAAATAAGGTGACCATCAAAAATAAATATCCTCTCCCACGAATCGACGATTTATTTGATCAGCTTCAAGGAGCAGCTGTGTTCTCAAAGATTGATCTGAGGTCAGGATACTACCAGTTGAGGATAAGAGATAAGGATGTGCCCAAAACTGCTTTCAGGTCGAGATATGGGCATTATGAATTTAAAGTGATGCCGTTTGGGTTAGCCAATGCCCCTGCTACTTTCATGGATTTGATGAATCGGGTATTTCAACCATATCTAGATTCCTTTGTGGTAGTATTTATTGATGATATTTTGATTTATTCCCGAAATGTTGAAGAGCATGTTTACCATCTTCGTCTAGTTCTTGGGAAATTAAGAGAACCCCAGTTGTATGCCAAACTCAGCAAATGTGATTTCTGGTTGTAGGAAGTCAGATTTCATGGGCATGTGATTTCCCGAGACGGGGTGGCTATTGATCCTAGTAAGGTGTCATAGTGCGCGAGATCCGGAGTTTCTTAGGACTTGCCGGATATTACCGAAGATTTGTGGAGGGATTTGCTCGCCTATCCGGACCTCTCACACTTATCTGACCCTCCATCCGAGCCACCGTTAGCCACCACGAGCTCCTCCAAGCCGCACGATTTTTCAATGTTTCCGGCGCCGTCACACCACCTCCGGCCACCATCTCTTCACAGTTTCTTCCCCTACTTCTTGTCGTCCTAACCCACCTAATTTCGGCCCCGATCCGTTGCCGGAGCAGCTCGCACGAGCTCAACTCCGATCAGCCCCTTTTTGCACTTCCACCGCCGTTTCCACTACCACCCATGGCCAAAGCTCACTTCCTTTAGCTTCATAAATATCTCAAGGCCATTCCCTATCAATTTCGTCTCTTGGTTTGTCCCCGTTCGCAAGTGGGTAATTTATTACCCACGGCCACAGTGTAAAATATACTGTTACGTTGCTTTTCCTCCGTCGTTTGCAACGCCGCGAGCTTTCGAAAATTACCATATAGCACCGTAAGTATTTTCCAAACCCTACTTTTAGATTTAAATATATTTTGCTCTTTCAATAAATTATCTGGTTGGTTTGTTGATTCCGGACTGAGTCCGAGGAGTTCGGGGGTCGGATGGATTGAAGACAGAGTTGATTGTTTGGTTGTTATTGATGTTTGGATCATGTTGGTTAACTTGTGTGATTTTAATTGCACGGCATGGTGCATGCATATTCATGTGTTATTTATTGAAAATGGGATTTTCATGAGTTAAATGGATTTTCGGGTGCGTGTGTACCACGACCCAAGCCGGGATAGGGTATTATCTCGGTGGAGCTCCTCTGGTCACTTGGGAGCGTAATATACTGAGTGACGTCCCCTGAGTCGAGGCTTGGCTACGAACGCGCCGAGCGTGGAACTGAGCGACAACGGGAGCGGGGGCTAGGGGATGCTTGGCTACGAACGCGCCGGGCGTGGAACTGGGCATCGCTCTATGCACCGACTCTGTGGCCCTTCGCTGGCGAGGGCTAGAGGATGTTTGGCTACGAACGCGCGGAGCGCGGAACTGGGCATCGCTCTTTATGTGTCATACGCATGGTGGATGCCCGCGGTGTTGCACAGGAGTCAGGGTGTGCGGATGACCCCTAGGGGAGGTCATGGTGCATACGGGTTTTAGTTATGGATTGAGTTGGATATGGGCCAAATGGACTTTTGGCGTGATATTTGTAAAGTTTATGTTTTTGGGCCAAATGGGATTTTTGGCATGTGTGTAAAAATACGGATTTATGGGTTCGTGCATTGGCATTCTTTCATGCATATTGTTTGAGATTTTATATGTTTTTATCTAGTGGTATTTGGATTTTACTTACCTGCGGCACCATTTTTGGTACCGTAGATTTTGGTGCAGGGATTGAGGAGGAGGAGGCTGAGCCCGAGGATGCAGCTCCGTCGGAGTTTTGAGTTGGAGGCTGTGCTTTAGAGTTGGCTTTGAAACAATATTTGTATTTGTATTATTTTATTATGTATGATTTGAACAGCTTTGTATTAAATTAAGAAAAATTCTGGTACTTAGTTATATGACTTTGCTATCCGCTGCGTATCTCTTCGTACACTTTTGTTGCTAACACACACTTGGCACTCGTCGATAGGATGGGGACCCGTGTTGTCACCATCCGGACATCTCGATTTCCCCGTGTCCGTGCGTGGGGATTTGGGGGCGTCACAAAGTTATTCATGTCGATCACGACCCTAAGTGCTAGGATGGGGTAATATCCTAGTGGAACTCCTTTGTTCACGCTAGAGTGTCTAAATATGTGTGAAATTCCGTGGGTTGACAAAGTACAGTCAACAGGTTGCGAATGAGGCCTAATTAGCTGGTCACCAAAGTGCGCCAGGCACTAACGTCGATGGTGCCATATTTTTATTTTACGTGTATTCATGGGGCCACAACAACTGTGGAGCATACACTACGTGAGACACAGCAATTGTGACACGTAGAATACGTGGGGCCACAACAACTATGGAGTACGTATTAACGCATTCACAGCTGGTGTAGATACCTGTGTTGTGATGCGGTAATCGGTAGGGACACACGACTCTAGGGGACCCGTGTAGCACCCATATGGTCACGTTATTAATTAAGTCAATTGAATAAGATTCCAAGTTCATGTCAAGAAGTTAAGAATAAGCAATCATGGTGACCCCATGAGATAAGAATAAGTTTCAGATCAAGTTCACGTTATGTTATGTTATGCTCACGTACAAGTTATGTTCATGTTCACGTTAAGTTTCAAGTTCATGTTCATATCATGTTATGTTCATGTTTACGATATGTTCAAGCTCACGTTCATGTTATGTTATGTTCATGTTCATGTTATGTTTCAAGTTCACGTTTCTGTCATGTTATGTTCACGTACATGTTATTTTCAAGTTCTTGTTCATGTTATGTTATGTTCACGTTCACATTATGTTTCAAGTTTACGTTTATGTCATGTTATGCTCAGGTTTATGCTAAGTTCAAGTTCATATTTATGTTATGCATGTTCACGTTCATGCTATATTTCAAGTCCATGTTATGTTTCAAGTTTCACGCTCATGTTATGTTGCTAGTCCATGTTATATTTTAAGTTCAAGTTCATGTCATGTTAAGTCAAGTTCAGTTCACATTTAAGTTCAGGTTATGTCATGCTATATGTCAAGTTATGCTATACTTACTTACGACTTTAATTATGCATTCATGCTTTTACTACCATGCATTCATAATTAACCTGTGTGGGAGTTTCCTGTTAACTTACTGAGATTTGTAATAAAATCTCACCGTGGTAGTCCCAACTACCATTCCCCTCGAATGGTAGGCGATGTGTCAGGATCAAAGCAGGGAGCGGACTTTGGTAGACTGAAGGTGGTTGACTAGACACTGCAGACACGACACGGAGCTTACAACTTCTATAGTTATTTTTTGGATAGTTTTCTGGCCTCGTTAGTCGAGTTACACGAGTTATTCGACAAACTTCCTCAATAGTGTATTTTGGTAATTTAAATATAGAGTTTGGTCTCCCATGTTTTTGAGGTTATGGTCTTCTAAGACTCATACTGAAATCGTGGATGTTTATTTTGTTAAGTATGCTTGGATTACGATTTAACTATTTAGGATATTATAAGTTTGGTGCATAGTATTGCTTAAAAAAAAAAATTATCCGCTACGAATATTGCATAATGCTAGATGCATGTTAGGAACATTGCATCTTATATGTCATGAACGGGGGCAGGTAACCAGGTGTTGCATGTCCCGACGCTTCATATGTTCGTTCAATCCTAAGTGGAATTTGAGGGCGTCACACTGCCCTTCTTAAGAGTGTGAAAATTCCAGTAGGCTTGAAAATGAACCCTGTAAATATTTTTCCTTCCTCAATAAGTAGGACTTTTGAACCTCTAGGATGCGTTTGTATTGGGATAACTCCTCCAACTGCCAAATCAGCACGAACCAAAGGGATTCCAAGGCCGTTAACACAAGGAAAGTCATAGGAAAATGCCCTAAGCTTTGATAATACTAGCAATGTTACCTAGAATGCCTAGGCCAAAGAAAACAAAATCATTGACAATGATAATTGCAGGCTTCTTGCAAGCATAGTCTGCTGGGTTTCAAGAGCTTTGATCGAGGTCAGCTACACAAAAGTCTTGCAGACTAGCATGGAAAGTTGAAAGGAAGATAAAAAAGGAGTAGATGATTGAAGATATCACCCTCACAACCATATGGTTCTAAGTAATTGCTCCTTAGATCCTATACCTATCTGATCTATATGAAGAATAAATCATGTATCAAAGATATTCTTATTTGTACAAATGTAGAGGTAGGGGAGAGTATCGGCCGGTCCGGACTCGCCATTTCGGATTGGACCGGACCGGACCGAGAGTAGGTCCGATCAATCTCAGTCCAAATTATAGTGGACCCATTAGTTTCGGTCCAGTCCCGATCTAGGGGTTTTTTACCCCGGACCGAACTAGACCGAATAATAATATATATAATATATTTTATTATTTATATAATATTTATAATTGTTTATATTTAATTATAATTTTTATCGAACCTAATAGGTTAATATTTATAATTTTATACTAATACTAATTTTTATACTAAGACTAAATTACTAATAGTCTAAATTAATACTAATATACTATTATATAGTTATACAATATACTAATCATAAATTCATAATAACTAAATCATTATAAGTCTATAACTAAATCTAATAGTATTAGTATTAGTATTAGTTAACTTAATATCTAATATGCTAGTATTACTATATTCGTAATAAGATTATAAGAGTATTAGTATTACTTAATTTAATATCTAATATGCTAGTATTAATAATAAGATTATAAGAGACTAAGAGTATTAGTATTAGTTAACTTAATATCTAATATGCTAGTATTAGTAACAAGATTATAAGACTATAAGAGTATTACTCTTATTTAATAAATGAATATAGTATTACATAAAGTATTAGTAAATGTGTTGGGACAGTGCATCGATGATAGGGACAGATCATCATATTAAATGGACTAAACCCCCACCAGAAGACTTATAATGATTTAGTTATTATAAATTATGATTAGTATAACTATATAATAGTATTAGTACTAGTGTATTATTAGTTATAAAAAATAAGTTACTAACTTACTATATACTAATAGACTAATAGTATTAGCGTATTACTATTATATATATATATATATAATAGTATACCATATATATATATTAAATATATCATAATATAATTACATAATTATTAAACAAAATGCCATTGGATTTAAAAAAAAAGGAGTCAAGGGTTGACCGACAGGACCAAACCATCCTGGTCCTTATGGAGTTCGGTCCAGTCTAGGGTGAGAAAACCTTGGACCGAATAGGTCCGATCCGGTTTGCAAAATCTCCCCGGACTGAACTCCCCCCTACGTAGAGGTGTATTTTTTATGGTTAAGGGTATTTTTGTTATTGTTCGAGAATCTATATTAAAGTACATAGCGGAAGCATTTAACTCAAGTGGGAACTCATAGATTTGGTGTGGTTGTTCCACAGACTTCTTCATCGTTATTGTTCATCTGAATTCATCCTCCTCGGTAGTTAGGTGTGCTAAGTGGTAAAAACAAGATCAATCCCACATGTTAAGATGATCTCAACCCATCTCATCCTATCTCATTCCATCTCAACATCCTAATACAACTCAAACACAAAACACTTTTCAATTTTAAATTTTTAACCTTTTAATTTTTTTATTTAATCATTACAACTTTTACAAATTTCCAAACAAAATAGAAAAAAAAAATCAACTTTTTCAAATCTCAAAATAAAAATAATATTCTAATAATATTGTTAGGGACGTGTCTCACTTCCAATCTTCCACTGTGCGGCCATAATTCGCTAATGAAACCTGAGGGGGGCTTCTCCTGCAAACACTCCGATGCTTAAGTTAGTTATGAGGTCATTGTATTCAAGTTATCCTTAATTATCAAAGATTACCTGTATATATAGGCTTGTATGCTGTACATATCTCATTCAGGATTTATCGGAACAGATTACCACATAGGATTTTGAATAATTGCGTCACATCCTGCTGTTTTTATACTTCTGTTAAAGGTGGTGCCATGCACATCCCTCTTCAAACTCTTCCTGACTATCTCTCTATGACCTCTAGGCCCATCCTCTAAGCTTCTTGGTTTTATTGTACCATGGGCCTTCTTATACGCTCCAGGGCCTTTCGATTTGGATGGTCCAAATATTTTAACTTTATAATTTTTTTTATTTAACTTTATTTCTCTCATTTTCCAAGACCTCATAAAACATATCAAGTCAAACCATTTTGCCACTATTCATAATTATTTCACTATGATTTATATATATATTTTATCTCATCTCAACATCAAAACGAAACCTAAATGCTCCATTAAAAAAGACCCAAAACATTTGAGAGAGAAATTATAACAAAGGACAAAATAGAAGCAGCTTTCCATAAGCTTATGTTTGTGCCCCTTTGGCTGGCCCACTTCAATGTGTAATGTCCAGCCGTAATTAGGCAGGCAATGAAAGGCCAAGTGGTGCTCCCACTGTCTCATTCCCACATCTCCTACTGGCACACTGTGGGCAATACCTCAAGTCTGCATCTCCAAAACATAACCTTAATCTTGTTCATATCAGAAAATAGGCTATTCTACTACTAAGTATACTTGTAAAAAAAATGGAAGTACTATACAAAATCTCTTTGAGAGAAGGCCGGCATAGCAACATCCCTAAATATGTCTTGTTATGCCCTGATTCATTTTGTAATACCTTGTATTTACGTTTGTTTTAATTAAATAATTATATTATTTAATAAAATTATGGATTTTCTTGTTCTAAATTTTATATGATTTTCGTGGTATTATTTTATTATTTCTAACTGTGAAATATAAATTCAATGTGTTTCTTCTTATTAATTATTATTCATTATTTAAATTGCTCTTTATTTTAAATTATTTTATTGTTAGATTTTTTATTTTTATTTTACTTAGTCACTGTGTTTAAATTTTTTTTATTTAAATTGCCATTTTTGAAATTCTTTTTATTGGATCAGTTTTGAGGCTCAAGATGAAAAGGCTGGATTTAATTTCTTTCCCTTCTTTTTTTCTTTTTCTTCCATTTTCCTCTCTTTCTTTTTCCCTCTCTTCTCCCTCTCCCTTGCACTCAGGCACCCCCTCCCCCTCTCAACCTGTGTGCTCCCTCAACCGAATGGTGCCGCCATGCGGTGGCGGCCAGCCCACCCTCGCCGACCACCTCAATCGACCCCCTCATGCCGAGCCCAGCCCCACCCAGCTCTCTCTCTCTTCGCAGCACACTAGAACCTACAGGTTCTCTTCCTTTTGCGGGCACAGCCCAATGCCACCACTCCACCACCAGCAACACCACCTCCCTCTGACGACTACCCACTTGGACCCTAGCCACTCCTAGCTCCTCCACCTTCCTCCATGCACAAACCCATCTCTTAGGAGTTTCTCCCTCTCACACTACCTAGCGCCGCCGTGAGCTCGCCCCGCTACCACATCGGACCATCCACAACTTCCCCTAGCCTCCTAGCATCTCCCCCTTCACTCGCGCAACCCGTAGTGGCTTGGAATAGCCATCCCAAATCCTCCCTTTACACGCACTGGATCTCTAGATCCACTATCTTTCGCTGCCACCCACGGCCTCCAACCGCCACCACTAGCTCCCCAACCCTCCCTTAGCTCCTCCATGCCCAACCTTGAACTCCCCATAGCTTCCCCTCCATTATCCGTGCTTTGAGACCCACAGTCCACACTTGGAAAACCACTGTTTGCCGCTGCTCCGCCATTTTTGGCATCACCATTGATCTTCCAGAATTGTCTTTTTCCATTGTAAGTAATTTTTCAAAGAACTTTTAATATTTAAATATATTTTCACACTAATATATTTTCTGCAATCTAGTTGGTTGTGCCAGACTTTGAGTCCGAGGAGTATGGAGCTTGGGTTGGATAGGAGTATGGGTTTGTTTGTGAAATGGAATTATTCTTGGGAGTTTTCTATTGTGTTTGGTGTCATGATATTCATCGCATTATTGCATGCATGCTTATGTGTTGTAAATCAAAACTGAATTTTTTTGTGTGAGAAAGGACTTTTGGGTGCGTGCATATCACAACCCTAAGCCGAGATGTGGCATTATCTCAGTGAAGTTTCTCTAGTCACTCGAGAGCGTAATATACTAAGTGATATCCCCTGGGTTGTCGCTGGGCAATAACGGGATCGGACAATATGGTAATGCTCTCGTGTCGACTCTATGGCTCTCTTGCTAGTAGGGGTTAGAGGATGCTTGGCCACAAAAGAGCTAGACGTAGAACTGGGAATTGCACGTTACAAAATCACACGCACGATCGTTACCCGTGGTGTGACAAAAGGAGCCAGGGTATGCAGATGGTCCATAGGAGAGATCATGGTGCATACAATATTATTGGATAATAGGCAATTTTCTTGAAAAATGACAGGTTCTTGATAAATGCATATGTGGACCATTTTTTGGGAAAATGGCGGTTTATTTTAGTGGAATGGTTTTGGGCCAATGGGAATTTTTGCGTGTGTTAGAAAAATGATCCTTTTTAGGGAAACATAAAGAATAATGTTTTGAGTCTCGTGCATATTTCAGCATATGCATGCATATATGTTGGTTGCATTAATATATTTTTATCTCGTAGGTTGTTTGGTTAATTACTTACTGAGATTGACAATCTCACGTGGTATTCAATCCCTATGGTTCCATTTTATGGAATCATAAATTTTGATGCAGATGAGGATGTTGAGCCTAAGGGATTGGCTCCACCAGAGGATTGACCTAGTGTCGCTTTTCGTGTTTTCGGATTTTTTTCCGCACTTTTGTTATGTATTTTGGGTTTGCATTATATTTTTATTGGATTATTGTATAACTTTTGAATTCATTCTTATTTTAGAAAATATGTATTTAAAATTCTGGTACTTAGTTGACTAACTTTTAATTATCCACTAAAACTTTTGTTGTACACTTTTTACATGTACACACACTTAGCACTCATCGTTAGGGTCAGTGATCCATGTTGTCATCATCACGATATCACGATTCCCACATTTTCGTAAGTGGGAGTTGGGGTGTCACACATTTGGTAACATCTAATTAAGCATCCCTAATTCATCTCAAGCCTACATGACTCAGAGCAATGCTCAATATCTATAAAACATAATATACCCATAACTATGTCGCAATTTCAATGAAGCAACATAACTTGTCAACAGTGAGTACGGACACATTATTAATGTGTTACCAAGTAGTCTTCCCTTCTCTCCCATGTCATTCAGTTTTAGTTTAGTCACTTTTTCAACTATGTCTCTTTAGATCATATCATCCATGGTCATACACAACATGTCAAAGTAGCAGACACTAAAACTTCAACCTTGTAACATGGATAAAGGTCTCTTAAGGGCATAAATAAATTAAGTTAATCAATTATAACCTACCAGTCTCATACAGTGAGGAAGCTGGGATCCATTCACTCATCTTTACTGTTGATCATAAAATCATATGTAGTATGAAATACATGCTACGATGGAGTTTTCTTTTCAAAAAGGGTATATATAACCTCATTACACTACACAAATCATAGTCTAGTTGCTATCTCAGTACCTAATCCGAGTCCCTCCATTTGCTAATTATTCAAAGCGCCAAAAAGGATTTCACATATGGCTAAACCACAGGCTACGTGGATTGTGGGTTACCATTGTACGGTCTAAACAAATAACAAAGACCTCATCTTAGCCTAGTTAAGATGACATATATATTTGTTTCAACCTTCTATATATGGTACATAACCATTAAGGACCATAAATATCATTCGGCAAAATATGACATATATATTTGTGTCTACATGTTAAACTGCGAGTTTTATGAATTCACAAGGTGACCACAAATATCATTCAACAAACTTAATTTGTGATTTCAAGATTTCATATGAATCTCTTGGTTTCAACAACATGTGAGACAACCAAGTTTTGTTTTTCATTAAAGGTAAAATGATTAGAATATTTGCCCCCAAAGAGAATCACAACATCTAACCACTACTTTAAATGATTTGTCCAAATTGTACTGTTAACTCAATCAAATAAGCCATATTTACCCTCTAATGAAGTCTCAACCTCTAACTACTATGAGCAAACTATTATAGAAACACCAAATAGTCTGAGCATCTCAATTCAAAATACAGATTCTTTGATACTCTCCATCTCATTAGTTGTCTATGGAGTTTGAACAAAAACTACTAAAAATTATTTTTCTTGTAAATATTCTCACAAGACATAAGGTTTGAGCTACTTCTCACAAACCAATGTTCACTACCTCATAGTATGGAAAACCACTCATTAGGCAATAATTAATAATCTAAGCTAACCATATTCAACATTAACTGTCTCAGAAATTCACTTTTCTAGGATTGTCAACAATTGTCAAAAATTCATTTTATTCAGTAGATCATTAAGAATAACGACTAGGTGTATTGGATATCTTTGAATAGATGGTTGATTTAAGCCACATGAAAATAGTACAAGCAAAATTCATATGCTTTTTGTACCCAAACAATACAACCAACGATTATGTGCTCAAAATACTTTACCCCTAAATATCACAAAAAATAACCATCTAATTCTCATATGATAATCAACTATTTAACTTATTCTAGAAAATTCCAACAAATATACGATCAATTGTTATCTAAAGGTAAATCAATTAGTACTAAGAGATGGATTTAAACCAATACCAACTCCACTTTTCCTTAGTTAATCAAATCAACAATCCCAAATTGGATCATATAAGTGAGGTGGGTCTAAAATTCTGTTAAGATTCCTATTACGTGAATTTAGTACCTTTAGTGGAGCACTTATTACAAATATTATCTTTTAGTCTCTAAATGACGAGTGAATATTGATATATTGTTACCACACTATTTATGAGGGTCTTATATACTAGTAAATTTTGGGAGTCAGTATTACTAGTGGTACGCCATCATTCAAATATATACTCACACTAGTTAGTAAATTACTCCTACTATTTTCAGCGATATTCTATAAAAAAAGAAAAAATGAAAATTTTAATAATAAGGTAACGTGGGATAAAACATTCTATCCAAAAAATAAATGTTAACAAAAACCACGATACCCCTCATTGAAAATATAAGTAATTTTCTTGACTCAAACAAAAAATATTTAAGTTTAGATCCTCCATATTTCCATTTGAATGGAATCCACATTTGAACAAAACAATCACTCTCAACCTTACTAAGAGGCGAATGAACATGATTTAAGGACGACATGTTAGAATTAAGGCCGCAAACCCATTTTACATCAACCCAAGTGTGATGTATCAACTACTTTGCTCCATAATTGTTCCACAGACTTCTCCTATGTTGTTGTTCATCCAAATTCATCTTCCTTGGTAGTGGGGCGTGCTACGTGATAACAAGCAAAGCAACATCCACATACTCCACAACCTACCTAACTGCTCCAACAAGAAAGACCCAAAACATTTGAGAGAGCGATTAGGACAAAGGACAAAACAGAAGAAGCTCTCCATAAGCCCCTGTTCGTGCCCCCTTTGCTAGCTATTAGAGGCCAGCCCCTTCTTTTGTAATGAAGTGGTCCTTTGGCGACTTCAATGTGTGTAACATACAGCCATAATTAGGCTAGACATGAAAGGCCAGGGAGTGCACCCCATTCTTATAGATATAATGATCTAGTACCATTTTATAAACAACTTGGATTTCAATGATCCATTGCAAGCGGTTGCTTCCAATGCGCCCTGTGGAAGATGATTAAGAAGAAGCAACGAATATATTGAGTTATAATGCATCTCGAATGTACTTCCTCGGATAAGAACAAGAAGTCACTTTTTGCTTGGGAAGTAGGAAAGGCGAGAAAAGAAAATCTGATATCTCCAACTATAAACGAATTCATTTCTTGCTAGATTTTTATTAAATAGAGTACTCAAGCTTAGAATTTTTGGCCACTCAATTCCAGTTTCTGAGCAATAGCTTGTTGTTTCTATTTTATGCGCGCACCACATAATTAATTTCCATGCAAAAATCTTCGTAATGTCTTTTTTCCAAAACAAGTAAAATGTGCTTGAAAAACATAATCGCAGGCCTAAAGCTCCACACAAGCTATCTTTGAACTGGCCATTACAAATAGTGACAATAAATGCGTCTGTTCTAGTGTAAAAACATGTTATTACATGTTTAATTGTGATATCCCCATTTTACATATATTTTTATTGAGTGATTTTATTTAAATTATTATAATTAATAATGGTTTTCTTGTTTTAAATTAAAGGTAATTTTTGCGATATTATTTTTTTATAATTTTTAAGTTGTGAAATTATTTTATGAGGCTTTCTTGTTATTTATTATTATTTTGTATTTAATTTGTTCTTTAATTTGAATTAATTTATTTTTGGGCTTTAAAATTATTGTGTTTTTAGATTTTATTATTTTATTTTATTTATTCACTGCGTTTGAATTATTTTATTTAATCTACTGTTTTAAAAATAATCTTCGTAGGATCAGTTTTGTGACCCAAGTTGTGAGGGCTAGACCTCATTTCCTTTCTCAGTCTTTTCTTTTTCTCTTTTTTTTTTTTCTTCTTCCTCTTTCTTTCCCTTTTTCTTTTCTTTTTCCCCATTTTTCTCTTCCAGTTCTCTCTCCCCACGCACTCTCTTCCCTCCCATCCATTTCCTTCGTCTGGCCCCAGTACCGCTGCCGTGCACTGCACCGCCCCCACCACCCTCTTTTCCACTTGTCAAACACCTCCCCACCAAATCTCAGCCCCATCCGAGCCACCGTTAAGCCACACACGCCCCACCAAGCCATAGCCCAAAATCATCCCCGTGCCGCCGTCGCTCAACCATCGGCCACCACTTCTTCACCACTTCATCACCAACCTCTTGCCGACCTAACCCACCCATTTCTAGCTCCGATCTGTCACCGGAGCAACCACCACTAGCTCAACTTCATTTTAGCCATTTTTTCACTTCCACCGCCGTTTTCGCCTCCACCCACGGCCAACCACCACTTCCACTAGCTTCATAAACACATCTAAGTCATTCCCTATCAATCCCAAGTCTTGGTTCGTCCCCATTCAAAAGTAGGTATTTTATAACCCATGGCCACAGTGTATTTTACACTGTTACGTTGCTTTTTCGCCACCTTTTGCAGCCTCTTGATCCTTAAAAAATTATTATATAGTGCTGTAAGTATTTTCCAGACTTCCTTTGACATTTAAATATATTTTTACTTTATCAATAATTTGTGATAGATTATTTATGTCAGACTGAGTCTGAGAAGTCGGGAGTCGGTTGGATTGGAGGACAGAGTTGTGTATATAATTGTTTGATATTGATTGATGTTGGAAATTGTTGATGTTGGTTATTTTTGGCATCTTGTCGTCAGCATTGCATAGTGCATGCATGTTCATAGTTGAAAAGGAAAACTGAGTTTTCGTGTAATTGCATGCATGTACATGTGTTGGAAATTAAAAACTGGGTTTTCAAGCGAGAAATGTTTTTTAGGTATATTTGAACGATTGGATTGACTGGGTTAAGTCAGAGATACTGTAGGGATGGTGGTAGAGTCCCACCTGTGATCGCCGTCTACACTGCACGCGGCTTAGGGATGGTGTAGAGTCCCACCTACAGACGAACTTGTAAGGATGCTGGTAAGCAGAGAGAGTGGTAGAGTCCCTGCCTGTGATTTTCGCCTACGGTGCACACGTAGGGATGGTGGTAGAGTCTCTCTTGTGATTCACGTCTACAGTGCTTTGATGATTTGGTTAATGGCTCATTTTCTGGAAAAATTGCGAGATTTGATGTTTGGACCATTATTTGGGATAATGGCGAGGAAATGTTTTGGGCCAAAATAGGATTTTGGCGTGCATAGAAAAATGTGGATTTTTGGGACATATGCATATGGCATTATGTTTACGCATTTGGTTATTGCATGAATGTATTTTTATTTTGAGGTTTGTTTGGATTGTTACTTACCTGTGGTACTGTCTTTGGTTCCGTAGATTTTGATGCAGATGATGAGGAGGCTGAGCCTGAGGAGGTGGCTCCACTGGAGGAGTGATCGGGGATTACTCGTGGATTGTGGTTTATTTTCCTATTTTTAATTTGTATTATAATTTTACTGGTTATTTGTAATATTTTTAGTATGCTTATTTTTAAGCGAGCTTGTATTTAAACAAAACTGGTACTTAGTCAACTGACTTTATTTATCCGCTACTTTATTTTTGTTGTACACGTGTTGGTTGTCCATACACTTGACACTTGGCGATGGGATGCATGACCGGGTTGTCATCATTTCGATGCCTCGATTTCCATGTGTCCATATATGAAAATTGGGGGTGTCATAGTAATGGTGTGTTCTTAGAGTACTCTGCGAAGGTTGTATGTCTATTACGGCCAATTAATCATGTTTGGTTTTTCTTCTTAATTGGTATGGAAAATGATTACCTTACATGATTTTTCAACTCGATATGAAATAGATGATAGTTTTGTAAAAAGTGAAATTTATTTTAATAAAGTAGCATGATTGCATTGATTGATTGTAAAATGAATTGTAAATTAGTTGTAGGTATATTATTATTCAAATTGTTTTTCTTGGTTCTTTATAAGTTGGTCCGGCCTATCCATTGATAAGTCTATTTCTTCTTTAAGTTTGGCGGTCTAAGCCATATTTCGAGGGATAGGAATGTGGATATGAGATGACATTTTGATTGCTAAAAGGAGTGATGCATGCAAATCTTCCACACTTTAAATGGCAGCCATGGAAATATATGTGGATGTTAGGGCTTCCCCTTCTCCCACGATTTCTAGATTACGTCCTACGCAATGTACAAGCTCGTCATCTCAACGTAAAACTCATTAGGCACCAAATTCACAAATAGAAGGTACATTCGCATATTAACTTAAGAGGAATAATAAACTAACTTGGTTGTTAACTATTTTACAAGATCATTTCAAGTTAAGAGTAATTATGTCGATTTGAAGTTATTTTTTAATGAAGTAGCACAATTATAATTGTTTTTTAATAAATTTGTTGTAAGTGTATCCGTTATTCATTTAAAAATAATGAGTTAAATGCGTAAATATAATACTTTAAAATGATATATATCTTCTTATATATAAAAGCGTCAATCTTCAAATGAATAGTAATTCATGTTACAACATTTATGTCCCATTTTATCCTCAATCATTTCTGTATTTTCTGTAGTAGCGATCTCCCAGTCACGTGAACAGCCAACCTTTCGGTTGCAAGTGATAACCATTAATCTCTATATATCTACTATATCTATAAGCACCAATGTAGGAGAAAATCGGGGATGGTTTTATTTTGTTTTAGACATTTTTTCCCATTTTGCCTCTGGTTGGTTTCCTAAATTGCATCCCGTTGTTTGTGTTGGTTTTGGCTTGATTTCCTGCTGAAAATGTATGTTTTGGAGCTTGGCTTGACTGTTGCTTGACCCTGGCTTGACGCTGGCTCGACTGTGGCTCGACCCTGGCTCAAGCTAAGTTAGTTCGACCCTCCGCTTGACAGTCCGCTCGAGCGAACTCATCCAGAGAGTTCCGCTTGACCTCCGCTCGACAGTTCGCTCGAGCGAACTCTTCCAGAGAGTTTCGCTCGACTCCGATCGACTGTCCGCTCGAGCGAATTCTTCCCGAGAGTTCCGCTCGACTTCCGCTCGACTGTCTGCTCGAGCGAATAATGCAACCCTAACGTGCGCTCGACACTTTGCTCGACGTCCGCTCGAGCGAATGTTCTGAATCAGCGCCTCAGCTATAAATACATCATTTTCTCTTCATTTTGAAGAGCCCTTCAGCAGCCAAGTTAGAGAGAGTTTTGAGAATCCTTTTGTATACAATCCTAAGAGTCCATTGGGTGTATTGGGGCTTTAGGATTAAGGATTTTTTGTGTTCAATACTCTTGTACTCCATCTTTTGTTCATAGTGAAATTTGTTGAAACCGACCCTGACAGTGGACGTAGGCTCACATTGAGCTGAACCACTTACATCTTGGTGTTCTTTGTGTGCTTGCTGTTTTTTTGGTTGCTTCCGCTATTATTTACTTCAACTTAGCCTTTGTTTGTTCGGTCCATTCCCAACAGTTTGTTTTTGGTTCTTTTGTCGGCTTTACAAAATAAGCTGTACGTGTTTATGCTATAGATTAAATTTGCCACTTAGTGAAGGAAATCTGATGACACGATTACAAAATGGGGTACACGTGTTTACAGTGGGTTAAATTCGCCGCTTGTTGTAAAAGTTTTCACTACTTTTTACGGTTTTGAAGTTTATCTTCTCTTCTCACCGCAGCGCCTCTTGGTATTTTATTCCTCACATCTACACACAAAACTTTCAGTACTTCTCAGCTTGCTCTTCAGCCTTTGCATTCTTCCGATCTCTTGGGTATGATTTCTGCCTTTTTTTTTTTTAGTCTCAGTTGGCGATATGTGAATTTGTGCAGTATGATAAAATAGATGTCTGCATAAAAAAATCGAACAAAAACTCTGAAGTTCAATAGCTTCGGGGAAGTATTTAAAACATAATAAAAAGGTGTCTCGAATTGCTGCTGTACCATTTCAGAATTTCTGTAGGTTAAGCTGCAAGCTTAATAGTTTGCTCTGTCTCCTCAAATCTTCAGAGTTGTACATCTTTTAGGCTGTGCGAATTGGCTTCTTTGCACCTGAATTTTGGCATCAGGTGGGTATGTATCTCTCTCTTTGTTCTTGCAACCTTAGCCGGTTATTGCTTATTGAACAGTTTCTTTCAACACAATGGTTAGATGTAGGATCTGTAAGTATTGCACAGAAATTTGACTATAACATTGTACAGACAATGTCACTATAGGATTACACAGGCTATAAACTTATAGAGAAGAACATATGAGAACATGTATGTGTGAGAAAAAAATAGGAGCGGAAGATAAATAAACAGAACAAAAAAACAATATTTCCAAAAAAAATCTTGCAAGGGAAAGGAACATAGCAGGAAAAGAATGAGGCTTGAGTGAGAATCAAACTTCTCCAAAGTTGGATGTACCGCGGAGTGTCAGGTTATATACAAAAAAAAATGCCCCCATATTGACTAATCCAACCCATAGGATCAAGAAACAGAAAAGCCCATATCTCAAAAGAAATTCTTTTAAATCTTGTTTTCGAAACTCACAACTTGCACAGCTTCTCACACGAGAACCAAAAAAATATGCCTAATTCCGAAACAAAAAAACCGTAGAAGAGCATGTATATCCAACCAAAAAAGAACATAAGGATCCAATATATGGCAAGGGAAATAGCACCCAAAAACACCCAGATTTAGAAAATAAAGTTCCATATTTGCAACATAATTGTAACAGCCCGCTAGAAATTCAATAGTAGAATTTCTATAGACTTAAAGAACCTAGTAAAAACTCCGTAAGTTTTTGTGACGCCCCCAACTCCCATGTACGGACACGTGGAAATCGAGACGTCGGGATGATGACAACACGGGTCAAACATTCCATCGCCAAGTGCTAAGTGTGTGTACATGCAATATGTGTACAAATAAAAACACGCAGCGGAGAAGAAAATCATATAATTAAGTACCAGAATTTTTGTTTAAATACAAATTAATTTAAAACAGGCGTAAATAAAATATTACATGTTCAACATCGCAAATCCAAATACATACCAATAAAAACAACTACACATATTATACATAAAAAGCACCCCAAATCACTCCTCCGGCGAAGCCGTCTCCTCTGGCTCAGCCTCCTCCTCTACCTCTACATCAAAATCTACAGTACCGAAAATGGTGTAGCAGGTAAGTAATATTCCAAACGCCACAAGATAAAAATATATTAAACTCTACAATATGCATGAAAGAATGCCCAATGCACATGTCCCATAAAACAACATATTTTTCCACACACGCAAAAAGTCTCATTTGGCCCAAAATATTTCATTTAAACTTTTTCCTTGCCATTATCCCAGATAATGGCCCAAAATCAAGTCTCAAACAAATTTCCACATTTTCCTTAACCAAATGCACCAAGACCTCCCCTAGGGGTCATCCGCAAGCCCTGGCTCCCTTCGTCACACCATGGGTAACGACCATGCGTGTGACTTCGTAACGAGCGATACCCAGTTCCACACCCGGCGCGTTCGTAGCCAAGCATCCTCTAGCTCCTGCCAGCAGAGGGGTCACGGAGTCGGTACGAGAGCGTTACCATCCCGCCCGCTCCCGTTGTCGCCCAGCGACAACCCTGGAGATGTCACTCAGTATATTGCGCTCCCGAGTGACCAGAGGAGCTCCACCGAGATAATACCCCATCTCGGCTTGGGGTCGTGATACACACGCACCCAAAAATCCATTTAACTCATGAAAACCCAGTTTTCAATAATTACCATATGCATATGCGTGCACAATGTAATGCAAATAAAATTACACAAATTCACCAATAATTTCCAAACATCCAAAACAACCCAACAAACAACTCCTTCCTCAAATCCAACCGACCCCCAACTCTTCGGACTCAGTCCGGAATAACCAACCAGATCACAAATAATTATTGTAAGAGAAAAAATATATTTAAATCTAAAATGAAGTTTGGGAAAATACTTACAGCACTATATATTAATTTTCGAAGGATCAGCGAGCGGCAAACGACGAAGAAAAAGCAACGTAACAGTGCAAATTCACTGTGGCCGTGGGTTGTAAAATACCCACTTTTGAACGGGGACAAACCAAGACTCGGGAGATTGATAGGGAATGGCTTAGGGGTGTTTATGAAGCTAGTGGAAGTGGAGTTTGGTTATAGGTGGTGGCGAAAATGGCGGTAGAAAGGCTTAAACACCCAAATCGGAAACTAGCTCGTGGGAGCTTCTCCGGCGACGGATCAAAGCCGGAAATAGGTGGGCTAGGACGGCAAGGAGTTGATGATGAAGTGGTGAAGAGGTGGTGGCCGGAGGTGGAGCGACGGCGGCAAATCGAAGCAAAAGCCGTTCGGCTTGGAGGAGGTATTCCGGCTAAACGACGGCTCCGTTGGCGGTCGAAATTTGTGGGGTGGTTCACCGGAGGGAGGGGAAGAGATTGGTGGTGGTGGTGTGGCTCACGGCGCCGGAAAGCGGTGGGTCTGGGTGGTTGGCCGAACTACGTGAGGGAGAGGAGAGAGAGAGAGAGAGAATTCGCACGGGGGGGAAACCAGCGGGAGAAAGAAAGAAAAAGAGAAGAAAGAGAAAGGAAAAAGAGGAAAAGAGAAAAAGAAAATATGGGGAAAAAGAAATGAGGTCCAATTCTCACTTCTGGAGTCCAACAACTGATCCAACGAAAACAACTTTAAAAGCAATAAAACCAAGAAAATATTTTAAACACAACGTAAAGCTAAAATATAATAAATAACTAATAAAAACTAACTACTTAATTTTAAATCCAAAGACTAGCTAAAATAAATTAAACAGCAATTTAAACTCAACAGCAATTAAAATCCAATTAAAATCCGATTATTTAAAATAAAAGAACTATTATTTTAATTAAATTAAAATATTCCTTCAGTGAAAATACACGTAAAAATGGGGTATCACATCCTCCCCCCCTTAAAATGAATTTCGTCATCGAAATTTGTAAGGTTAAACATCAGCGCTAAGCAGGATACAAGATAACACTCAGAGTATACTTGAGAAAATCATACAATCAACCATTCCCAAACAAGCATGAGGAATGCTCTTCCCAATATATACACCTATAGGCAATTCCATCATATTCGCACTAGTCTCCCAGCGACGCATCACGTCTATAACTCCTAAAGCGGCCACGTAAACCGAAATCACCATATCATCAAGAACATCAAAACCGCACCCAAGTACATTCCAACAATTAGTATCTTTCCACAATAAATTATGTTAACCTCAATCAACTCCTGTGCTATAATCTCCAAACTTTCATTGTATACTACACCTTGGTAACCTAATAGCCACTTCTCAAATTAACCATCAATAAGCATAATTTGCCCAACCAAAATATTACTATCCAATTACAAGTACCTTCTCGAAATTTCAAGTCATCACTAATTACCCAAATTCAGCACAAAATTTAAATACCTAATTATCTCCAAAAATCACGTTTCCGTGTGCACTCTGATAACTCGCCAAAATGCAAAAAGACTATATCCTCATAAATTAACACCCTTGAGTACAAGCTAACTCTTAACACCTGAAAGCAAGAAAATCCTTTACCACATTTTGATAGAAAATATATGTCCCAAAATCATGAATTATCACTCCTATCCCTCAATTATCTCTAGCTACCTTAATCAAATCAAAATTCCGCAATGACACCCATGATCATCAACAAAAAAGACGATATCAATCAATTGCAACTTCTAAATTAAAAAAAAAAGTAACATTATCTCAAAATACGCCAATCTCATCTAAGATAAAGAACATAAGGCTCGAATCCATCCCGACCAACTAATAAAGCACCTATAACTCATACCCAACAACTTACACTTTCAAGATCATCACCTAAATTCTGAATATTGTCTAATTTAGAGATGACTAAATTCACTACAAACCACGATTGAATTCACCATAACCTTAATGAACCCTTCTTGAACACTCACTTGCCTACTTCCATTCACATAACCCTAGTAGTAGCACGACTATTTCCTTCAATTGCATACAAAATTAAATCTCAAGATAGGCCATGCTGTTCAAATCTCCAATCCATCAAAACTATTGCACTACCCTCCTGACTCCTACTGCTTATTACCTCACGTACCTGGTTAGGCTAATCACCATTGATTCCCAAGCTTCCACTTTCAAGATTTTATTATCCACTACACATGGCGACCCAACAATCTCTCTTCAAGTTAAATAAAAATGTCTATAATTCTCCCAAATGGACACTCAAACTCCAAAGGAAAGTATAGTCTCAAAATTTAAATTCCTATGTGACCTCAAGTCACAATTAATTCTTGAAGATAGTCTCAACAATTAATGCCAACCATCACTCCAATTGGTAACCCACTTCAACTGTACACTCCGATCAACTCACCAAGAACTCGAAGTTAAGATCTATTGAATTTAATACTATCACATCTAATCCATTTTAGTACTCACCAAAGCCACTTCTCTCAAGCCAAAATGAGACTAGGATTTGTACTCTCCGAAATCCATACACCCTCACCACCACTATAAATGGATCTCATGTACCCTTAGCTAAGATCAATAATCATTCTAACGAAATAAACAAAATTCATTTCCCAAAACCTGCATCATCTATTATCTTCAACTCAGTATGAATCAATCCTAAAACTTGTCACTATAACCTCGAGCTATAACAATTATTTTTCAAAATAGATTGATATTTTCAATCCTTCGACAAACACACGAACTAGATCGATATCTTCAATCCTAAAAAAAATACATAAATTAGGTCATTACCTTTAATCCCCCAAGAAATATTCTCCTTGATAATTCCTATATCCATCATTCAACTTTCTTCAACTCCATGTTAATGGTTACAGCCTAATCAATTTCTAAAATAATTCATACTAGTACACCAATCCTGCGAAACTAAAACTTCAATATCATTATGAATTAGTCCTTCAAATCCGCAATTCCCATAACATTAAATTATGCAAAATTCCTTTTCCAAAATCTGTTAGGTCGATGAATTTATATCCAACAACAAAACAATCGACTCTCGAAACTCTCAAAATCTAAAATTTTAAATAATAACCAATCATTTCCAAAAATCTGTGAAACCTTAAAACTTTGTTGAAATTCCATAAAATCTATCCTTGAAATTTGTTGATCTTACAACTTACTACATTAAAGACCATTTCATAAACTCCACGGAACCAAAGAATTTAATTATCCTACTCCCCTAAGAACTCACCCAAATCATGCCCTTCCTTCAAGCCTCGATAATATAAAAACAAACCACACAAGGCATTCATCACAAAAGATTAGGTTAGACCCATACCTGCCATGACTCCAGCATCCTGAGCCTCCGGAACCTCGCCTCCAACGGTACCAGGAGTCACTGCGTACATCCGAGCTTGAACGAATTGCCTCTGGTTAGTTCTACCACCACGTCGACCTCCACGGCTTCCTTGAACTCTATTAGGGCACTCACGAGCAAAATGCCCCTCTTGGCCATAGCGATAACACTGGGTCCTACCACTTTGCCAACACTTCCCCTCATGGGCTCTATTGCACCTTCCGCAAATGGGCACCCGACCTCCCATACGCACTCCTGAGGCTGCTTGTGGTCGAGTCCCAGTCCGCTGAACAAACTTCTGAGGCAACCTAGTACTACTTCCTTCTCCAGCAAAACTCCGCCTTTTCTAACTTATAGGGGAGCCCATGCTCAAATTAATCTCTCACTCTGCAAGAGTAGCCAAATCAACCATTTTTGAAAAATAGTAATTTGGTGGCAAACCACCATCCTGCGTATCTCTGGTCGCAGACCCTCTTGGAAGCGCTCGGCTTGCATCTCCTCCGTGGTGATAAGATGAGTAGCAAATCGCCCAAGCTCTAAAAATCTTTGGGCATATTGTTCCACGATCATACTTCCTTGGACCAAGCTAGTAAATTCTCTAGCTTTTTGCCGCCTCCCCGAAGCGGGAAAGAAACGATCATTAAGCTCCTTTTTAAAGTGTTGTCAAGTCACAGCGGCAAAGGATCCTAACTCCAACACTAGAATTTCTCTTTTTGTCTCCCACCATTCTGAAGCAGTACCTTGTAATAAATAACTTGCATAGAGCACTTGTTGCGCCTCTGTGTAACCACAGACTTCAAATGTCCTTTCTAAATCCTTGATCCACTTTCCAGCTCGAAGTGGATCCTCTTCTCCTGTAAAAGCAGGGGTCCGATGCGCTCATAAGTGCATCCAGCTTGCACCGCTCTACTTTGCTCCCCTCGCTGTAAATATTCAGTCAATTGGTTTAACTCTCCAGTTTGCGCCTCTCTACTTTGTTCCCCTCGCTGCAAATATTCTGTCAATCGGTTTAACGCTCGAGCCGTGGCGAAATTTCCATTGCCTCTCGGTAAATCATCCTGAGGTTCCCCGGAAGGCCTTCATGGTCTTACCATCTTCCTGCCATAACACAACCTTGGACCCCGTTTAAATATCGGACAAAACAAACCACACAAAAACAAAACCAATTAGCGATAAAATAAAAAGCATACAATAAAACTAGCAAATACATAAAATAATTAAAATCAAGTTAACTCAATTAAAATAAGAACAAAGCTTCAAATAAAACAAACCTTTAAAACACAACTTTAAAAACTTTCTGGTACTGCACCTACGGGACATGTGGTTTTACCCAGAGTCAAACCGCTCTGATACCATCTGTGACGCCCCCAACTCCCACGTACGGACAAATGAAAATCGAGACGTCGGGATGATGACAACACGGGTCAAACATCCCATCGCCAAGTGCTAAGTGTGTGTACATGCAATATGTGTACAAATAAAAACACGCAACGGATAAGAAAGTCATATAACTAAGTTACAAAATTTTTGTTTAAATACAAACTAGTTTAAAACAGGCGTAAATAAAATATTACATGTTCAACATCGCAAATCCAAATACATACCAATAAAAACAACTACACATATTATACATAAAAAGCACTCCAAATCACTCCTCTAGCGAAGCCGTCTCCTCGGGCTCAGCCTCCTCCTCTACCTCTACATCAAAATCTACAGTACCAAAAATGGTGCCGGAGGTAAGTAATATTCCAAACGCCACAAGATAAAAATATATGAAAGAATGCCCAATGCACATGTCCCATAAAACAACATATTTTTCCACACACGCAAAAAGTCTCATTTGGCCCAAAATATTTCCTTTAAACTTTTTCCTCACCATTATCTCAGATAATGGCCCAAAATCAAGTCTCAAACAAATTTCCACATTTTCCTTAACCGAATGCACCAAGACCTCCCCTAGGGGTCATCCGCAAGCCCTGGCTCTCATCGTCAC
Organism: Carya cathayensis; assembly: GCA_011037825.1. Classification (NCBI taxonomy): domain Eukaryota; kingdom Viridiplantae; phylum Streptophyta; class Magnoliopsida; order Fagales; family Juglandaceae; genus Carya; species Carya cathayensis. The sequence continues at coordinate 424,472 of QGSO01000601.1, forward strand.
ACCATGGGTAACGACCATGCGTGTGACTTTGTAACGAGCAATGCCTAATTCCACGCCCCGCGTGTTTGTAGCCAAGCATCCTCTAGCCCCTGCGAGCAGAGGGGCCACAGAGTCGGTACGAGAGCATTACACAAATTCACCAATACTTTCCAAACATCCAAAACAACCAAACAAACAACTCCGTCCTCAAATCCAACTGACCCCTGACTCCTCGGACTCAGTCCGGAATAACCAACCAGATCACAAATAATTATTGTAAGAGCAAAAATATATTTAAATCTAAAATGAAGTTTGGAAAAATACTTATAGCGCTATATATTAATTTTTGAAGGATCAGCGAGCGGCAAACGACGAAGAAAAAGCAACGTAACAGTGCAAATTCACTGTGGCCGTGGGTTGTAAAATACCCACTTTTGAACGGGGACAAACCAAGACTCGGGATTGATAGGGAATGGCTTAGGGGTGTTTATGAAGCTAGTGGAAGTGGAGTTTGGCTATGGGTGGTGGCAAAAATGGCGGTAGAAAGGCTTAAACACCCAAATCGGAAACTAGCTCATGGGAGCTGCTCCGGCAATGGATCGACGCCGGAAATAGGTGGGCTAGGACGGCAAGGAGTCGGTGATGAAGTGGTGAAGAGGTGGTGGCCGGAGGTGGAGCGACGGCAGCAAATCGGAGCAAAAGTCGTTTGGCTTGGAGGAGGTATTCTGGCTAAACGGCGGCTCCGTTAGCGGTGGAAATTTGTGGGGTGGTTCACCGGAGGGAGGGGAAGAGATTGGTGGTGGTGGTGTGGCTCACGGCGCCGGCAGGCGGCGGGTCTGGGTGGTTGGCCGAACGACGTGAGGGAGAGGAGAGAGAAAGAGAGAATTCGCACGGGGGGGGAAACCAGTGGGAGAAAGAAAGAAGAAAGAAAGAAAAAGAGAAGAAAGAGAAAGGAAAAAGAGAAAAAGAGAAAAAGAAAAGATGGGGAAAAAAAATGAGGTCCAATCCTCACCTCTGGAGTCCAGCAACTGATCCAACGAAAACAACTTTAAAAGCAATAAAACCAAAAAAATATTTTAAACACAACGTAAAGCTAAAATATAATAAATAACTAATAAAAACTAACTACTTAATTTTAAATCCAAATGTGTAATATTTCCTCCCGAAGAATATCTGGGCAATGTATGAAACCACCCAAGTCTTGAAAAAGTAGTATGTCCCCTACGTACATATCTATACTTATATATAAAGTGCGAATCTGTTAAGAACAGTGTTTTCGTCTAATACTTTTTTTTCCCATTTTAGCCCTGTTGTTTCTACATTTTTGCCGAGTTGCCATTTTCGTCTATCTCATTACTTGCTTCAGAGAAATCGGAGAGAGAGAGAGAGAGACAGAGGCACGACATCGGTGTGAGGATCTAGAGAGACCTGAGTGAGAGAGGTCCATGGGGAGGGAAGGCTGAGAGGGCTAGAGGAGTTTTCTCGATTGATGATGGTGGGCTCGTGGAGGGGCTACTGCTGAAGGCGGCGGCATCGCGGTGTGGGTAGATGGATTTTGGGTGAAATACGTGAGAGGGAGAAGGCCGATCAATGGTGAAGAGAGATGGGAAGCTTCGGTGGAGGGGACTGGGGACTGTTGGGGGATGGCTCCGCCGTCGATTAGAGGTGGTGCGACGGCTGAGGAAGCTGCAGCGGAGGGAACCTGAGAGAAGAAATTCAAGGGAGAAGAGAGGGAGATCTATAAGAGGGAGAGAGAGAGAAGTGGTGAGGAAGGCTCGACTGGGAGGAAGGCCAAGATGGCTCGACGGCAAGGGAGCCGCCCGTGGTGTCGTGGCGTAGCTGGCGGAGAGAAACCGAGGGAAAGGGGTTGCGGGGGCTTAGGGCTGAAAGGATACGGCTGAATGCTAGCCCACGGGCTGGGCTTTACGAAGCTAAACGGGTTGGGTCCAAAACAAAAATAAACACACTAAAATAAGCATAGTCCCAAAAAAAAATCCAACAAAATAAAATTGCACAATAAAATAAATAAAAAACAAATAAAATACTACAACCAAATATTAATAAAACAAAATAATAAAACTCAACAATAAAATAATTTAAAATAGAGAACAATTTAAATAATAGACAATACTCAATATCAAGAAAAACACATTAAAATAAACTTTACAGTTTAGTAATTATAAAATAATACCAAAAAAAAAAACGATCAGTCTTGTGATTGAGTAATTTACTTCATGGGTTAGTAAAGCCAAGCCAAAATCCCAAACATAACACGTAATTGACTTTTAAAAGCTAATGATCAGCATTTGAATGAAGTGTCCAAATCTCATGATTTCTTTTTAAATTGTTTTCAAATATTTTATTTTCTTCAATTTTAGAGTACCCGAAAAAATTTAAATTAAAAAATAAAAAATCTTAAAAAATGATTAATTTAAATTGACCGAGCTCTGTTTTTTGTAAAGAATTGTTGTCATAGTACAAGACAATTACCTGCAGTGAAATTTGCTACAATTACAGAAGAAGCAAGGGTTATTCAGCAATATTAGTAATTGCATAATTTTAACAATTACTATGCTATATTTATCATGTAAGGAATGATCATTTAAAATGATAAGATAAAATGATTTGTCGTGACTATAAGATGCTCATGTTTTTGCAATTATAGCGCAAAAATTTCTCGTTTTCGTCATATCTGATTGCTTTATGAATTATTGAATACAATTACAAGATATCTATATTACATTTTTCTTTATTTTATTTTATTTTTTAAAAAAAAGCAAAATCACAAAGGTTTCTAATATACGTTGAAATGAATTAAGTGCAAGAAACAATCAATGTGGGCATGCATCATTTCGATTGAATTAAAATCGAAACCAAGAATATAAGATTTGGAGCAAATATTTCTTCTTTTTTAAAAACTAAAAACTAAAATAGGAAAATTATTCCAATGGCTCTAGGCCTTGAACTCACCATTCGATAAAATGGGAAACCAAAAAAATGGATCTAATAAAGTAATAGATGATGTGTAGTTTAGCACTCCTTTATAATATAATTTTTTTAAAAATATATAGGGATTCTTTCAAATGTAACCTTTTTTTTTATTATATATATTTGATTCTTATTTTGCATTTTGTTATAGAAAGTATTCATTATTATAAATATTTTAAATTAAATTTTCTCTTTCGTTGTGGATTTTTTTATTAAAAAAAGGTTAAAAAATATAATGTTTAAATGATACGAATTTTTTTTTACTATATACTATATCGTAAAAATTAATATATAAAATAAATAAAAAAATTTAATAATGTATTTTAAAAAATAAGAAAAAAATCTATTAAACTGCTGATTTGATTATTTTATTTGTAAACAAATCACGATGAAAGTATCCATCATGCATCGTCCAAGTATTTGTAATATATTTAACAAGATATTTTTGTCCTTTGTTGGTTGCTTTAAAGTGATCTACCGAAGTAACAATCATATGTGCATGCATCACTTTTTCATTTATTGACCGATGCTCAGAATGCTTATCTGTTTGCAAATAAAATAATTAGAGTTTATCAAGATGTCCATTTTTTTTTAATTTAAAATTATTGTACTATAAAACAAGAGAAATGCTTTGGGACCCAAATTTGGGTCTTGAAGTAATGTTTCAAATATATATATATATTTTTTTTTACTTAGCGATTAAGGAAGTGTTTTTTAGTGATGTTGTGAATTTTTTTAATTTTTTTAAAAATATTTAGGAATATAAAAAAAATGAATGAAAAAAAATCAAAAATAAAATTTTTTTAGTTGGTTCAGTGAGTTTTTGGGCTACCAAAATCATTAAGGCCTCGTTTGGATTGAGAGATGAGATGAGTTGAGATAATTTGTAAAAAATAATGAGATTGTTAAGTTGATATAAGATTAATTGAGATGGCATATGAAATTTTGGTGTGTTTGAATTGAAAGTGTGATGAGATAATTTTAACTTTTTTGAGATGAGATAGATCTGTTTAGATTTGTGAAGATATGTAAGAACAAACAAAATGAGGGAGATGAAAAGCGAATGTGGTCATGCATATGCCCAACAACAAAATTAGTTAAAAAAAGAAACTAAAAATAAACATGACTGGAAAAGATAAAAAGATTAAGAACACAGATCTGAACGTAGAAAAAAAATAAACAAAAAAATGAATATCAAACCAAATAAGAAACAAAAAAATCACACCACAAACTAACAAATAAATAAATCCTAGCACAAATAGATGAAAGAAACAAAAACTTGCAAGCCAATATACATCAAATGAAAAGAAAAAAAAATTTTGCTAACTAAAACTTATATATAAAGTTTATGTTTACTTATTTACTTTTAAATTTATATAAACTTCTCACTGTTATAATTATATACTTAAATAAAATAAAATATTATCTTGTATGTAAAGTTAATATTTAAATATAAATTACTGTATAAATTATGGCCACTAGGCAAACGTCCAAAGGACGTTCTCTCTGCTAGTATATATATATTATAGAGGAAAAATTTTAAAGTAATATTTGGTTAGAGAGGGTTCCTAGCACTGCTGATGAGTTTCTCTTGCTGTAGGCAAGTTTGTCTTCTAGTCTTCTGACTTAGAAGTAGTGGTGCAATTGTCTTGTTTTTACAATTCTGGAGTGCGATGGTAGATGAAATTGTGGAGAAATTGAGTAAATTCGATTGATTGAGGTTGAACAGAAGGAGATCTCAATTAATATTAATGGTGATGCTGTGGTGCAAAGGAGGGGTTAGAAATGTTTGGTTGGTTTGGTTGTATCTGAGAGATTAGTCAATAGGGATGCTTTCAAGACAATGATAATAAAGGTGTGGAAGCCAAAACATTCTATGGTGTTCAAAGAGATGGGTGATGTGATGACCCGCTTTTACGTGTGTTTTCACTGAAGGCTTGTTTTAATTTAATTAATATATTAGTTTATTTATTTTAAATTAATGTATTTTAATTGGTTTTATTTTATTTGATATGGTGTTTAAGTTATTTTAGTCGTTTTATGTTTTTAAAATCGTTTTCGGCGGATCAGTTTTTGGTTTCCGGAGTGAGGATTGGACCTCATTTCTTTTTCTTTCTCTTTTTTCTTTTTCCCCTTTTTTCTTTTTTTTTTCTTTCTTTTTCTTTCCCTTTTTCCTTTTTCCTCCTTTTTCTTCCTTCTTCTTCTTTTTTCCTCCTTCTTCCCGCGCACTACAGCTCCCTTCTTCCCTCCCATCGCCGTCCAACTTCCAGCCCCGACACACTACCATCCGGCCGCCGTGGTCAACACCACCCCCACCGGTCGACTCCCCTCCGGCCGGTGCACCACCCCACCGAATCCCAGCCCCATCCGAGCCGCCGTTAACCTCATACAGCCCATCTAAGCCGCACGGCTTTTTGCCGTTTCCGGTGCTGTCGCTCCACCTCCGGCCACCACCTCTTCACCACTTCTTCCCCTACCTCTTGCCGTCCTAACCCACCCAATTTTGGCCCCGATCCGTTGCCGGAGCAGCTCCCACGAGCTCAACTCCGTTCAACCCCTTTTTGCACTTCCACCGCCGTTTCCATCGCCACTCACGGCCAAAGCTCACTTCCTTTAGCTTCATAAATATCTCAAGGCCATTCCCTATCAATTTCGTGTCTTGGTTTGTCCCCGTTCGAAAGTGGATAATTTACTACCCACGGCCACAGTGTAAAATACACTATTACGTTGCTTTTTCTCCGCCGTTTGCAACGTCGAAAGCTTCCAAAAAATACCTTATAGCACTGTAAGTATTTTCCAAACTCTACTTTTAGATCTAAATATATTTTGCTCTTACAATAAATTATCTGGTTGGTTGGTTGATTCCGAACTGAGTCCGAGGAGTTCGGGGGTTGGATGGATTGAGGACGAAGTTGATTGGTTGATGTTGATATTTGTTTGAGATATTTGTGCCTTGATGTTTGCATTGTATAGTGCACACATTTTCATGTTTAAAAAGGGAAAATCGGATTTTCGTGTAGTTGCATTCATGTACATGCGTTTGTAAATGAAAACTGGGCTTGTAAGCGAGAAATGATTTATGGTATATGTGAATGATTGGATTGACTTGTTTGAGTCAGAGGCATGAGTAGGGATGGTGGTAAGCAGAGACGGTGGTATAATCCTGCCTGTGATTCCCACCTACGGTGGTGAGTAGGGACGGTGGTAAGCAAGGACGGTGGTAGAATCCCGCCTGTGATTCCTGCCTACGGTGCACGTGTAGGGATGGTGGTAAGTAGGGACGGTGGTAGAATCCCACCTGCGATTCCCGCCTACAGTGCTCTGACGGTTTGGTTTTTGGGCCATTATCGGGGATAATGGCGAGGTTGTGTTTAAAGGATATGTTTTGGGCCAAAATGGGATTTTGGCGTGCGTGGAAATGTGTTTTATGGGTTATGTGTATTACATTCTTTCATGTATATTGTTTGAGTTTAATATGTTTTTTTTTATCTAGTGGTGTTTGGATCTTACTTACCTGCGGCACCATTTGGTATCGTAGATTTTGATGCAGAGATCGAGGAGGAGGCTGAGCCCGAGGAGGCGGCTCCACCGGAGTATTGAGTTGGAGTTTATGCCTTGTAGTTGGTTTTGAAACAATATTTGCAGCTTGTAATATTTTATTATGTATGATTTGAACAGCTTTGTATTAAACTGAGAAAAATTGTGGTACTTAGTTATGACTTTGCTATCCGTTGCGTGTCTCTTTGTGCACATTTGTTGCTTACACACACTTGGCACTCGTCGATAGGATGATGACCCGTGTTGTCACCATCCGGACGTCTCGATTTCCCCCGTGTCCGTGCGTGGGGATTTGGGGGCGTCACAGGTGGTATTAGACTGTTTGGCTCTGGGTAAAACCACATGTCAGTAGGTAGTACCAGAATGTTTTTTAAAGTTGTGTTTTAAAATTTATTTTAAGTAAAGTTGCTTTTTGACGTGTTTTATTTGTTTTGAATTTGTTTGAGCTTGTTTGCTTGTTTTTATATATTTAGTTATGTTATTGCATGATGGTTTCTTTTGTTTCTTGTTATGTGGTGTTGGTGTTTGGTTTTTGTTTTTGTTTTCTTAAAGGGGGTCAAAGGTTGTGGTAGCAGGAAAAATGGTGAGAGATGATTCCATAGCCCAAGCAATACGGCAGATGACTGAATTCATGCGACAGAATTTTAGGCCACAATAAGGAGGGCCTTGGCCACAACCAGGAGGTCCTTGGCCACAGCAAGGAGGGCCTTGGCAATAAGGAGGGCCATGGCTACTACCTGGAGGGCCTAGTGGAGGGGTGCAAGCTGGGTGCACCTATGAGCGCTTTCTGGCGCATAGAACTCCACACTTTACTGGAGAAGAGGTTCCACTTCAAGCTGGAAAGTGGGTCAAAGACTTGGAAAGAACTTTTGAGGTGTGTGGTTGCACTGAGGCGCAACAAGTACTCTACGCCAGCTATCTGTTGCACGGCACCGCTTCTGAATGGTGGGATACCAAGAGAGTAATGTTGGAATCAGAATTGGGGTCTTTCACCGCTGTGACCTGGCAGCGCTTCAAGAAAGAGTTTAATGATCGCTTCTTTCCCGCTTCTGTAAGGCAGCAAAAGGCAAGAGAGTTCTCAAGCTTGGTCCAAGGGAACATGACTGTGGAACAGTACGCCCGACGATTTATAGAACTTGGGCGATTTGCTCCCCACCTCATCGCCACAGAGGAAATGTGAGCCGAGCATTTCCAGGAGGGCCTACGTCTTGATATACGCGTATGGTGGTCAGCCAACGGATATCCACTTTTCAGGATTTAGTGGATGTGGCTACTCTTGTGGAGCGAGAGAATAATCTGAGTATGGGCTCCCCTCCAGGACATAAGAGGCGGAGTTTTTCTGGTGAATGAAGTAGTTTAGGTTCACCTCAGAAATTTGTTCAGCAGACCGGGATCCGACCTCAAGCCGCTTCAGGTGTACGTATGGGAGGACGAGTGCCAATTTGCCGAATATGTAATAGAGCTCATGGAGTTGAGTGTCGTCTTGGTAGTAACCGATGTTTTGAATGCGGCCAGATGGGGTATTTTTCTCGTGAGTGCCCTAGTCACGTTCAAAGAAGCCGTGGAGGAAGAAGAGATGGAAGAACAAATCCAAGACAAGCAGCGCAAGCCCGGGTTTCTGTTGTCACACCTGGAGATGTTGATGATGAGGTGCCAGCAACCCATGATGCCGGAGTAATTACAGGGAGAGTCCATTTATATGAGTTTTATGCTTGCACTTTGTTTGATTCCGGTGCATCACAGTCGTTTGTATCTTCCACTTTTGCTCGGATGTGTAATTTGGTCACGGAACCTTTGCCAAAGTCCTTGTTAGTGGCTCTACCCAATGGTGAAATGGTATGGTGTTCCAAGATTGCCTTGGGTTGCCCATTAAATTTTGATAGAAGGTTCTTGGATGCTGATTTAGTGGTGTTTAAGCTGTTGGGTTTTGATATCATCCTCGGGATGGATTGGCTATACCGATATTCTGCGAGTATTAATTGCAGAAGTCGGGTAATTAGCTTTCAGCTTCCAGATGGTGATTGTCTGGAATTTGCGGGGAGTAAGCTAAAAGAAAAGCTGGTAATTATATCGGCAATTCAAGCAAGAAGAGAGGTTGCATGGGGAGCGGATGCCTTCTTAGTTCAGATGGTGTCTACGCCGTCTGAGAAGAAGTCTTTGGTAGACATTCCCGTTGTGGAGGAATTTCCGGATGTATTTGTGGAAGACTTGCCTAGGCTACCCCTTGTTCGTGAAATGGAGTTTGTTATAGACTTGGAACCTGGAGCAGCTCCTGTACATAAAGCTCCTTACCGCATGGCACCGGCTGAATTGAAAGAGTTGAAGACTCAGTTGCAAGAGCTGGTAGATAAGGGGTTCATTCAACCAAGTACTTCACCGTGGGGTGCGCTAGTGCTGTTCGTTAAAAAGAAAGATGGAACCCTCCGTATGTGTATCGATTATTAGGAATTAAATAAGGTGACCATGAAAAATAAATATCCTCTCCCACGGATTGATGAATTATTTGACCAGCTTCAAGGAGCAGCTGTGTTCTCGAAGATTGATCTGAGGTCAGGATACTACCAGTTGAGGATAAGAGACAAGGATGTGCCCAAAATTGCTTTCAGGTCGAGATATGGGCATTATGAATTTAAGGTGATGCCGTTTGGGTTAGCCAATGCCCCTACTGCTTTCATGAATTTAATGAATCGGGTATTTCGACCTTATCTAGATTCCTTTGTGGCAGTATTCATTGATAATATTCTGATTTATTCCCGAGATGTTGAAGAGCATGTTTACCATCTTCGTCTAGTTCTTGGGAAATTAAGAGAACACCAGTTGTATGCCAAACTCAACAAGTGTGAATTCTGGTTGGAGGAAGTCAGATTTCTTGGGCATGTGATTTCCCGAGACGGAGTGGCTATTCATCCTAGTAAGGTGGAAGCCATTTTGTCATGGCAACGTCTGACAACAGTGCGCGAGATTCGGAGTTTCTTGGGACTTGCCGGATATTACCGAAGATTTGTGAAGGGATTTGCTCTCCTATCCAGATCTCTCACAGCTTTGACTAGAAAGAATGTAGAATTTGTTTGGTCAGATAAGTGTGACAGAAGCTTCCAAGAATTGAAAAACAGGTTGACGACTGCACCAGTGTTAGCGCTTCCAGAACCGCATAAGCCATTCGTAGTCTTCAGCGATGCGTCTAAATTTGGATTGGGTTGTGTCCTTATGCAGGAAGGACGGGTTGTTGCTTATGCATCCCATCAGCTAAAGGATCAAGAGAAGAATTATCCGACGCACGATTTGGAATTGGCTGCGATTGTTTTTGCTCTCAAGATCTGGCGGCACTTTTTGTATGGGGAAGCTTGCGAAGTATACACCGATCACAAGAGCTTGAAGCACTTGTTTTCCCAAAAGAATCTGAACATGAGGCAGAGGCGAAGGCTAGAGCTAATCAGTGACTACCAGTGCGAGATCAAGTACCATCTGGGGAAGGTAAATATAGTTGCTGATGCTTTGAGCCGAAAATCGCATTTGGAAGATGAGGCCGAGTCGTCAGGATTGGATTCTTTGCTTTGTGGGATGAGATTGTGAAGCCCCCAAATCCCCACGTACGGACACGGGGAAATTGAGACGTCCGGATGGTGACAACACGGGTCACCACCCTATCGACGTGTGCCAAGTGTGTGCAAGCGACACATGTGCACGAAGAAATACGCAGCGGATAGCAAAGACATAAAACTAAGTACCAGAATTTTTCTTAAATAAAACACAAAGCGGTTCAAAGATACATAATAAAATAATACAAATAAAAATATCGTTTCAAAGCCAAAACCAAATCATAAACTTCAACTCAGAACTCCGGCGGAGCCGCATCCTCGGGCTTAGCCTCCTCCTCCTCCTCGAACTCTGCACCGAAATCTACGGTACCGAAAATGGTGCCGCAGGTAAGTAAAATCCAAATACCACTAGATAAAAACATATTAAACTCAAACAATATGCATGAATAAATGACAATGCACAAAACTCATAAACCATATTTTTCCACGCACGCCAGAAACCCATTTGGCCCAAAAACATATCATTTAAACAAAAACTCGCCATTATCCCCGATAACGGTCCAAAACATGTCGTTAAAAACCAAGGCTCGCCATTATCCCAGATAATGGCCCAAACCACCATTTTCCCAGAAAATGGATCACAAGTCCTCAACACATCCTCGCCATTTTCCCAGAAAATGGCCCGTATCCGAAAACCATAAAAACCAATCCGATTATGCATGCACCATGATCTCCCCTAGGGATCATCCGCACACTCTGGCTCTGTGCCACACTGCAGGTAACGACTACGCGTATGACACCTACACGAGTGATGCCCAGACTCACGCCCAGCGCGTACCTGGCCAGGCCATCCTCTAGTCCCTGCCACTCTAGGGACCACGGAGTCGACACGACAGCGTTACCGTATCGTGCGATCCGGTCGTCGCCCAGCGACAACCCAGGGGATGTCACTCAGTATTATCCGCTCCTGAGTGACCAGAGGAGCTCCACCGAGATAATAACCCATCCCGGCTTCGGCTCGTGATACGCACGCACCCGAAAATCCATTTACGCCAACAAAACAGGATTTTTCACAATTAAAATAAAATACATGTACATGCACCATGTAAATGCAATCTCAATGCTCGATAAAATCAACCAACCATAAAACAATAAATCAAGCAACTCCGTCCTCCATCCATCCGACCCCCAGACTCCTCGGACTCAATCCGGAATCAGCAAACCAACCAGATAAATTATTGTAAGAGCAAAATATATTTAAATCTAAAAGTAGAGTTTGGAAAATACTTACAGCGCTATATATGATTTTTAGAAGGTTCGGCGCGCGGCAAACGATGAGCGGAAAGCAACGTAACAGTGCAAATGCACTGTAGCCATGGGTCGCAAAGTACCCACTTTTGGACGGGGACAAGCCAAGACACCAAATTGATAGGAAATGGTCTAGAGATGTTTATGAAGCTAGTGGAAGTGAGTTTTGGCCGTGGGTGGTGGTGGAAACTGCGGTGGAGGGCAAAAACGGCCAAATCGGAGTTGAGCTCATGGGAGCTGCTCCGGCGACGGATCTAGGCCGGAAATGTGTGGGTTAGGTCGGCAAGACGTAGGGGAAGAAGTGGTGAAAAGATGGTGGCCGGAGGTGGTGCAACGGCGCCGGAAACGGTGAAAAACCGTGCGGCTTAGATGCGCTTTTCCGGCCAAACGGCGGCACGGATGGGGGAGATCTTTGGTGGGGTGGTGCGCCGGAGGGAGGGGAAGTTTTTTGGGTGGGTGGTGTAGGCCACGCCGCCGGTAAGCTGCAGTTCTGGGCGAAGGAAGAAATCGGCAACAGGGGGCAAAACAGAGTTGGGGGCAGCGATTTTGAGGGGCTCATGGCGGCTAACGGTGAGTCCGATGGTCCTGAAAATTGGTGGGGATGTAGTCTGGTGGGAGGGAAAGAGAATGGCAGGGGTGGTGTACGACACCTCTACCGGACGGCGGAGATACGGCCGGTCAAAGTGGGGTTGACGGAAAGGAAAAAGAGAAGGGAGAGAGAGAGAGAATCGGGCGCACGGGAAAGAAACGGGGAGGAAGAAAAGAAAGAAAGAAAAAGAAGAATAAAGAAAAGAAGGAAAAGAAAAAGAAAGGAAAAAGAAAAAGGAAAAAGAAAAGAAAAGGAAAAGAAATGAAGTCCAAACTTCACTTCCGGGATCCAGAAACTGATCCGCCGAAAACGATATTAAAAACATAAACGACTAAAATAAATTAAACACTACAACAATTAAATAAATAAACACCAAGAAAATATTTTAAACACAACGTCAAGCTAAAATAAATTAAACAGCACTTTAAATTCGACAGCTAATAAAATCCAATTAAAATCCGATAATTTAAAATAAAAGTACTATAATATTAATTAAATTAAAACCACTCCTTCTGTGAAAATACACGCAAAAGTGGGTCATCACAGAGATGACTCCTTATTGAAAGTTCACAGCAAGAGGAGATTTTATCTTCAGTCCTTGATATTCGGGTAACTGATTTTGAGAAATTGAAGACTCTTCAAAGGAAAGATCCGAAACAGTTGGATATCAAACAAAGAGTCAGAAAATCTCGAGGGCCGTTGCACTATCGTATGGATAAAGATGGAATACTTCGGTTCCAAGATCGTAGAGTGGTCCCCAAAGATTCAGAATTCAAGGAGCGGATCATGGCAGAAGCTCATGCGGCCCTTTATTCGGTACATCCCGGCAGTACGAAGATGTACCGGGACTTGAAGAAAAATTATTGGTGGGATGGAATGAAGAGGGATATTGCCTTGTATGTTGAGAAATGCCACACGTGCCGTCAAGTCAAGGCCGAGCATCAAAGACCCGCTGGTATGCTCCAACCCCTCCCTATTCCTGAGTGGAAGTGGGACGACATCACGATGGATTTTGTAGTGGGTTTGCCGAGGACTCCTAGTGGGAAAAATTCTGTTTGGGTGATTGTTGATCGATTAACAAAGAGTGCTCACTTCTTGCCTGTTAATAATACTGATTCCTTGGGTAAGTTGACTCGCCTGTATGTGAAAGAGATAGTGCGGTTGCACGGCATACCGAAGAGTATAGTGTCGGATCGAGACCCAAGGTTCACGTCTCAGTTTTGGAAAAGTTTGCAGGCAGCATTGGGTACTAAGCTGAAGTTCAGTACTGCATATCACCCGCAGACGGACGGCCAATCGGAGCGCACCATTCAGACCCTTGGAGATATGTTGCGAGCATGTGTCATGGAATTTCAAGGGAGTTGGAAAAATCACTTGCCGCTCATAGAGTTTGCGTATAATAATAGCTTCCATGTGACCATTCAGATGGCTCCTTATGAAGCTCTTTATGGGAGGAAGTGCAGATCGCCTTTGTGTTGGGATGAAGTCGGGGAGAGTAAGATAATTGGACCCGAAATAATTCAAGAGATGCAAAGCCAAGTTCAGATCATCAGGGATAAAATGGCGGCAGCTCAGAGTCGTCAGAAAAGTTACGCTGATACCAGAAGGAGAGAGTTATCTTTTGAAGAAGGTGATTGGGTTTATCTCAAAGTCTCTCCCATGAGAGGAGTCAAGCGTTTTGGTAAAAAGAGGAAACTGGATCCGAGGTATGTCGGCCCTTTCCAGATTTTGGAGAAGATAGGGTCCGTTGCTTATAGAGTTGCTTTGCCAGATTATTTTGGGGATATTCATGATGTCTTCCACATGTCATCCTTGAAGAAGAGTTTTGGTCAACAAGAGCCGCGCTTTGTCGACCCAGAAAGTATTCAGTTGCAATCGGACCTTACTTATGAGGTTGTTCCGTCGTAGATCATGGATTGGAAGGAGCAACAGTTGAGGTCCAAGACGATACCTTTGGTTAAGGTGGCATGGGGAGATCCGTTAGCTCAAGATTTCTCTTGGGAGCGAGTAGCGGACATGAGGGAGCAGTACCCCTACTTGTTTGAGTAATGCTAGTACATTTCTTAATCTTGGTTGCAGGTGGTTTTATGTGGAATTATGTGGCTTGTTTCAAGTTGGTGTTTGATCTTCCAAATTTCGAGGACGAAATTTGTTTTTTAAGGGGGGAGGATGTGATGACCCGCTTTTACGTGTATTTTTACTGAAGGCTTGTTTTAATTTAATTAATATACTAGTTTATTTATTTTAAATTAATGTATTTTAATTGGTTTTATTTTATTTGATATGGTGTTTAAGTTATTTTAGTCGTTTTATGTTTTTAAAATCGTTTTCGGCGGATCTGTTTTTGGTTTCCGGAGTGAGGATTGGACCTCATTTCTTTTCTTTTCTCTTTTTTCTTTTTCCCCTTTTTTCTTTTTTTTCTTTCTTTTTCTTTCCCTTTTTCCTCCTTTTTCTTCCTTCTTCTTCTTTTTTCCTCCTTCTTCCCGCGCACTACAACTCCCCTCTTCCCTCCCATTGCCGTCCAACTTCCAGCCCCGACCCACTACCATCCGGCCGCCGTGGTCAACACCACCCCCACCGGTCGACTCCCCTCCAGCCGGCGCACCACCCCACCGAATCCGAGCCCCATCCGAGCTGCCGTTAACCTCATACAGCCCATCTAAGCCGCACGGCTTTTTGCCGTTTCCGGTGCTGTCGCTCCACCTCCGGCCACCACCTCTTCACCACTTCTTCCCCTACCTCTTGCCATCCTAACCCACCCAATTTTGGCCCCGATCCGTTGTCGGAGCAGCTCTCACGAGCTCAACTCCGTTCATCCCCTTTTTGCACTTCCACCGCCGTTTCCACTGCCACCCATGGCCAAAGCTCACTTCCTTTAGCTTCATAAATATCTCAAGGTCATTCCCTATCAATTTCGTGTCTTGGTTTGTCCCCGTTCGAAAGTGGGTAATTTACTACCCACGGCTACAGTGTAAAATACACTGTTACGTTGCTTTTTCTCCGCCGTTTACAACGTCGAAAGCTTTCGAAAAATACCTTATAGCGCTGTAAGTATTTTCCAAACTCTACTTTTAGATTTAAGTATATTTTGCTTTTACAATAAATTATCTGGTTGGTTGGTTGATTCTGGACTGAGTCCGAGGAGTTCAGGGGTCGGATGGATTGAGGACGAAGTTGATTGGTTGATGTTGATATTTGTTTGAGATATTTGTGCCTTGATGTTTGCATTATATAGTGCACACATTTTCATGTTTAAAAAGGGAAAACCGGGTTTTCGTGTAGTTGCATGCATGTACATGCATTTGTAAATGAAAACTGGGCTTGTAAGCGAGAAATGATTTATGGTATATGTGAACGATTGGATTGACTGGTTTGAGTCAGAGGCACGAGTAGGGATGGTGGTAAGCAAGGACAATGGTATAATCTCGTCTGTGATTCCTGCCTACGGTGGTGAGTAGGGACGGTGGTAAGCAGGGACAGTGGTAGAATCCCGCCTGTGATTCCTGCCTACGGTGCACGTGTAGGGATGGTGGTCAGTAGGGACGGTGGTAGAATCCCGCCTGCGATTCTCGCCTACAGTGCTCTGACGGTTTGGTTTTTGGGCCATTATCGGGGATAATGGCGAGGTTGTGTTTAAAGGATATGTTTTGGGCCAAAATGAGATTTTGGCTTACGTGGAAAAATGTGTTTTATTGGTTATGTGTATTGCATTCTTTCATGTATATTGTTTGAGTTTACTATGTTTTTTTTTATCTAGTAGTGTTCGGATCTTACTTACCTACGGCACCATTTGGTATCATAGATTTTGATGCAGAGATCGAGGAGGAGGCTGAGCCTGAGGAGGCGGCTTCGCCGGAGTATTGAGTGGAGTTTATGCCTTGTAGTTGGTTTTGAAACAATATTTGTAGCTTGTAATATTTTATTATGTATGATTTGAACAGTTTTGTATTAAACTGAGAAAAATTCTGGTACTTAGTTATGACTTTGCTATCCGCTGCGTGTCTTTTCGTGCACATTTGTTGCTTACACACACTTGGCACTCGTCGATAGGATGATGACCCGTGTTGTCACCATTCGGACTTCTTGATTTCCCCCGTGTCCGTGCGTGGGGATTTGGGGGCGTCACAGGTGAGAATATGTTTCTAATTGAATTTCAATGTGAAAGAGGATATCCAAAATGTTCAAAGAGGCAGAACATGGTCATTTGATAGGCAATTGTTGTGTCTTAATTCTTTTGATGTTAATGCAGCCCCAAAGGATGTAGAATTCATGAAGGAATATCTATGGATTCAAGTCCATAATATCCCTTTTGGTGGAATGACTAGAGATGTTGGATTGCAGATTAGTTGTTTGGTAGGGGATGTGCTAGAGGTGGATGTAGACAAAGAAGGCATTGGTTGGAGTCCCTATCTCAGAGTGAAGGTGACCATCAACATTTTAAACCCTCTGATGCAAGGAATTAATCTTAGCATGGGTGGCAGAATTAGTCATGATGGGAATGGCTGTGATGTGATTAATGGTTCTAGTCTAATGCATGGCTCTTCTGATAAGTAATATGGTGCATTGATATTGCAGTAGTAGTAGCAATAGGAGAAACCTATTGCGGCGCAATATAGCTCTTTGGGGGATCAACTTATGAGAAGAGTAAGAATATACTTTCAACTTTTTTACAATTATTGTACAACTCATTTTCAATCAACCGATACAATTATGATAGTCCATTAAAAATCAATTAAAAAAATAATAAAAAATTATGGTCAATCATTTTATGTATAGTTGTAAAGTAGTTGTACAATAGTTGTAACTCGATCATTTTCCTTCTTCGATATATATATAAGGGGCCCCCTCGATTGGTCTTGTGTTATTATTATTATTATAACCTTTATAGCTTCTTGATTTGAGGAAAAAAAAAAAGGTTCGGACACAACTTGCAAATAATGCCAAATTAAACAAGATAGGCTTTTGTCTCTGTTAACCTCAATCCTCAGCTGCTCGAACCACATCGATCTTGTTCTGATATCGAAATGGAATGAGGAAGGAATATTGATCAGTTTTATCCCTTGACCTGTCAAAGAATTTGGACCCTACAATGTCTATAGGTGATAAGGTTGTACTATCATAATTAATATTGATGGTGAATGATTTTAAAATCAAATCCTCGTAGGTGTTAATAATTCATTATTGTTCAAAATACTTATGTTCATGATCAGTACTGGGCAGTTCTTTTCCACAAAAACTTGCCAGTACTCCAGGCCGCCTGTCTCTGTGCATGGTAATGTTAATTTGTTAAATTAATTGTGTTTATCCTTATTTTGTGATCACTTGGAAATCGTAGGTTCCCATCTGGAATAGACACACCAAACCTAGCTAGCACATTTATTCATCCTCAATGTTGGCATTTGCCTTCAACAGAAATATTGTCACAAGAATCAGTCAGAATACCCTGATCAAACAAAACAAAAACAACTCACAACAGTACTCTCTTATTATTAGTAGACTGATTCAAAGACCTCAGCCAGTGCCACCAAGAACGGCTTTAAGCTTCATAATCTGCTCTTTGTCAAGGAATGTAGTTGCGGCTATGATGTCAGTGGGTAAGTCGTTTTTAAACAAAGCGTAGGGCAGAAGCTGGAGACCTGGGGTTGCACTGCTGAAGCTAACAAATCCAACAGCCGTAGACCTTCCAGAATTTATTTGGAAGTGCAGTAATCCTTGAGGGAAAACCATAATATCACCCTTCTTAAGATTCTGTGTGTAAACGTCATTAGCTGAGGAAACAAACCCTGCAAATATTGTTCCTTGCACAACAAGTAGGATTTCTGAACCTCCTGGATGTGTGTGAAATGGGATAACTCCCCCGACCGCAATGTCCGCACGAGCCAAAGAAATTCCAAGGCCGTTCACACCAGGAAAGTCTGAGGCAAATGCAGTGGTCACCCCGGCTTTGATTATATTCGAGGTGTTGCCTGGAATGCCTAGGCCAGAGAAAACAAAATCATTCACCGTGACAGCTGCAGGCTTCTTGCATGCATAGCCTGCAGGGCTTTCAGGAGCTTCGAGGTCAGCTACACAGAAGTCTTGCACAGCAGCATGGGAGGTGGAAAGGAGGAGAGAAAAGATGAAGATAACTGGAGATATCATCCTGGCGGCTATTTTAGCTGTGTGTTTCTGTGTTTCTTTGACAGAAATCTAGTACCATTTATATAGAACTCGGATTTCAAAAAAAAAAAAAACTCGGATTTCAAGCCGTTGCAAGTGGCCTTTTGGTTTGGATGCCCCCACGCAGTACCACATCACGTGCAAAAAAACGACGAATATATATAGCTGTGATGCATGTCGGATTTGTTATTTTCTAGGATAAGAACAAGAAGTCTCTTTTTGTTTTGAAAGCAGGAAATTAAGGCAAGAAAAACCGCCCCTGGATATCTCCCATTAGAAAAGGAGTCTTTCATGCTTTCTGGAGTTTTAACTAGATCAGTACTCATCAAGTCTAGCTTTTCCTGGCTGCACAATTCCAGTTTCTGATCATCAATATATAGCAGGGTATGTTTGGACCAGCCACTAGAAATAATCAAGAAAATTAATTCATCTGTGTCATTTATTGATCCAATTATTGCCATCGCGTAAGAATTAAGGAAGTATCCTTACAGTCTGCCAAGGTTGTATGCCTGTTGAGGCGAATCTTAAAGAAGGAGGACTAATATTCTCCAGTAATTCCCTATATTTTACGTGTTTAGAGATGCATCTACGTACCAATATTGTTTATTTTATTTCGACCCGATCTGTTAGTTGGCAACCGATACCCGATCAGCTTGTTGTTTCATATTAATTCTAGTCTTCCAAACTAGATTATAAAGAACTCATGTGGTCCAACCCAAAATTGTAGGGATAGAAATGTGGGCATAAGAAGGCATTTGGACAGATATGTGGATGTTAGGGCTTCCCCTTCTCATGAAAATCTGTCTTTCTCAGGATAAAACTAATTAAGGATCAACTAATTTACTCTAAAAATATACATTTGCATATTATTAATTAAGAGATCATAACGAGTCAAATAACTATGACATAATATTTGGAAATGACATCTTTGGACATCACTCTATAACTAAAAAGCTGCAGCCCATATATATGAATTTACAATTAATCATGTATTGACTCTCACATTAATGATGTTTGTAATAAATGTGAGAGTCTTTTATATCATCAAAGTACCGTATATAATGCTATTTTTCATTCTAAATTTTGTAACCCTCATCAGTCTCAACTTCTAACATGACGATACATTTTAAGTGGTTTGATATGTCTAAATGATCAGTCTCTTAAAATGTATTAAAATCAATTAATGTGATTGAAAATAACAAAATTTGAAATGAAAAATTTAGTGTACTCGTGCATTATCAAGAAGAGTCCAATGGTTACATCAATTCAGACAGACTTGCATGAATTTATAGCCATATGCTATAAAGAAGCAGAGATTTGTCCATATGCCATAAACCAACTTCATATTGTGAATAGAGAGAGACGTCTGCAATGCAAGTCTTGTCGTCTACTTTTCTTACACCTGTAATGATGGGAGCTGCTCGTAGATAAGGTTTGTCGATGAGAATAACGATATCCTCTCGCGCAGTCGGGCATTACATATCACATGATCATAAATCAGGATGCCACTACTGTGTAATGAGCATATTCTTTCTCCCTCCCATATATACATACATATATATATATATATATACATATATATGTGCTTTAGCCATAAAATTAAAATATAATTTGACGTGGTACATTATAATGTAAAGTTAATTTAATTATAAAATAGATCTAAACTATCATTTGAAATCACATCAATTTGTAGATTTACTTTTGTGAAAAACTTTTGTGATTAAAGCACTTATCTACAAATATATATATATATATATATGTGTGTGTGTGTGTGTGTGGGCGCTTGATTATTTCCATATCATTAAAAACATAAAATAAAAGACATTTAGTTAAGTAAGAAACTCCTTTTAGTTTTTACGATCAAAAAATAAAAAAACAAGCATTTTATTTTATTTTTCAAAATTGAAGTTAACGGAGGTGGTCGCGCCATCACCCCTCACAACACCACCCCAAGCAGAGGAGGGAGGGTATCTCCACTTATTGTCCGGCCATCTAGGCAAACACAGGGGACCTATATATAATATCCGCATCCGATGACCACTCGACGTCACGCACTACAACAAATATGGCTTTTAGTGACAGATTATAAATAGTGACGGTTTCCAAACTGTGACTAAAACGTATTTACTGTGACGGTTTGTGAGAACTGTCACTAAATGTTGGGCAAGAATTTTAAAACGTTTGGACGTTTCACATAATACATTCGCACGTCACAATAACGTTTGAATGTTATGTATATTTACGTACGAACGTAAAATTTTTAGCGCGAAAGTTCGAACGTTTTATCTAATTACGTGCGAACGTTAATATATTAGCGCCAAGGTTCGAATGTTAAAGTGATAAGGTTCGAACATTATATGTTAATTTGCATAAATTTACCATAATATATATATTTTTTAATAGTAAGGTTGGGTAACATTATATTAAAAACGAATTAAGAGTTTAAAATTTAAGCTACACAATACATACATTAAATATTTGTGTCCATTACATATGTCGAAAATAAAAAATAAAATATGATAAATTTTTACAAATGACTTTCAGAACTGCTGGTTTACAAAAGATCGAAACTCCTCAGTCAATGTCTCAATCTTATTGTTTAGCACATCTACATGATGTGCAAGATGTGCGACAGCTTGATCTATATGCGCAATCTGTCTATCGATTTGTCGGTCTATATGCGCCTTCATATCTGTCATCACTGCATCAACCCAAGCAGGTCACACATCCCCAGCAGATGTAACTCCCGGCTGCTGACTAGTACTCGCCGACGGGCGAGCAACATCGGCCCCAGACTCGGTCGGGGGAACAAGATCTAGCGTAGGACCAGACTGATGCTGAGCTGAGCCTCTCCCCTGTCAAATGCTCCGGCGGTGTGTGGTCATGTCGATGGGGCTCATCTAGTTTATCATCATCTCCTCCGCCTGGAGTGGCACTCCCCGGGCTAGTAATAAGCGGCTAATGATGACTCCGTACGGGAGATTATCCGTGGTAACGATGCTGGCCTCGTAACGGATCCGCTCAAATATAACAAGGGCAAGTCAATGGGCTCACCACGTGCCAAGCGAATCAGGAACTGTGCACGAGCCAGACTGAATGTGCTCTTATGTGCCACCGGGTCTACATTTGTTGCAACAAAAATGTGCAACATGCGAAAGAAAGGCAGCAGCTGATTCTGGCTGAAGGAGTTCGGCCTATCGAGCTTCGTGTGGTCCGTGCCAGTGAGGATGTAGAAATCCTGGTCCCGCTCATCATCACCAACCTCAGTAGCAATAGGATCGCCCTTGGGTCGATCTTCTTCATGACTGGGCATAAACTCAACAGGGCCCGAAGATGAAGCAGAAGCGGCTGGATCTGCCTCGAATATGCTCGGGGAAAATGCAGCTGCTGTGTCACCAACCTGAGCAGCTGTCGACTCAGGTAGTATACGCGAAATCTGGAGTAAGTCGGCGATAACATCCGCCGAGAACTGAAACTGTACACTGCGTAGTTCGAGAGTATGGGATGATGCATTATTAGGCATGGTGGCCATCCCAATGTAAAACTCTCAAACCATTGAGGGGTAAATCTTTCCCCTCAATGTGCATATGGGGCCCCAGCCTCTGGTGACGAAGACGTCTCTCAGCGTCTTCTGCTCCCAGCTGAGCTCATCAAACTCATTAATGAGGATTTTTCGTTCCCCCATAACAGTTTGTGCCCCCAGTCGAGCAATGTCCAGATTGCCTCCATCCCTCCCTCGCTTCCTTGTCGTCATATACTGAGCCATATCCTGAAAATTAAAAAAATATATATAAGTTATATAATATTTAAAAAAAATGATTAGAATCAAAGATACATACATATTATGACATATATGGATTATACAGAAAATTAAAATATCATCCGTATAAATTTACATAATTTTGACAGTAAAATAACTAATTAATTTCACTTTTTCAATATCTAAAATAATAATAATAAAAAGAAACAATATAAAAAAATTTTAATAGGAAACGTTCGAACGTTATTGAAAGCACGTTCGCACGTTAAACAACAAAACTGTCACGTGCGAATTTATAAAGATGATACGTTCGGACGTTTTATCAAATGTATCATTCAAACGTTCGATAAAAACGTACGAATGAGTTCATTACATCCGAACGTATGATATAAACGTTCGGACGTAATGAATTTGAACCGTCATACGTTCGGACGTTCTTACTAGCCGAAGAAGACCAATGGTTTACATTCGAACGTTTAATCCAACGTTCTGTTAAAGCGTTGGATAACAACGTTCGCACGTAAAAAAATATGTTCGCATGTTAAAATTTAACGTGCGAACGTAAAGAATACTAAAGGTCACACGTTCGAACGTTGTGTCATGACGTCCGAACGTTACGACACGGAATTGCTAAGTCGACTCAGCCATTATCGAAAGCTTCGAAACGCATGTTTCGAAGCCACAAACAACCAAAATAAGCATCTACTAATAGTGGGGAATGTTTCTACGATCCTATTTTATCAATTTATGGCGAATGGTGGCCTGAAATGCAACAAACAATAACTGGCCTACGGTGGGTTTTGAATTTTTGAAACCCACCGATTAAAATGGTACTAAATAGAAGAGGGAGAGGGCACATTACCTTTTAGTGACGGTTGCGGTGGCTTTTGACGACGGTTGCGACGGCGTGCGTGGCGGAGAGGAAGAGAGAGTGAGAGTTTTAGTGTGAGAAATGGCCTGGAAACCATTTTATATACAGTTAACGTCCGAACGTTCATTAATTAACGTTCGAACGTTACATATACGTGCGAACGTTTTGTATTATACATTCGGATGTTATATCAACATGCGAACGTATAACGTATACGTTCAGACGTTATATTAACATGCGAACAATAACGTAGACGTTCAGACGTTATCATAACGTCCGAACGTTTTTTACACTATAGTTATTACATAATAAATAGTAATATATTATATTATATATATTATATAATATATTAATATAATATATATTATATTATATATACTATATATTATATAATATCTATCATTTTAATATATATATTATATTATATATATCCTGGTATACGTAGTTGGTATCAGAGCCAACGGTTATTGTATTATTATTGCTATTGTTATTAATTTATTGTTATTTTATTATATTCTGTTTATTTTATTTTGTTTATGTTTAATTTCATGATGAATTACTACGCACATAATATTGGTTTTCGTGATCGTTATGAATTAAACTGTTTAGAATATAACCTGAGACTTGAATTAAATCAATTAAAAGAAAGGATAAAATCTCTTAAAGAGAAAAAATTATTAATGAGATTAGATTATTGTTCAATGATGGAAAGATATCACGTATATAGAAGTAGACAGGCTGCAATAGAAGAATTAGAAGATCATTGTAATTTCTTAATATCAGAAATTAAAAGTGTAAGAAATCATTTAAGTGTTCTTGCTTTATAAAAAAAAAAAGTAAAAATTCACTGATACAGATTTTTATCAAGGACAACCTACATAAAAGAAAATAAAGTATATTGAGAATCTTGTGTTGGTAAGCCATGAAAATCCGTTGGTCAGCCCGTTTATGCCAAGGAGGCTTTAAGGGTGATCCCGGTGGTGTTTCCTCAAGGTCTTGATCTACTTATTTCTCTTTTATATAGGAAATCTTTGTATAAAATTCTGTCTCAATGAATTCTTTATTCAAACCAGAAACATCTAATATAGAAGTACCTTTAGAAACTGAAAATATAAACCAAGAAGATTATAGTATAACAGAGTTAGAAAGAAATTTACAAGATTGGACAATTCCTAATGTTCCCAGGAATCTAATATATAAACAATCAACTTTTTCAAAATTATCATTCCTTACAAATTATACGATTAAAACAGTAGAAAAAACTATTAGCCTATATAATGACTACGAATCATTACAATTATTAACGAAAGAAGCCATTAAACACCATAAGGAACAGAAATATTGTGATGACCCGCTTTTATGTGTATTTTCACTGAAGGAATATTTTAATTTAATTAAATATTTTATAGTGCTTTTATTTTAAATTATCGAGTTTTAATTGCATTTTATTGGTGGTTGGATTTAAATTGTGATTTAATTTATTTTGGCCTGTTTTTGGTTTTAAAATTTAAATAGTTGGTTTTTACTAGTTATTTATTTTATTTTAACTTAGCGATGTGTTTAAAATATTTTCTTGGTGTTTATTTATTTATTTGATGTAGTATTTAATTTATTTTAATTGTTTTATGTTTTTTATATCGTTTTCGGCTGATCAGTCTTTGGACTTCCGACGTGAGGACTGGACCTCATTTGTTTTCTTCCATCTTTTCTTTCCCTTTTCTTTTTCTTTTTCTCTTTTTTCTTTTTTCCCTTTTTTCTTTTTCCTCTCCTCTCTCTCTCCCGATCGGACTCTCTCTCCCCGCGTCTCTCTTTCTCTCTCTCTCCTCACCCACGCTGAAGCCACCCGCCGCCCAGGCCCGCCGTTCGCCGGCGTCGTGCCCGACACCACCCCTGCCGGTCGACTCCCCTCCGGCCGGTGATCATCCCCTCCGATTCCCAGCCCCAACCGGCCGGCCGTTTGGCCGGAAAAAGCCCAACAAGCCGCACGACTTGAAGCCCGATCCGCCGCCGTCGCTCCACCTCCGGCCACCACCTCTTCACCACTTCATCCCCTACCTCTTGCCGGCCTAACCCACCCATCCCCGGCCTCAAACAGTCACCGGAGCGGCTCCCACGAGCTCAACTCCGATTTGCCCTTTTTCCGCTTCTACCGGCGTTTTCGCCGCCACCCACGGCCAAAACTCACTTCCACTAGCTTCATAAACATCCCTAGACCATTCCCTATCAATTTGGTGTCTTGGTTTGTCCTCGTTTGGACAACAAGAGCCACGTTTTGTCGACCCAGAGAATATTCAGTTGCAACCGGACCTTACTTATGAGGTTGTTCCATCGCAGATCATGGATTGGAAGGAGCAGCAGTTAAGGTCCAAGACGATACCTTTGGTTAAGGTGGCCTGGGGAGATCCGTTAGCTCAAGATTTCTCCTGGGAGCGAGTGGTNCCGTTCAAAAGTGGGTATTTTGCGACCCACGGGAACAGTGCATTTGCACTGTTACGTTGCTTTCGCATCGCCGTTTGCTTCGCGCCGAACCTTCTAAAAATCCTATATAGCTCTGTAAGTATTTTCCAAACTCTACTTTTAGATTTAAATGTATTTTACTCTTTCAATAATTTATTGGTTGGTTCGCTGATTCCGGACTGAGTCCGAGGAGTTCGGGGGTCGGATGGATGGAGGACGGAGTTGCTTGTTTTATTGTGCTATGGTTGATTTTATTTAGCTCAAGATTTCTCCTGGGAGCGAGTGGTGGACATGAGGGAGCAGTACCCCTACTTGTTCGAGTGATGACGGTACGTTTCTTAATCTTGGTTGCAGTTGGTTTTATGTGGAATTGTATGGCTTGTTTCAAGTTGGTGTTCGGACCTGCAAATTTCGAGGACGAAATTTGTTTTAAGGGGGGGAGGATGTGATGACCCGCTTTTATGTGTATTTTCACTGAAGGAATATTTTAATTTAATTAAATATTTTATAGTGCTTTTATTTTAAATTATCGAGTTTTAATTGGATTTTATTGGCGGTTGGATTTAAATTGCGATTTAATTTATTTTGGCCTGTTTTTGGTTTTAAAATTTAAATAGTTGGTTTTTACTAGTTATTTATTTTATTTTAGCTTAGTGATGTGTTTAAAATGTTTTCTTGGGGTTTATTTATTTATTTGATGTAGTGTTTAATTTATTTTAATTGTTTTGTGTTTTTTATATCGTTTTCGGCTGATCAGTCTTTGGACTTCCGACGTGAGGACTGGACCTCATTTGTTTTCTTCCATCTTTTCTTTCCCTTTTCTTTTTCTTTTTCTCTTTTTTCTTTTTTCCCTTTTTTCTTTTTCCTCCCCTCTCTCTCTCCCGATCGGACTCTCTCTCCCCGCGTCTCTCTTTCTCTCTCTCTCCTCACCCACGCCGAAGCCACCCACCGCCCAGGCCCGCCGTTCGCCGGCGTCGTGCCCGACACCACCCCTGCCGGTCGACTCCCCTCCGGCCGGTGATCATCCTCTCCGATTCCCAGCCCCAACCGGCCGACCGTTTGGCCGGAAAAAGCCCAACAAGCCGCACGGCTTGGAGCCCGATCCGCCGCCGTCGCTCCACCTCCGGCCACCACCTCTTCACCACTTCATCCCCTACCTCTTGCCGGCCTAACCCACCCATCCCCGGCCTCAAACGGTCACTAGAGCGGCTCCCACGAGCTCAACTCCGATTTGCCCTTTTTCCGCTTCTACCGGCGTTTTCGCCGCCACCCACGGCCAAAACTCACTTCCACTAGCTTCATAAACATCCCTAGACCATTCCCTATCAATTTGTTGTCTTGGTTTGTCCCCGGTCAAAAGTGGGTATTTTGCGACCCACGGGAACAGTGCATTTGCACTGTTACGTTGCTTTCGCATCGCCGTTTGCTTCGCGCCGAACCTTCTAAAAATCCTATATAGCTCTGTAAGTATTTTCCAAACTCTACTTTTAGATTTAAATGTATTTTACTCTTTCAATAATTTAATTGGTTGGTTTGCTGATTCCGGACTGAGTCCGAGGAGTTCGGGGGTCGGATGGATGGAGGACGGAGTTGCTTGTTTTATTGTGCTATGGTTGATTGTATTTGTCGAGCATTGAAATTTGCATTTACATGGTGCATGCACGTGTATTTTATTTTAATTGAGAAAATCCTATTTTATTGGCGTAAATGGATTTTTGGGAGTGTGCGTATCACGAGCCCAAGCCGGGATGGGTTATTATCTCGGTGGAGCTCCTCTGGTCACTCGGGAGTGGATAATACTGAGTGACATCCCCTGGGTTGTCGCTGGGCGACGACCGGATCGCACGATACGGTAACGCTGTCGTGTCGACTCCGTGGTCCTTAGAGTGGCGGGGACTAGAGGATGGCCTGGCCAGGTACGCGCGAGATGGAGGCGCGAGTCTGGGCATCACTCGTGTAGGTGTCACACGACGTAGACGTTACCTACGGTGTGGCACAGAGCCAGAGTGTGCGGATGATCCCTAGGGGAGATCATGGTGCATGCATAATCGGTTGGTTTTTATGGTTTTCGGATACGGGCCATTTTCTGGGAAAATGGCGAAGGACTTGTGATCCATTTTCTGGGAAAATGGTGGTTTGGGCCATTATCTGGGATAATGGCGAGGCTTGGTTTTAAACGGTGTGTGTGTGGGCCGTTATCGGGGATAACGGCGAGGTTTGTTTAAAGGTTATGTTTTTAAGCCAAATGGGTTTTTGGCGTGTGTGGAAAAACATGGTTTGCGAGTTTTATGCATTGGCATTTATTCATGCATATTGTTTGAGTTTAATATGCTTTTATCTAGTGGTGTTTGGATTTTACTTACCTGCGGCACCATTTTTGGTACCGTAGATTTTGATGCAGAGTTCGAGGAGGAGGCTGAGCCCGAGGATGCGGCTCTGCCGGAGATCTGAGTTGGAGTTCATGCTTTTTGTTTGGTTTGAAACAATATTTATATCATGTAATATTTTATTATGTACCTTTGAACCGTTTTGTATTTTATTCAAGAAAAATTCTGGTACTTAGTATTTGACTTTGCTATCCGCTGCGTATCTTCTTGTGCACATTTGTCGCTTGCACACACTTGGCACTCTTCGATAGGGTGGTGACCCGTGATGTCATCATCCGGACGTCTCAATTTCCCTGTGTTGGTACGTGAGGATTTTGGGGGCGTCACAAATATTCATTTATACATATAGGATTAGTACAAGTGGTTGTAAAACCACTCACTAGAAATGGATTAAATGCTTCGGTATTACTCTGTTTAAGAGATGGAAGACATTATAATTTTCATGATTCATTACTTGGCATGGTTGAATCTAGCCTATTCCAAGGTCCAGTATATTTTAATTGTTATCCTAATTACTCACTTTCATTATATGATACTAATATATTACATGCCTTAACATTAAATATTAAAACAAATGGTTATAATATGATGAAAGGATCACAACCTTTAACTGTAGTATACAGGATCCATTATAAATTAATGAAAACAACATTAGAGCCACAAGCTCTTATTACTAGCCCGAGGGGCTATACATTATTATTACAATCTAGTACACCTAATTCTAGTATACAAATTCCTTAACAGATTCATTTGAATCAGATTACTCTCCCTAATGAATAGAAATTAGAAAATATTATTCCATCACCAAAAGTAGAAAATGATTCTGTAAATGATTTAGAATATATAGATCAAAACCAGGACGGAACAGTCCAAATTGCCTTTCAACCTTTTAGGAAATCATTTTCAAATTATTCATCTCAGGCACCATCCAATTTCCATACACCACGATCTACAATGAGTAGAAATAGGTCACTAAACTTTGATAATAGATCTGCAATTACTTCAATCTCTAGAAATAAATCTCGAAATCTAGATACCCAAGTACAGGGAGTTATTCCTGGAAATATCATAGATACACCAATATATTCAGTCAATCACCCTGACTTAGCATCTTCCTCTAGTCCCCATCAGAATAAACAACCTTCTTCTCCGACATATTCACAAGTGGTTGGAGATGATGCCCAAATATTTACCTTAAGTAAAGAAGAATTTAAAATTAATAAAAAATATCTTAAACAAGATTATATGAAGGAAGAAAATAAACAAAAAAGATTTGTATTTTTCTCAACTTTCTCAAAATTAGAAAGAGATTATATCCAAACAAAATATTATGAATATTTAGAAAGCATACAGATTAATATACCTTTCTTCACATGGTTTGAAATATATAAATCAAATCAATTATCGACTATAAATAGAACTACTAATCAATGGACTAAAGCAAAAAATAATCAAATTATTTATGAGGAATATCCTCCTTTTGAAGCTATTAGGTATAATCAAAGAAATACACAAATACTAGCATCACCAATAAAGAGATTAACTTCTCCAGAAACTAAAAATACTGATAATATAATACAACAAAATAATTATACTAATTTATATTTAAAAACCATGAATAAACAATTAGAAAGAATTGAAAATACAATATCTCCTATTAAAACTCCTGCTAAAGAAGCTAAAGAAATTCCTTTATTCATTCCTCATGAAATACCTGCTCATTTAAAAACTAGTTTCACTAAGGCCAAAGATGATCTACTAGAACAAATTTCTAGTAAATTAGAAAAATTAAATCTTGATAATAATAATGCATCCACTTCAAAACAACCTCATATTAATGTATTAAACAAAATAGATTCACCTGAAATATCTGACTCTGAAATAAATAATATTGAAAATCAATTCAAAGAATTACAAATAAATAAGATTAAAGGTAATCATCAGACTGAATATTATGCTAGGCCTGCTACTAAGCATACTTCCATTACCCGTAATTGGTATCCAAGGCCTACCCCTCCGGATATACAATTCGAAGAAAGAGAACATATAGTGCGATCTGCTTTTGCACCAGATGCATTATATGAATGGAATCTAGATGGATTATCTGAATATGAAATATTAAATCATTTTCAAGAAATGATTATGGTAGCAAATGTTTATAAAGCCAGTAGGAGGTCAGATCATCATGTAGCACAGGTTCTGATTACAGGTTTTACTGGCCAACTAAAAGGCTGGTGGGATCATTATCTTACACAAGAACAAAGACTAGCAATATTAAATGCTTACAAACATGATGAAAATATGCAACAGATTAAGACGGAAGACGGTCAACCTATAGAAGATGATGTTAATACTCTAATATTTATATTAACAAAGCATTTTGTAGGAGATCCTTTTCAATTTAAAGAAAGAACTAGTGATTTATTAATTAATTTAAGATGTCCTCAATTATCCGATTTTAGATGGTATAAAGATGTTTTTCTAACTAAAGTTATGATCAGAGATGATTGTCAACAACCATACTGAAGGAAAAGTTCATAGCCGGACTTCCATATTACTTCGCCCAAAAGGTACGAGAATCTTTAGTAAAATCATATGGTACTATTGATTTTGTTAATCTCACATATGGAGACATAATATCTTCTATTAATAGAACTGGTCTGATTATGTGTAATGATTTAAGATTAGAAAAGCAATTAGAAAAAGAAAAGAAATTTGCTACAAAAGAATTGGGTACCTTTTGTGAACAGTTTGGTTACTCTCCATTATTAGCTCCTTCTACAAGACGTAAAAAGGTAAAAAGAACTTATAAGACTTATCCAACCAAGAAAAGAAAATATAAAAAACCTTACAAAAAGCCAATAGAAAAACAAGTATATAAGAAACCAGTAAAGAATGCAAAAAAGTTTAATAAAAAGAAAAAACAAATTGTCTGTTATAAATGTGGAAAAGTTGGTCATTATGCATCAAATTGCAAAATTAAAAAAGAAATTAACGAATTGGATATATCTGAAGAATTAAAAGAAAAATTATTAAATATTTTTATACAATCAAGTGAGGAAGATGAAATGTCTACAGAAGAAGATGAAATTTATCAATTAAAATATTCAAGTTTTTCAGAACAATCTTCAGATAACGAATTAGAAGAAAATGAGACTCATGTTTGTAATTGTCTAGATAAGAATAATTGTATCTGTAACAAAACTATTAATGTATTATCATCACATGAAAATATTATATTAGAATTAATAGATAAAATTAATAATCCACAAGAAAGGAGAGAATACTTAGAAAAATTAAAAGATACTTTTACAGATTCTAAACCTATTGAACCTAATTCAAACCCCTCAACATATGATTTTTTAGAAATAGTAAATAGATTTCAAACAGATAAACAAAATGTTACTTTAAAAGACTTACAACAAGAAATTAATGAAATAAAGAAAGAAATTAGAAATCTAAAAGCTTCCAATACTAAACTTGAAGTTTCCACTGAACAATTATTACAAGAAATAATATTATTAAAAATAGATAAAAATAATGACACCCCTAAAAAGGAACAAGGAGAAAGCTCAACAAAAATTACTAAAGAAGAATCAGAAAATTTTATAAATATACTTAATAAAATGAATTTTCAAAAATGGTATACTGAATTAACTATTTCTATTAATGAAGAATTTTCCTTTTCTGCAATTGCTTTATTAGATACAGGTGCAGATTTAAACTGCATACAAGAAGGAATAATACCCTCTAAATATTTTGAAAAAACAAAAGCGACATTATCTCAAGCTAATGGAGCAAAATTAAACATAAATTATAAATTATCAAATGCACATATATGTAATAGTGGAATTTGTTTTAAAACAACATTTATTCTAGTAAAAAATATTAACACCAAAGTAATATTAGGAAA
>QGSO01000601.1:457869-702609 GCA_011037825.1 Carya cathayensis
GTTAAGTCAAGTTCAGTTCACGCTTAAGTTCTGGTTAAGTCATGCTATATGTCAAGTTATACTATGTTTATGTATGACTATAATTATGCATTTATGCTTTTACTGCCATGCATGCATTTTTAACCTGTGTGTGAGTTTTATGTTAACTTACTGAGATTTGTAATCAAATCTCACTGTGGTAGTCCCAACTACCATTCCCCCCGAATGGTAGATCTTGTTACAGGACCCAAAGGAGAATTGGAATCTGACCAACTGAATACAGTCATCTAGGCTACGGTGCGATGTTGATGATGGTATAGTATTTAACTTAGGTTAATACTTGTACTTTTGGATTTTATCTCAAGTATTCTTTTGATCACAACCATTTTAGACTAGTGTGGTGATTACGGCTTTTTAGTATGCCTTTATGTATGAAATATGTTTCAAGTATTTGGGATATTTTTAGTTTGT
The DNA here is from genome assembly GCA_011037825.1 of Carya cathayensis. Classification (NCBI taxonomy): domain Eukaryota; kingdom Viridiplantae; phylum Streptophyta; class Magnoliopsida; order Fagales; family Juglandaceae; genus Carya; species Carya cathayensis. The sequence continues at coordinate 458,320 of QGSO01000601.1, forward strand.
TGCATAGTATTGCTAAAGAAAAAAAAATTATCCGCTGCGAATATTGCATAATGCTATATGCATGTTAGGAACATTGCATCTTATATGTCATAAACGGGGGGCAGGTAACCTTGTGTTGCATGTCTCGACGCTTCAAATGTCCGTTCAATCCCAAGCGGAATTTGGGGGCGTCACATATATTATACTATATTATATAGTTATTATATATAGATAACATACTATATAATACTTATACTATATTATAGACTATAATATAGATAATATATTATATAATACTTATACTATATATATTATTAGTTAATATAAAGTTATAATATATATATATAGTACGTTCTTATATAATACTTATGTTATATATATTATAATTGGTACAAATTATATATTAATTAATATTGTATAATTTATAATTTAATATTCTAATATGCAAATAATAATATTTACGTTCGAACCTTCATGTGTAACGTTCGGACGTTATAAAAAATTCGAAGGGAAATTTCCCGCTGAAACCAAATTTAAACAGTACATTCAAACGTTTATCTTAACGTTCGAATTTTATAATCGAATACGTAGGCTGGAGAATAATACGTGTGAACGTACTGTATAATTGTTGGGCGGGAGAATTATACGTTCGAACGTTACTGCATAAACGTTCACACGGAAAATTAAACGTTCGAACGTTCATTAATGAACGTTCGAACGTTAATTCCTCCATTCGTGTTGGAGTGAGAGAGTGAGAGAGTTTTAGAGAGAGGGAGTTGAGAAATGGAAACAGACGTAGAGACAGAGAGAGTTTTAGAGAGAGGGAGAGAAGAAGTGGAGGATTATAGTGAGAGAGAGTTTGCAAAAGTATAGTTTTAAGCATTAAGGTAAAAGAAATTTCTCATTTTTTATTTGTAATTTACATGATACTTATCAATGCTTTTTTATATATATATTTAACTAACTAGTATTGTGTATTTTTTGAAGGATCATTTGTTGTGAATTGTTGAAAATTTGTGATTTTTGAAGAGAAATTTCTTTAAAGCACAAGGTATATATACTAAACTCTATTGTTACATTTTATTGTGGATTTAATTTGTGATATGGATTGTGTTGTTTGGATGAATTAAAATGAAAAATTATTGTTATTGAATATGTTTATTCTTAATGTGATAATGTTTTAGTATAGTGTATGTTTTTGAATAATAATTATTTGTAAATTTACGTGTCTATTTTAGTAATATGTTGTGATTAAAGAATATATATAACAATTTCGATAAAAATAAATAGTGTGATTATTTGTGTAAAAATAAAAATAAATAGTATATAATAAATTATAATATTACGATTAAAACTATTATCTATATAATTAGTTAAATAACTAATATAATAAATTAGATATATTACTAAGTGTCAATTATAAGGCATAACTATATAGTATATATAAAAATTCGTATTACTAAAATTATAATATAAATAAGTATTTATATTATATATTAAAAATTATTAATATATAATTATTATAAATTTATAATTCCTAAAAATCTAATAGCTCAATAATAATAAATATTTTATCTAATAATATATAGTATAGTGTTATTAGTATCAATCCCTAATAATAATTATCATGTAATGTATAGTATTAAAGAAGGATTAATAAGAAATAGATAAGTAAGTATAATAATAATTACTTATTTGATTATAAAAATTATTTATAATAATTTTGGCAATAAGTCCAATAATTATATAATAACTGATAACAATTAAGTGTTATCAATATAACGTATAACTAGTAATTATAATCTAATTTACTATATATTATATTAAATACGAAATAAATAAGTAAAAATTGTTATTCTATGCTATATAATAACAAATAAAATATAAGTGTTATTAGTAACTTATAATAGTAATTATAAGATATTTTATAGTAGTGTTATATATTATATAGCTGATAATAAGTATAATAGCTCATTAGGAATTATATAAGTCTACAAATAATTTCTAAGTGTTATCAATCATTAATATTATAAATATTATTAGTACATCGGGATAATTCAAACAATGTGCGCTAATTTATTTATAGACTTTTTTGTTAGATATTGTATAACATTGCATAAATAACCTTAGACCCGTTTGGGAATTAGTGTACATTTAGGTGTAAATTAATTCCTGAATTGTCCAGTGTGGACAGTTTGAGATTATATTATCTGTATTGCACATAAACGTTATTCCTACTTTGAATGTTTAGTATGAAGTTTCGGTGTCTTCCTCATTTGTTCTTCGGGTATACTGTTCTTAGGGTCATAATCCCTATATGTGAATATGTATACTTGGAGAACTATGGGGAACTGCTGTCGAAATTTTTACTAACGTTCAAAGTAGTAGAGTGACGAGACTTGTGCAATATGGAGAATATAATCTCAAATGGGATAGGACCAACTACCTTGAGAAAGAGTACTTTGAACATGATGTATCATGACATGCATGTGTATTTAACTCTTATACGTGTTACTAAAAAATTAGATGTTTTTAGAAATGGATAAAAGTTGGATGCGTCTACGCGATAGACTTGGAAAAGATTACATACCCTATGCGCGTGGAGTAAGGGCCTTCATTGATTTTGCAAAGGCCTCTGCTGATAGTCATGGTTACATTAAATGTCCATGTCGAGGTTGTAAAAATTTGTGTGCGATAGGATTGGATGAAGCTGAAAGTCATATATTTGTGAACGGTATGGATTTGGGATATACTCGATGGGTACTGCATGGTGAGCTGTATGCAGAATCAAAGGATGACTTATTCAGTCAGCGGAAAAATTTGCGGCACGTGGATGATGATTATGAGCGAGATGAGATAGAGGAGATGTTGAGTGACATTGGAGCTGGGATGTTTATGGATGAGGTTGACAACAATGGCTCAAGTGGGCGACGAAATGATTCAGATAATTTTTCGGAAATGTGGGAAGATGCAAAGCGCAAGCTTTATCCAGGCTGTACAAAACATTCTAAAATGTCGTTTATTGTGTGGTTGCTTCACATAAAGTCATTGTGTGGAATGTAAACGAAAGCAATTAACATGATATTAGACTTATTTAACGAAGTGCTTCCTGAAGGATCTGCATTGCCGAAGAACTTTTATGAAGCGAAACAGTTGAGAAAGGGATTAGGGTTTGAATATAAGTCCATACATGCGTGCAAGAATGATTGTGTTTTATTTTGGAATGAGAACGAGGAGAAACAAGCATGTCCTGTATGCGGAGAGTCGAGGTGGAAGGATAAGAAAAGCGTGCTGGTTAAAGTATTGCGATATTTTCCATTGAAACCCTGGTTGCAAAGATTATACATGTGTAAGAAAATAGCTCACGATATGAAGTGGCACAAAGAGAAAAGAGTCCAAAATGAAGGATTTATGAGGCACCCTGCTGACTCACTTGCGTGGCAATCTTTCGATAATCAGTATCCAGAGTTTGGGATAGAAGCAAGGAACGTGTGCCTCGGACTCACAACTGATGGATTCAACCCTTTTGGAAATATGAGTACAAGTTATAGCACTTGGCCTGTAGTGTTGATTCCGTACAATCTTCCACCATGGAGGTGCATGAAGGCGCCCAACTTTTTGTTAACTTTGCTTATCCCCGGCCCGAGATCACCTGGGAATGACATTGACATATATTTGCAGCCGTTGATTGAAGAGTTGAAAGAGTTATGGGAAGTAGGCGTCAGAACTTATGATGCATCCACATCAACAACTTTTCAAATGCATACTGCGGTAATGTGGACGATAAATGACTTTCCGGCATATGGGAATCTTTCCGACTAGAGTACTAATGGAAAGTTAGCGTGTCCGACGTGTTATAAAGAAACTACTAGTGAGTGGTTAAAATATTCTCAAAAGTTGTGTTTCATGAGTCATCGACGTTATCTACCAACAAATCATGCATGGAGAATAGAATCCGCTAAGTTTGATGGACGAGTAAAAGATAGAATTGCGCCAAATGAGTTGTCTGGGGAAGAGATCCTGGAACAATTGGTACATGTGGCAGCGAACAATTTTGGCAAAGGTCGGAAAAAGAACAAGAGAAAACGAGGCGTAGCAGAATTGAATTGGACAAAGCGTAGTATTTTTTTTTTGAGTTACCATATTGGTCGTCCTGCATGTTACGACATAGTTTGGATGTAATGCATATTGAGAAGAATATTTGTGATAATATACTGGGTACATTGATGAACATCAATAAAAAAATGAAAGATACGATTAAGACAAAGAAAGATCTTGAGAGAATGGGAATTAAACATAATTTGCATTTACGAGTGGAAGGTGAGAGGGTGGTCATGCCGCATGCATGTTTTACAATGACAAGGGAGGAGAGGATGGACTTCTGCAAATGGTTGCAAGGTGTGAAGTTGCCAGATGGTTATGCTTCAAATATCAGCAGATGCGTAAGCCATGATGACTGAAAAATTGACGGATTGAAAAGTCATGACTGTCACGTATTTTTGCAGAAGTTATTACTGGTGGGAATTTGTGGGAAGCTAACATCTGCTGTACGTGTTGCCATAACTGAACTGTGTATGTTTTTTAAGGATTTGTGTGCTCGAGTAGTGAATCGAGATATGCTGCAGAAACTGGAAGAAGACATTGCTACTATACTATGTAAATTTGAGCAAATCTTTCCACCGTCATTTTTTGACGTCATGGTCTATTTAGCAATACATTTACCCCGGAGATCATGTTGGGTGGACCGGTACAGTTCTGTTGGATGTATCTAGTTGAAAGATATTTAGGTCAACTGAAGCACATTGTTGGGAATAAAGCCAGAGTTGAGGGTTCAATAGCAGAGGCCTATATACACGATGAATGGTTAACATTTTGCTCTTTATATCTTCGTGGTGTTGAGACACCATTTATTCTTCAAGAATGAAATGCTGATCTTGCTGCTCCGCCTCCTCGTGAGCTATCAGTGTTTTCTCAGAATGTACGACCTTTGGGTGCACAAACGGGTTACGATTTACTTGATACAGAGTTGGGTAAAGTTCGGTGGTACGTGCTAAATAATTGTCAGGAGATTGATCACTATCTCAGGTATGTCGTTGTACAAGGTTTAAATAATTCTAAAGATAATGAGGTTAACTTTAACTTTTATTATGTAAAATAATATGATAAATTATACTATACAGTGAGCACATGGACAAACTTAAGATGGAAGGCGTCGAGGATATAGTGGCAAGACATGAGTCAGAATTTTCTGGATGGTTTGAACAACGTGTATGAACTAAACTCTATAATATATGTTACATGATGAAAGTTTTAACTATAGCTAATAATTAATAAATGACATTATTTATTTTGTTAGATATTGGAACAACGTGCTCGTGATCCTGGATCAGTCTCTTTTGAATTGTATGCATTGGCCCATGGTCCATCAAACAGAGCACTTCGATACACTGCATGCACAGTTCGAGGTTATAGATTCCATACTCTGGACCATGAACGTAATAGAAAAACTCAAAACTATGGTGTCTTGGTCGAGGGGAGTCATGGAACAGATGATATTGATTATTATGGTGTCATTCGTGATATTATCGGATTGAAATATCTGGGTGGGTCTATAACATATGTCTTTAAATGTGATTGGTGGGATCTAGGCCGTGGTCAGGATTCGATATATAGGGATAATCATTTTACGAGTGTCAATACTGCATCTAAATGGTACATCCATTCGTACTGGCTTGTCAAGCTACTCAAATCTATTACTTGATTGATCCAATGAAAAGTGCTAATGAAGATACTGGAGAGATAACTTGGCGAGTTGTACAAAAATTTGTCCCTCGAAATATATATGAAGTAGGAACGAGTGCAGATTACGATAATAGTGGAGATGAAGATGACACTCAAAATGTAGAGGCCTACCAGGAAGATGGAGGAGGGGGTATTAACTTATTTGTTGACTTGGGTGCACTCGAGTTGCTCCCCTTATGTAGAGATGACGTCCCACTCATCCATCTCGACCCGTCTTCATTAAATTATCATTCAATTGAAGAAAGTGAGAAAAGTACAGAAGAAGAGTCAGAAGAAGAAGACGAACAAGAATCCGAGGGGGGGGGGGGAAGTGGATAAGGATGACGAAGAAGAGCTTGATGATGATGACGAAGATGTTATACAGAGAGATTCTGAAACAAACATGGAAAATATATCCGAAGATGAAGACTAAAAGTACTAAAAAGTTTATTCATATACAGCCATTATAGAATTTTATAATAAATATCAATTTATTCTAATTATATTTTTTTGTTATATATAATCATTTCCGAGTATGCCGCCAAAAAGACAAAGGAGAAATGTGCCTCCTCCACCTAGTCCAAGTCCTGAACCCATTGAGGACTCCCCACCTGAGGAGTCCGTTCCCGAAGATGAAGTTAACATTACAGAGAACGATGCACAGTCAACACCTACCGGTAAGGAATGTTTACGTTAATACTATATATAATTAATACTTTTGTTTCAATAAATAATATATATAACCTTCAAAATTATACTATCATCTATTAGTTGATGCATCTGCTCGTCGCGGTCGTGGCTTTACACACGGCATCTCACTTGAGAAAAATCGAAGACATGGTAAACTGAAAATCACAATTCCTGATAATTCCATTGGAGGAGTGAATGATAGTGCAGCAGCGCTTTCCTCCTATATTGGCACAGTAGTTCGAGCTTACTCTCCATTTTATGTGCGCTCCTGGAAAGATGTGCCGAATGAGATTAAGGAATACATTCGAAGTCGTGTGCTGGTGAGTTTACTTATTATATCATTTTTTTCACCTACATAAGTTTATCATATTTTTAACGTAATTAATTTATAATTAGGATGAATTTGACCTCGACTTTAGTCGAAGCGAGGATTTGAGAACTGTGAATGAGTTAATGGCTACACTATTCCGACGTCACAATGGACGATGTCACGACCATTTCAAGAAATTTGAGACGTTTGAAGAGGTTGCACAGTGCCCTTTCCAGCAGATGAAATTAGACGACTGGATAAAGTGTTGTGATCTTTTTGCCTCTCCAGAATATCAGGTATTCTACATTTATTTTCTATAATTATTTACATTTATATTTGTTGTTTATATTATATGTATGTACATATATTACAATTAACGGTGGGAATTATTTTTGTAACACTTAAGTTCTACAAATACAAATAATAGATCTGCTCTGACTATTCACCATCGTGCTGGTTCAAGATCATTCCATCGTCTTGCTGAAAAAATGGTAACTAATAAACGCAATAATTCATATTTTTTCTTATTATTCTTTTATATAAGTACTAACACTGTCTTTTTCAAATTGCTAATGTCGTTTCTTAGAAACGTGATGATCTTGAAAACTTTTCCCTCGTTCATGTCTATGCTGCTGCTCACACTAATGAGCATAGTGAGTGGATGGATCCTGCAGCTGCAATTAATTATGTAAGCGGTGTTCCTTTTGTTAAATAAATTATGTAACATGTGATTAAATTATTTTTTATTTGTATTTCTTTTAATATGTTACTTATTGTGTGTTTTGATCTTTCAAACTACAGGGAAAAATGATGGAGATGCAGTCAACTTCTGGGGAATCCTCTCCTAGTGACTTGGACATTTTTACACAAGTGCTTGGGCTCGACTCTAGTATGACAAGAGGTTTGGGACGATCTTTCAAGCATTCCGGATCATCTTCCTCAACCTCATCGACAACACAAATTAATAATCTTACCAAAGATTTAGAAGCTGCACGACGCAAGAATGAGTATATGAGGTCTAGACAGCAAGAGTTGGAGTCCCTCTTAGAGCAACAGTCTCATTTAGAGACGCGTTTGCAGGACCAACAAAGAGACCAGGAGGAAAGAATCTGTAGTGAGGTCCAAGAGCAAGTGCATCAGGAGATGATGCTGCAAATGGAGCGTGTTATGTCATTGCAACAGAATCATGCTGGGCGAGGAAAGAAAAAGAAATGAATTTTATTTGTGTATTACGTTTTTAACATCTAATTTGAAAACAGTTTCAAACTATGTTGGTTGTGAAATATGTACTGTAATATGAAACAATTGGTTTGTTTATTAAGTGGATGAGTTTAGCATTTCTGATATGTATATTCGAATGTAAATAAAATACATTTCAACAGTATTACACGTTCTAAAATATGTTCGAACGTAATTATACAAAATAGTAACAAAACGTTCGAACGTTTAAACCCAAGTTAAAAAAACGTTCGAATGTCAAAAAAGTTTAACGTTCCATAATCCGAACGTACAATTTACGTTCAAACTCTACTCTCTTAACATTCGAATTAACATCGGAACGTTATGATACAAACGTTCAGACATTATTTCGTTTTCATTGGATTCAAAATTTGAACGTAACATTCGCACGTATAAACGTTCAAACGTTTACATTATACGTCTGAACTATAATCAACAAACGTTACATTTTCTCGTTCGGATGTCAGCTCGTCTTTTTTACGTTCGAACTTAATATTTTACGTTCAAACGTAATTTTCTGTGACAGATTCTAACCGTCACAAAAAATGATACGTTCGAACATTATTTCAAACGGCATATCCCCAACCGTCACTAAAAATATTTTTAGTGATGCTTGTACAGTAAACTGTCACCAAATGTAATCCGTAACGCACATTACATGACAGTGGTGGTGAAGGTCAGAAACCGTCACCAAATGTATTTCGTGACATTTTTCCCATTTCTTGTGACAGTTTCATCTGTCACTAAAAGCTATTTTTGTTGTAGTGATGTGGTAAGTAAAAAGAAACCTTATACAACACAATAAACTGCGAAGATTCCAAAGAGAGGCCAACTTATAAAGGAATTAAGGTCAATGAGAATATTACGTGAGGTTCAAGGTTAGTAAACCAAAATTAATAGCAAATGGGATGTTGCAATGTAAGAAAGAGACACCACATGAGAATTGGTTTTTGGAGACAAAAAATTTTGTCTCAAAAAACCCAAATTTCATCCTTAAAAGTTTTTTGAGACGAAAAATTTTTGTCTCTATTTTGTCTCCGAAAGACCGTCTCAGAAAGTATTTGGAGACGTCTCCAAAAAGTACTTTTGGGAACGAAATTGAGCGGAACCAGTCAAAACCGTTCGAACGGGATTTTTTTTTTAGACAAAAAAATGTCGTATCAAAATCAAGTTTGAATGAACAAATTTTTGTTCAAACCAACACTTTTGTTCGAACAATATGAAATTTTTATTAAAACTAATAACCATATTTGATCCTTTTCGTTCGAACCAGCATATTTTTCAAATGACTTTTGTTTGAAGATAAATTCTTCCCTTTCGAACAAACATTTTATTTTCAGAAATCTTCTGTTCAAATGGAGTTTTGAAAAATAACGTTATTCAAAGAAATATTTTATTGTTCAAATGAACGTACGGAATGTATTTCTCCGGGGGACCTTTTTTTTTCTTTCAGTTTTTTAGTTTATTTGTTCGGTGGGCAACATTTTTGTATTGGAGTTTGGCTGCTTCTTCGTTTATATATTTATGGGTTTTACTTTGGTTGTTTTTTCTTCCTCACAGCGTTGTTGATCGCTTTTCATTTTATTTCTCTTAAGACCTTTCTTTTAATTTCCGTCCGGTAGGCGCATTTCATTTTATTTTTTTGGGGTTCCAGATGTTTTTTTTTTTGGTTTCTTTATTTTTGCTTCTTTTTGGTTTTTGGTTGGCAGATCTTGGTTTGGTCTGCTGGTTTTCTTTTCATTTTACGTTTTCGTTCCAGACCTTTAGGTCTAATTGCTATTGGGCATTTTCACTTTTCGGTTGGATTTGTTTTGCTGGACTATGGACGCCGATTTCTCCATATTTCTCTTAGTTTCATTTCGGTTTTTTTCATTTTCTGGGCGAAGATTTTACTTTCTTCTTGTTTTTATTTTCTTTCGGTGCGGCGGCGTTTTCTTCATTTTATTTTCTTGGGCACTGCTGCTATTTCTATTCAGTGAATGTTTGAGTTCTTCTCTTCAATTCCTGCATATTTCCAAAGACCATTTGTTCTGCTCTTTGGGATATATCTCATTTTGGATATTTTCTCAGCTTTCAACATGGCTTTACTTAGATTAATTTTTATTGTTAGAATCTTTATGTGTAGCTAATTTTTGAAGCTTAGGTTGTGGAATGAGACTTGATTTATTTTGGGATCTAGTTTAATGCAATATTTTATTGATAAATGTTGATTTCACTATGTTACTAGTTGGATTTGAATTGAAAATAGATTGCAGCTCTTGCTCTTGATTTGTTGTTGACGTAAGGCACAACAAAAATTTGAAAATTATCAAAGTTTCTCTCAGTTGATTGAAAATGTATACTTGGCTAGTAAAGTAGAGAATCCCTTAGAGAGATATTGCAAAACTTAAGCATCACTTTTTACTTTCCGTTTATCAATGTTTTGATTGGATTGTTAATCGAGAAAATTATTTAGGATCCGAAATAAAGAGAGTCTCATACCCAACCCAAGTGTTTGTTAATTTGCCTTTTTGATTAGACACTCTAATTTCAGGTTTGATTAAATTTTTACAGGAGTTGAATTCATACTTTTTTTCTTACCTCATCTTCAATATTTTTCACATTGCATTTTATTTTTTTATTTTAATCTCTTGTAGTCGACACATTTGTTATACAAAAATCTCACAAATATTTTGATAACCATTTGTCCTTGTGAAATACGATCCTGGACTTATCATTGATATAACTTGACACTTCTACACTTAGAAGTACATTCGAGTCCGAGTCAACTAATATTATACAAATTGTAATTATATATACATCAATTATTCAAATGTTTACGAACATCATAAATAAAGGTAATTAAAAAAAATTAAATGAATTATGATAGTGGCGGTGGTGGTGGTATAGAGGTTTAGGACATCATTGACTAGAATTGTTCAAACATTTTTTGGTTATTTAATTGTAACCTCTCTTCTAATCTAGCCTCTAAATCTGTTGCTTGATCTAATCGAGTCAGCAACTATTTTTCCTTCAACCTCAATAGTTCTATCTCAAGTGCAGCTTTCTCTAATTTCTTAGTCTTGTCATCATTCGATCTGACTTTAGAAGAGGATGATGATGTTAAGGATGGCTTCACGGAACGTCCTAAGCCCCTCAAATATCGAGAACGTGATCCAAGAACTTGAGGAAGGATTTGAGCATCATTAACAGATGATTAATCAAATGGATCTGCAGTAGTTTCCTTAAAAGATATCATCTTGTCCTGTAAAAAAAATTAAAGTTAGTATAGGTAACAAAAATATCTTTAGATAATAGAATTAAAGAAACTTAAACTTACATAATTTGCCTCTGCCTCAGGATTGCTCTAAACACCATCACGATTTTTATGTGCTTTAGCATACAATTAGGTCAGATCATAGTCAGCAAGACTTTCTTCTTGCTGCAAAATGAAAATATATATTAGAACTTAAATTAGAAAAGTGTATATGTTAATATTTAATGGGGACTAGAATAACTTACCATTCTTTTTTACAAGCGATGAAAAGATCGAGAACCCGCATGATAGTGTATCGTTAAATTTGATCTATTTGCTTTGTTCACCATACTCTGTTGCTACAAAAATGTATTATAACTATGTGTATAATACATCTATCTTATATTATTAAAAAAAGATAACAGCGAAATTACCTGATAAGCAGGATCTTCAAACATATCACAAACTTTCTCTCATTCATTTGATGGCATTGCTTGGAATGGACTTTGACGTGCCTCTGTCGTAGTACTAAACTTCTAATAGTGTACATGCATCGACCTTTGTACCTCCAGAATGCATTCGATATCAGTTCCCCAATCAATAATCGACCCTCTCACTGGCCAAAATTTAGTTCAAACTCATCCTTCAAAAAATTATAAATAATTAGTATAAATACAAAAGTTATTTAAATTAACATGTTATACAAAGTAGCTTATTACTAAGCAACGATTTTTTATGTGGTCTTTCAGATCTTGGGGAACTTTAGCCTAGGAGGATGTAGCCATCGGTGTATACGTGCGAGTAAGGGTACCAACGTAAGAAGCAAGCCAAGCTGCCAAATCCACAAAACCACCAATGTGATCATCAAGTATATCAACTTTAATTTTACCCACTTTCCTTACTTTTTCTATGCAGACACCCCTCGTAATGCCTCTAACTCGGCCCTAGTTTACAACAGCTATATAAACAATAATTAAAGCATATATTTTCATTAAATTATTCTATTTTAAAGATATACAGTGATAAAAATACCTTGTTCTGGTTCTGGTGATGTTGGCCCACCATTGTTGGCAAGTGAACCACACGAGAAGTTAGTAAGGGGTGGGGATGGCAATTGGAAATTATTCTTGTTCATCAATTCACACAAGAATATGCAAATTAAATAATCAAGAACACAATAAGACCAATGATTTAATTAGTACATAGATTCATACAAGTCTTTCGATCTCTATACTTACCTATGCTAAAATATTCAAGATCTACCCTATGATTCCCTCTTTCGATAGCAAATCACAAGATTAATAATCATCTAATCAATGACCAATTAATTAGAAGCAATAAATTCAGAATAAATCAGATAAACAAAGAGAGAATCGCCTTAAATTAGCATAGACAATCAAGCATAGTTCGGAATTAGGTTACATCATTTTCCTAGAATAAAGAAAATTTAGCTCATACTAGAAATTGAATTCAATATAAACGAATTCACCATAATTGTTCTGAGAAAATTGGAAGAAAATAAACGCTGAAAAATACTCCTTGCAACCGCAACTCGTCTTCAAAAACTCAAGGAAATGATTCAAGGCTTTTCTCCCGTCTGTGCTCATGTATGATTCCAACGTACGTGTAATATGTGGAATTCCCTCTTCAAAACGGATGATTTGAATCCTTCTAGATGTGTTTTTCTCTCCCAAAAATGTGTTCTCCAGTCAAAAAGTACGGCCATAAAGTGAAAAATCACTTTTATATGGTGTGACGGCGGCAAACCCTAGATCTGTCAAAATACGATGTTTGCTCAAGCGGGGTGTCGAGCGAACATCGAGCGGTCGACTCTGCCTAACTTCGCTCGAGCGACTTGTCGAGCGCACCTTGAGCGTTCAACTCTGCCTGATTTCGCTCGAGCAGCCAATGTCTCCGCTCGAGCGATCTTTGTATTTCCGTAACCCGCTCGAGCTCACTGTCGAGCGGCAGTCGAGCGTTTGAATCTGCCTGAGTTCGCTCGAGCGGAGGCTTTTGGCATCAAATACCCCCAAACTTACAACTTTGTTTGTCCTCAAACAAAAAGAAAAACAAATGATACTTTAGGCAATATCAACTCGACCCCAAAGAGAAGTATCATCACTCACCAAGCTTTTATAAATTTAGATTTCATCACTAGTATCTTACTCTTTTAACATCAAAGGTAGCAAGAAAATCAATCAAAAATTTTACAATTTGTCAAGCAAGAGTTAGGCATTTACTTCAACCTAAAGCTAAGACCTTGAGTGTGTGTGTGAGATAGTCAATTTAACCTCAAACCACCTGCAAACTCAGATAAAAGTAGAACAACCAAAATCAGAAGAATTCTCTTAAAACTTAACCCCATAAGTCCAATTTTCAGAAATCCTCTCCACTAATGTAGTCAACACCAAAATCAGAGATCAAAAGGTCTTTAATAAGCTTGTAATGATAGGCCACAGGGTGAGGGTTAAGAAAGAACTGGATATGGATAATCAAAGCAAACTGGGAAAATACTTTGTGAAAAGAACACTAAAAGAGATTTCCACATGATTCAAATCATAGCTCTTTCTTTAGCAATATGCTCATACTTGTGGCATTATTATTGCTGTAATCACTGATGCAATACCAACCATTCCCTTAACAAAATCTGAAGTAATTCACATTCCGCATAGCGACTTCTTTTTCTTTTCTTTTCTTTTCTTCTTTTTTTTTTCTTTTTTTTTTCTTTTTTCTTTAAACAAACAGAGCAAACATAATATGGTTCATTCTCTTTCACTAATTTTCTCTTTTAAATGAAACTTTCCACCAAAGTATTTTCTCAAACTATTAAAGGTAGATTCATTGTTTTTCAGGCTTAGAGTGGGCATGGTTTATGTAGTTCAATGAATAAATAAAGGCTTATGTAACATAAGGCTCAAGGGGGTTAACTATTGAAGCACACCATGTAATGATGGCATGATATTTAGGACGGCTGGGAAAGCTTTTTGATTGCCAAAGAAATGCCTAGATCATTTCTCTAATATTTTGTCTCAACTAGGATTTCACCTCAAGGACCCATCAACGGATTCTAGAGCAAAGCAAAATCGAACTTCCCTCTTTCAATTAATTCAACTTCTTCTCTTCATAAGCAAAATGGAATCAAAGAAAAACGACTATGTGCTCAATTGTGTTCAAGGTCAAAGATTTAAACCAAAGTACCCACAAAACTTCACTTGACATAAAAGAAATTTTTGAAAATTTTTCTCAAAACCATCTTCAATCACAAATTTCAGAGTCATAGAGAATTCAATCTTACTCCAATGCATGCTTGGTAAGAGAATCAAACAACCCATCAACAACCCAAAACTTAGAAAACAATAGGATCAAATGACTATAGGAATTCACACCCCCAAACTTAAACTAAACAATGTCCTCATTGTAATGCAAAAGTAAAAAGGATTGAAGAAATAACTTCCCTGGTTTCATGATGAATCTTCCATAGCTTAGAAATTTTTCAGCTCTTTATTCATGCTAAAACAAAAACCTGCATCAAAAACCAAATTATTAAAACTACATAAATAAAGATAATAAAATAAATGAAAGAATGAAGGATAGATCTATGGGTTGCCTCCCATAAGCGCTTGTTTTAAAGTCTACAGCCAGACTTTCCAATCCTCATCAATTAGGATCTCCAAGAGGAATCAATGCATAGTTCCTCTCCACTTGTTCTCCATAGTAGTGCTTCAATCTTTGACCATTAACTCGGAAAATATTCCCTGTCTTGTCCTTCAAGTCTACTGCTCCAAAAGAGAAAGCTTCATGAATTGTATAAGGACCTGTCCATCTTGACTTTAACTTTCCCGGGAAGAGTTTGAGTCGTGAATTGAATAGTAAAACTTGCTGCCCTGGTGCAAACTCTCGCCTAAGAATCTGTTTGTCATGCCACTTCTTCGTCTTCTCTTTATAGATCTTTGCATTTTCATATGAATCATTCCGGAACTCTTCCATCTCATTCAATTGAAGAAGTCTCTTTTCACCTGCTGCCTTCAAATCAAAGTTAAACTTTTTCACAGCCCAATAAGCTCTATGCTCCAACTCTACAGGAAGATGACATGCCTTTCCAAACACTAATCGGTATGGAGACATCCCGATAGGTGTTTTAAAGGCTGTCCGGTATGCCCACAAAGCATCATCAAGCTTCTTCGCCCAATCCTTTCTATTGATTTTGACCGTCTTCTCAAGGATGTTCTTGATCTCTCTATTTGAAATTTCAGCTTGGCCATTAGTTTGAGGATGGTAAGCAAGTGCTATCTTGTGCTTCACACCATATTTAGAAAGAAGATTCTCAAACAACTTGTTGCAAAAGTGAGTCCCTTCATCACTAATAATAGCTCGTGGAGTGCCAAATCTTGTGAATATGTTCTTGTGCAGAAATTTGAGCACTACCTTTGCATCATTTGTTGTTGTAGCAATTGCTTCCACCCATTTTGACACATAATCAACTGCTAACAAGATATAAGCAAAGCCAAAAGAAGGAGGAAAAGGGCCCATAAAATCTATTCCCCAGACATCAAACAACTCAACTTCTAAGATACCTTTCAGTGGTAACTCATGACGCCTTGAAATATTTCCCATACGTTGGCACCGGTCACAAGTTTTCACCAAAGTGTAACTATCACGAAAAATAGAAGGCCAAAAGAACCCACTTTGAAGTACCTTAGCTGCTGTACGGGTGGCTCCAAAGTGTCCTCCATATGATGATGAATGGCAATGATGGAGGATGTCTTGCATCTCTTCTTCTGGCACACATCTTCTAATGATTTGATCAGGGCATCTCTTGAACAACAAAGGCTCATCCCAAAGATAATAATTCACATCATGCAAAAACTTCTTACGTTGATGGTAAGTAAGATCAGGTGGTAAAACTTTGCAAGCTAAGTAGTTAACAATATCAGCATACCACGGAAGTTTGATCTCACATGCAAACAACTGCTCATCAGGGAATGCCTCTTGGACCACTGAATCTGGTCTTGCTCTAACCGAGAGACATGGTCAGCCAATAAGTTTTCACTTCCTTTCTTATCCCGAATCTCCAAATCAAATTCTTGAAGAAGGAGGATCCAACGAATTAGCCTCGGCTTAGCATCCTTCTTGCCAAACAAGTAGCGAAGTGCTGCATGATCAGTGAACACTATCACCTTTGTACCAATGAGGTAAGACCGAAATTTGTCGCAAGCAAATACCACAGCAAGCATCTCCTTCTCAGTTGTCGTATAATTCAATTGAGCTTCATTCAATGTCCGGCTTGCATAATAAATAGCTCTAAACAGCTTGTCTCGCCTTTGCCCCAACACTGCTCCAATTACAAAGTCACTTGCATCACACATAACTTCAAAAGGTTGACTCCAATCAGGCACAATCACAATTGGTGCTGAAATTAATTTCTCCTTGATTGCATTAAAGGCCTGTAAACAAAAAACATCAAAGTCAAATGCAGAATTTTTCTCAAGAAGATTACATAAAGGTTTAGAAAGTTTAGAAAAATCCTTGATAAATCTTCTATAAAATCCCGCATGTCCGAGAAAGCTTCTGATTCCCTTCACGTTCTTTGGAGGTGGTAGTTTCTCTATGGTTGCAATTTTGGCTCGATCCACCTCAATTCCTTTGGATGACACTCTATGGCCAAGCACGGTCCCTTCTTGAACCATGAAATGACACTTCTCCCAGTTCAAGACTAGATTTTTGTCTTCACATCTCTGCAAAACAAGAGCTAAGTTATGCAAACAATGATCAAAAGATGTACCAAAAACTGAAAAGTCATCCATGAAAACTTCCATTATCTCTTCCACCATGTCAGAAAAGATCATCATCATGCAACGTTGAAATGTCGCAGGGGCGTTGCACAATCCAAAGGGCATCCTCCTAAAAGCAAATGTTCCATAGGGGCATGTGAATGTAGTTTTCTCTTGATTCTCAGGAGCTATAGCAATCAGATTATACCCCGAATAACCATCCAAAAAACAATAGTAGGAATACCCAGCCAATCAATCCAACATCTGATCAATGAATGGAAGTGGAAAATGATCCTTCCTTGTCGCTTTATTCAACTTGCGGTAATCCATGCATACACGCCATCCCGTGACTGTTCTTGTAGGAATGAACTCATTGTTGTCATTTTTCACCACCGTCATTCCACCTTTCTTTGGTACAACTTGCACTGGACTTACCCATGAGCTATCTGAAATAGCATATATAATTCCAGCATTAAGGAGTTTCAAAATTTCAGCTCTCACGACTTCCTTCATTGCTGGATTTAATCTTCTTTGGTGCTCGATCGTTGGTTTGTAAAGCTCCTCCATTAAAATCTTGTGCATGCAAATGGAGGGACTTATTCCTTTTATGTCAGAAATAGTCCATCCCAAGGCTGTTCTATGCTCCCTCAACACACGTAGCAACTTTTCCTCTTCTTCGGGTGTGAGTGATGTAGCAACAATCACTGGAAAGGTATCACTATCACCCAAGAATGCATAGCGAAGATGCTCAGGTAATTGCTTCAACTCCGGAGTTGTAGTTTGCTGAATCTTTTCTTCCGCTTTCATAGAATCAATCTTTGGTACCACCGGCTCTAGCTTCCCCACTTCATCATTAAGTGATGTAATCTGCTGCAATGCTCCCAAAGCAAAAACATAGTGGAGAAATTCTTCACTAACAAAAGGCAAGTCAGATTCACAAACAGCAGAATTATTAAAATCATAATCATGAGATGAAGTGGTGATACATCGTTCTAGGTGATCGGATGGCATATCTTCTTGAAAGGCCTCTTCTACACATTGCTTAATGACATCAACCCGGAAGCAAGTATTTGGATCTTCAGGAAATTTCATGGCTTGATAGATGTTGAACATAACTTCTTCCTTGTTCACTCTCAATGTTAACTCACCCTTTTGAACATCAATCAAAGCTCTTCCCGTGGCCAAGAATGGTCGGCCAAGAATTAGAGGGACTTCTTCATCTTCTTCCATGTCTAACACCACAAAATCAGCAGGGAAGATAAACTTATCCACCTTTACCAATACATCTTCTATGATCCCACATGGATACTTGATGGAACGATCCGCTAGTTGCAAGGAAATTGTTGTATGCTTCATCTCTCCAAGTCCTAATTTCCTGCAAATAGAAAGTGGCATAAGATTAATGCTAGCACCAAGATCACATAAGACTCTATCAAAAAATGAATTTCCAATAGTGCAAGGCAAAGTGAAACTCTCCGGATCTTTTGACTTTTGAGGCAATTTCTTTTGAAGAATGGCATTGCATTCTTCAGAAAGCTTCACTGTTTCAAACTCCTCCAACCTTCTCTTCTTGGAAATGATGTCCTTCAGAAATTTGACATAGTTGGGCATTTGTTCCAAGGCATCTGCAAAAGGAATATTAATGTGAATTTTCTTAAAAATATCCAAAAATTTAGAAAATTGCTTATCTAATTTTTGCTTTTGAAAACGCTGAGGGTAAGGAAGTGGAGGAGCGAGAATAGGAGGATTGTCAGGAAATGAAATTTCTGGAGGCATGTCGGTCTCTCTTCGTGTATCATTGACAATCTCCTCTTCTTCTACTTGATCTTTGCTTTGGCCATTGTTCGCAGCTGTAGGAGTGGACTTGCTCTCTTTTAATGATACGCGAAGTTTTCCCATAAAATCTTCCCATTCAACCGGATAATATTTAGCGTTCGAACCAACAAAATATAATATTCTCCAGCATATACCGATAATTTGGAGCAAAATTTCCCTCCAAACAAAAAAAATCAGTTTGAACAGATAAATTATAGCAATATATAAGTATACATAATACACCCAATATTGTTATTAGTATATATTAAAACTATACACACTATATAATACTAAGTGTCACTAATAGTATAATACTAAGTTACTTATAAATCTGTAACGCCCCGTTCCCAGAGGTTCAGAGAGTTAGCTCTTATTACTTAATATGAACTTCAATATTATAACTATAAGATCCAGAAAACTCCATAAAATAATAAATTATTCACTCAACCCAATTATCCATGTTCCTTCATAGGGATAACAAAGAAATTCTCAATAACATAAATTAAAAAAAAAAACTCCTCAAAGACTCGATAATATCCTTAAGTGATCAAATCAAAATATCTGAAAATAAATCGATTTACTAACTATGACTCAAATAAGCACTTGTACCCTTGGGTGCTTATTCCACTACGATAATCACACCTTGCTAAAACTTCCTACTCTTGTTCTCCAGCTGAACCATCAAAATTATTTGAAAAATATGTGGAGATAAGGGGCAAGTTATCAACAACTCAGTAAGCAAAGAACATATACTAGTGTGAAAACATGAGCATTTACAAAGTTCAGAATACAGAGCAAAATATTTATATGGTCAAATTGTAGATTTAGAACATGCTATCAAAAATGTCAGAGCAAATGTTCAAAAATATTCTTATTCAAAATTCCTTTGGCATGGCATAACTGACCGCCATCACACTAGAACATCATATCACATCAAAGGCCATGTTTAACCCCATGGTAGGGTTGTGCAAACCCCGGTAGCTAGCCGAGCAAAAATAGAATATGAATCTTCCCCTTATTATTCTCAGAGTCCAGAGTGTGCACACAGGAAAGACCACCAGAAAACCACTTTGTTTCCAAAGTGGGTGCACCAAAAACAGAACAATTGGTACCAACCCAAACAGAAGCCACCATTAGCACCTGTGATAGGTCAAACAGATCACCATCCACAAAGCACATCCCAGTTCAGAATGTCATGCCAAAAGTTTTCAGAAATCACATCATATCATATCAGAGTTCAAAACATCTTCAGAATAGAACAAAATCAAATCACAAAAATAATTTATGCACAAAATTTCATATTCGCTCTCTTTGCATAGTTTAGAAACAAAATGCCAGAAAATAAGTTCATGTTTACACCAATCATGACAAAAATGCTTTCTTTTTCATCAGAGTTCATGCATGATGTCGAACAAATAATTGAGGTTGTTTTCGTAATTCTTTTCATGACATAAAATGCAGATTTTCATAAATCCACCTCAGTTCATTTTATATTTATGTAAAGTTCATTTTATATTTATGTAAAGTCTAGCATAGGAACCCCGCTTACCTGAATTTCTTAGCTTTTCAAAATTTTCCTCAACAATGCCAAACAAATATTAATCGTCACCTATAAAATAGTCACGTAATTCCTGTAAATTTACAATCGGATGCATATTTCGATATTTAGGCCTAAGATGCTAAAATAACCTATTTTATTTCCTCAAGAACCTAAATTCCCAAAGCTTTAAATTACCATAATTCTCTAATTAAATTCCTCAATACCCATATAAAAAAAAAATATTCAATTAACAAAATATCAGCACCCTAAAATACCAACTTAATATCTGTCCAATACACCTTAACAAGCTTTTGAAATATAAACCAACCTTAACATCAAAATAAACCTATCCTGAATTAAGCCGAACATAATATAAAAACTCCTTTAATAAAAAGGCCCATCCCAAGCATTAGATTTACGGTGAGAAAAGGGCAAGACTACAATTTATTAACACAAGCTTGAAAGACCCAAAGACAAGATAAAGTAGCAGAAAACAAAACTTAAGCACGAGACCGTGTGGCAACTTACCCCAACTTAAACCAGGGACACATTTTGGAAACATTTAGAGTGTGAAGGAGCTAGGTCGATGTGGATGTTGGCAGTGCAAAAGAGTGGTGCGGCTGAGATACAGAGGAAGAAAGTGATGACTGAGAAAACTGAACACAAAGAGAGAGAGAGAGAGAGAGAGAGAGAGAGAGAGAGAATGACGTGAGAGAGGACCTACACACTGAGTATGACAGGGAGCTATGGACTAGGGTCACCCAAGGCAGCGTTCGAAGGTGGGAGCTTGTCCTCCGGCATCCATTTTTGTCGGAGGCGTCGTTTGCAGCTGCAGCAACAGGTAGGGCAGTGGGTTTTGAGTCAAAAAGCTCTATTTTTGGGCAACAAAATAGAGGTGCATGTGTTGGTTGTTCCTACTCACAAGTGACAGTCGTACGTTTGCAAAAGGAGGGTAGATGCTAGAAGGAACAAAATGTTCTGATTTGGTGCATGAAAACAGGGGCTCTAAGCAGCGGTCTTCCCATGATGCACTAGTGGCTAGGCACTAATGGTGACATGAGATTGGAGGCTGGTTTCGAATGGTGTGGAGTCAAGGAGAAGGTGCAACGGCGATAGTGAGGAACTGAGACGAGAAGGAGAAAACTGAAACGGCAACTAGGGGTCTTTTGGGCATTAGAGGCTATTGATGTGCAAGAGAAATTATAAATAGAGGATTGAAAACAAAACCCTAGAGAGTGAGGGAAAAGAGAGACAAGCAAAAGCAAGCCATGTAAAACGGACGTGATTGAAGCGTGCATGCACGACAAGCGGACGAGTTTTGAACAAGATCTCACAGGCTTGGGTATTAAACGTAGAAGGTTTGACTCTTTTTCCTTGAGTTTTGGATTTCAATATAACTTATAAAAATAGTCCAAATTGTCCCGCTAATTTCTTTGACCCAAGAAAAAAATATTTCGCTCAAACCAAAAATATTTAAAGATTTTAACTTACTTAGCAAGCCCAATAAAAATAAAGTCGGTACTTGCCAAACAAAAATTTGGGCCCAAAGTCCATTTGAAAGATATTCATTATTCTCAAGTGGGCCTTTCACCCATATAAACCCAAAATCTTTAGAAAGCGGTTGAGTGCTAGACCCTGGTGTTACAAAATCTATAATATTAAGTATCACTAATAGTATAATATTTTATTTAGTATCACTAATAGTGTTATACTTATTAGTATCACTATAAGTATAATACTAAGTATCACTAATAGTATAATACTAAGTACCATAATAGTACAAATAGCATAAATATATGAAAACTAATAGTGCTATAATACTTTATAATATATTCTAAGTAATTAGTATATTACTAATATACAATATAAGTATATTAAATATAAGTATACTATGTATCACTATAGAATACACTTATATGTATATTATATATATAATATATATCCTATACATATATTAGATGTAACTAGTATATATAGAATATAGT
This sequence comes from Carya cathayensis, assembly GCA_011037825.1. NCBI lineage: Eukaryota > Viridiplantae > Streptophyta > Magnoliopsida > Fagales > Juglandaceae > Carya > Carya cathayensis. Next base: position 480,665 of record QGSO01000601.1, read on the forward strand.
AGATATATTATGCATTATAGGAGTATATATAGTATATAGTAAAATATACTTAACAGTTAAGAAAATTTTTATTAATACTAATATTAGTACTATTTACTAGTATTAGTAATATAAAACATATTTTTGTTACCTGTTGTACTTATATATATTTTTTCTCATTATTATATATTTCATTCGAACTAATACCATTTCTGTTTGAACGAAATGACATTATATAAGTTATGATACAGTTTCTTCTTTAGTCATTTTGTGCTCCTCATTCGAACCAAAGGATCATCTCGTCCACTGTTCGCAACCACAACGCCGCCACCAACTCCGACCAAGTCCTCAAATCTCCAAGAACAAGAGGTATAGGTCCTCATCTTGTCTGTTGTTTTGTTTTGTTTTTTTTTTTTTTTAAATAAACTTAGGTTTTGAGGGGTTTGGATTTTGAATCAATCCGACCCCATTTTGTTGTTTTGGGGCCAAATAACGCAACAGTAATCGGTAGAAATGATGGGGCCTCACTCCTAAATCATTTGTACCAATTAAAACCAAGGCTTATCAATAATCATTGGTTTTTGAATTCGGGACTTAGTCAACTCAGCCATGGCTGTTTGGCTCAATTTCATTCAAACGGTTTTCTATCTCGCTCAAATGGAATTTAAGGTCATTCAAACGAAAGATGCTATATGCCGATGCTTATTCGAACGGATTGGAATCCATTCGAATAAACAGTTTCCAAACACTCAGCAAACAACATTATATCCATTCAAACATAATATATTTCATTTGAATAAGTCTTCAAATGTGTCTATTTCCTGTTCATTCGAACAGGATAACTAGTCTTCGAATAATATGTTCTATTCGAACGAATTATTTCAATTTATTTCAATATCTCAAACTTCTTCACTTTAATTATATTACATAATTATTTTGTGGGTCAACAATATAATAATGGAAAGTAGCAGTTCCCGACCCCAGACAAGCCAGAGTAGTAGAGCAGCTCCTTCTCAGCAGGCCGTGATGCTTATACTAGTTGAGTGAGAGATCATTCTGGATTACTTCCACAATCTTACTTGGGAGGGACAAAGCATACATGACATCATCACCAATGGTGGATGAACACCGATTTGTCGGCAGAGAGGCACAACATATCTTGAGATGGTCGATGAGTTTTACCGTGCCAAGGTAGAGCAATCTGGTGAGGCTTTGTGCTGTAGCTTAATAGTCCGAGGAGTGAGTATTATCTTCTCTCCCCATGTTATTGCTAAGTTTTTTGATCTGTGGCGGGAGCCCGTGCATATCCGACAGTGGCTACACCGAGAGCAGCGACTGCACCATCTGATGCGGACACACCAGCTCTATTCTCATCGCCAGCTCCGGGTGTAGAGACTGATGAGCTGGATGTTGGCTCGGATGATAGTGAGAGTGGCGATGAGATACCTAATGGTAGTCTCACAGATAATCAAGTTTGTGAGCTAGTGCAAGACCCTTCGGCTCCTCCATATGATGGCAGTAAAGTGATCCGATAGGTTGACTGTATAGAATTTTTCAAAATGCTTAATCTGATTGTTGGGTATAACATTGATCTGAAAAAATACAAGACTGATTTCAGGGTTGAGCGAGCCAAATTTTTGTTACGGATAGTACATGGGGAGCCATTTGATCTGGCATTATATTTCTTCCTCCACATTCGAACAGAGTCACGCTATTCGGGTGGAGGTAGTCTACCATTTGCACTACTGATATCTAACCTTCTACTCCAATCGGGAGTTACAATGACTTCGAGTGAGCGGAGATCACCACAGTGAGGCTCGTTAACAAGATCACATTCAGCAAGAGCAAGGGTCACTTTCCGAAGACTCATGCAGTACAAGACTTGCCTCTGCCTACTGATCCAGCTTCTACTGCTGCTGTCGGTGTTAAGAGACAGCCTGCTGGGGCTACTTTGGATGAGGTACGAGTTCTATTGGCAAAGGACCACCAAATTATGAAGCAGGAGTTCATTGAGCCCATCACAGAGAAACTTAAGGACCTGGATGGACACTTATATACCTTACAGGAGGATTTTGATTTACTTAACAAATAGATATTGTTAGTTATTATTTTACTTCTTTTTTTTTTTGTATAGAACGTCTAACTCATTTTGGGATGTAATTAATTTATAGTTTTTATTTTTAGTGTTTGCTAACCTCTTCATTGTTAATTATGTTTTCTTTTCATTATACTTAATGTTCACGATAATAGAAAAAATGACACTATCTTTAAAGTAATATTTATTTAACTAAAATATTTTTAAATTAATTACATAAAATTAATTTATGAATTCGTAAATATTTTAATCACTGTAAATCATAATATATAATATATACACATTTTTATTTATTTTGAAAATGATAACAAATTAATAGAAAAAATATGTTTTACTTTAATATTTTGGACCTGTTTAACAATATATTATTACAATTAAATAATCTCATTCGAACAAGGTCATAACCGTTCGAACATTTTATATTGCATTCGAAGATTACTTATCTGTTCGAACAAAATTTTATTAGTTCGAACGGTTTAGACTTTTGGAGACGATCTAATTCGTCCCAGAATATCTGGTTTGAACGAATATGTATACGTTCAAACGGATTTATAAAATTGTCCATGTTTTGAGATGAAATTTAAATTTCGTCTCCAAAACTTACTTTTAGAGATGAAATAAATTTCATCCCTAACAAATTTCGTCCCTAAAAGTCAAATTTGTTGTAGTGAGAATACCAAAAGTCAATATTAGGTTTGACTCGTTGACATTGAGAACTTGAAGGGACACACGCCCGCCCAAATGATTGAGCTGAATTATTGCATTCTTAATGCTTTTAGAACCAATATATCTTAATTCTTTCATTACTTTATCATTGGTTTTATATGGAAAAATGAATAAATCAAAGTTGTAATTTTAATTGATTAAAAGCATGAATTTCTGCTTAAATTTTACCAACTATTGATTACTGTGGATTCTGGTCCATATCGCTCGAGCTGCCAAAAGCCGCCGCTCGAGCAAATTCAGGCAGATTCAAATGCTCGATTGTCGCTCGACAGTGAGCTCGAGCAGGTTGTGGGAAAGGAGATTGCTCGAGCGGAGGCATTTGGCCGCTCGAGCGAAATCAAGCAGAGTTGAATGCTCGATGTTCGCTCGACATTCTGCTCAAGCGAACTTAGGCAGAGTTGAACGCTCGATGTCTGCTCGACACTCTGCTCGAGCGAACATCGTATTTTATAGATCTAGGGTTTATTCCGCCGTCAGAGTATATATATGATTTTTTACATCTTATGGCCGACTTCTTGACCTGGAAAACGCTGGTTTTGATTAGAGAAGCACTTAGAATTTATTTTTCCATTGATTTTCATTCAGATTCGGAGAGGATGATTCACACAAGCGATCATTCACGTAGCAACACGAAATCTTCGGGATCATTCACTCACACTGCAGCAGATTGAAGAACTCCTTGAGGGGTCCAATTGCTACTGCAGCTCAGCCTCCTTCACCGCTTCGAATCTTCATCTCCATTCAATTGGCTTGATCTTTTTAATTCCCACTTGCTATTTCATTTCAGTTTTTAAGTTTCTAGATTATTTTCGAGATTTTTGATTTAGACGTTTGAGTAATTTATTTGTTATTCATTTAGTTCATGTTATTTATTTTTCTCGTTTCTTTAAGCTTTTATTTTAATAGTGATTACAATTGCTATGGTTTAATTTGAGAATTTGTGATTTGAATACAATGATGAACCCTAGGACATTGATTTTAGGGCTTTTCAATTTTCAGTGCATGTTTTGTTAATTACTTTCTAATCTAGTTTAATTCTTAATTTAGTTTTATTAATTTCTGAGTTTAATCTATTAGTCCTTTACATTCCAATCCGACAATCAAAATCTAAAGTATGAATCTAGTCCATGACTAGTAACATTTTCCATCCATTGCACATACCATCATTTTTATTTTCTCTTTGTGAAGTTTTTCACCATTTTCAACGACTTTGATTTTTAAGTAACTTTCCCTGATGAGACGATCTAGGAATTTATTCCTAATTATTACGCGACATCCTCCTGCACTTGGGACAGTCTTTGTGCGACTCATTTTTGAGTGAGTCAAGTTTTTGGCGCTGTTGCCGGGGAAAGTAATTTAACTTAAATTTAAACTCGTTATTTTTTTATGCACTTTAAACTGATGGTTCATGTCATGGGTGAGAGACAGTTCAAATAGGTTTCTTAAAGTCACATCGAGTGTTGAGAGTAGTATACACAGTTTGGAGATAGATAACTCTTCTGTCTTTTCTATGAGTGAATCAGGTGAGGAAATTGAAATTGAACTAGAAAACATGGCTGCACCTGCACCACGCACTCTTAAGAATTATTTGCAACCCACTCACACCACTACACCTTCATGCATTGTTTTACCTAAAAATGCATCTAATTTCTCTATTAAGCATGGCATGATGTCAGTTATACCTCAGTTCCACGGGATGGATTTTGAGAGTCTTTACCAGCACTTGACAGATTTTGAGTTGGCTTGCACTACTTTTATTACTAGGGCTGTTACTGATGAATTCATTAGACTTCGTTTATTTCCTTTCTCTTTAAAGGATAAAGCGAAGATTTGGTTTAATTCTTTGAGGCCTAATTCTATTTCTAGTTGGTCTGATATGCAGCGTGAATTCTTACAAAAAAAATTTCCTTTTCAGAGAACTCAATTTTTGCAAGAGCAAATCAGCCAGTTCAATCAGAGACCTGATAAGACCTTTCAGGCCAGTTGGGAAAAATTTAAAGATTTGGTAAACATTTGTCCACATCATGGTTTTGAATCTTGGAGGTTGGTGAGCTATTTTTACACTGGTCTCACTCCAGAATGCAAGAAATTTGTTCAGACAATGTGCAATGGGGAGTTCTTTAGCAAGGAACCTGATGCAGCTCTATCATTCTTTGACTACCTTACTGAGAGCGCACAACAGTGGAACACTCGTACTGATCGAGTTCCATTAGCAGCACAACCACTGAGGGCTATTTCTAGAGGGAGTAGATATGAGCTTAAGGAAGACGCTGATGTTCAAGCCCGAATAGCTGCATTGACTAGAAGACTGGAGGTCATGGAAATGGAAAAAGTGAAAGCTGTGAAAGTAGTAGAGGCATGTTCTATATGTGCTGATTCGAACCATAAGACCCAAGACTGCCCGATTATGCCAGTATTTCAAGAAAGTGGGTCAGAGCAGATGCAATCAACTAACTGGGTCAATAGAGCACAGAATCAGCCTTTCTCCAACACATATAATCCAAGGTGGAGGAATCACCCAAATTTCTCATGGAGAAATGATCAGCCTGGTCGGTCCCCACCTCTCAGCAGCAGCCATTTCATCAGGGTGCACCTCAGCATCAGTTTCTGCCATATCAGAGTCCTCAGAGCTATCCTTTTGTAGTTCCTCCTGGATTTCAGCCTCATGTAGCTGCACAGAGTTCTTAGCCTTCATCATCTGCAAAGAAGACTCTAGATGACAGTATGGCACAGATGGCCAATACACTTCAGCAATTCATACAGATTCAGGCCACCACAAATAATCAGAACACTCAAGCCATAAATGAGTTGAGAGGCACTATTAATAAGATGAGCACGACCTTGAGCACCCTAGAGAAAGGGAAATTTCCAGCACAGCCTCAGCCTAATCCTCAAGTATACAGGCAGCAACAACAACAAGTGCATAATGTCTTAGGGGATGTTATTGAGACAGCGAAGGCAGTTCTTACTTTGAGAAGTGGGAAGGAAGTTCCCCAACCAGAGATGCCTATAGACACACAGGTAGTTGGTCCTACACCTGAAGATGCAACAGAGACTGATGAAGTTGAGAAAGAACCAAAGGTAGTGAGACCAGAGCTGAAGAAGCCTGTGAGTGTAGATGCTGAAACTAGTAAGGGATAGCAACCTGTGGTTCCCTATCCTCAAAGATTGGCAGCTAGCCAAAAGAACAAGTATCACACGGAGATTCAAGAGATTTTCAAGCAAGTAAAGATCAACATTCCACTCTTGGATGCCATACAACAAGTGCCTTCGTATGCAAAATTTTTTAAGGACTTGTGCACAGTGAAGAGGAAGCTGAATGTAAAGAAGAAAGCCTTCCTAATGAAGCAAGTTAGTGCATTGATATTGAGCGAGACTCCTCAGATGTTTGGAGATCCCGGCTCTCCCAACATTTCCATTATGATCGGTGAATCACGCATTGGGAGAGCTTTACTTGATTTGGGGAGTAGTGTGAACTTGCTACCGTTCTCAGTATATGAGCAGTTGGGATTGGGTGAGCTGAAGAAGACTTCCATCATGCTACAATTGGCTGACAGATCAGTTAAGGTACCGAGGGTTATTGTAGAGGACGTGTTGGTCCAGGTGGACAAATTCTACTACCCAGTGGATTTTGTGGTTCTTGATATGCAGCAACCAGTCTCCACTATTTACCAAGTTCCTGTCATCCTAGGACGACCATTCCTAACTACATCAAATGTTTTGATCAATTGCAGAAGTGGAGTTTTGAAGCTTACCCTTGGGAACATGGCACTTGAGTTGAACGTTTTCAATGCTTGCAAGATGCCAGCACATTTTGATGACACAAGTGATTTGAATGCTGTGGAGAGTTTGACACCAACAGAGTTTATTTGCTCAACTTCTCCCTTATCTGATGATGATTATATTTTTCAGACACCTAAATTTTTACTTGATGAGAAAATTGATCATATCAATGAAGATGACTTTGATTTTTTTGATTGTTTTGCAGATTCTTCTTTACCACTTGAAGTACAATTTGCAGGAGCAAGATGGAAACCCCAATCTGAAACTCTACCACCACCAGACATGCTTAAATCTTCAGAGGAAGAAGTTCCCCAGTTGGAACTGAAACCACTTCCTCAAGATTTAAAGTATGTATTTCTTGGTCCTAAAGAAGGCACTTTTCCGGTTGTGATTTCTTTAAAGCTAAATCAGAAGGATGAAGCCCAGTTGATTGAAGTATTAAAAAAGCATCGAGGTGAAATTGGTTGGACAATAGCCGACATCAAAGGTATTGATGCCACTGTATGTACCCACAGAATCCATCTTGAAGAAAATGCTAGACCGGTTCATGAAGCTCAACGTAGGCTCAATCCTACCATGAAGGAAGTTGTGAAAGAAGAAGTGCTTAAGTTGCTCACAGTGGGTATCATTTATCCCATCTCAGACAGTAAGTGGGTAAGTCCAACTCAAGTGGTACCAAAAAAATCTGGTTTGACTGTTGTCAAAAATTAAAAAAATAAGTTGGTTCCAACTAGAATGGTTACTGGCTGGAGAATGTACATTGATTATAGAAAACTTAATTCAGCCAGTAGGAAGGATCATTTTCCTTTACCATTCTTGGATCAAATTTTGGAAAGAGTAGCTGGTAATGCATATTATTGTTTCTTGGATGGCTACTCTGGTTATTATCAAATTGTTGTAGCACCTGAGGACCAGGAGAAAACCACTTTCACCTGTCCTTTTGGCACTTTTGCTTTTACTAGAATGCCTTTTGGTTTGTGTAATGCTCCAGCCACTTTTCAGAGATGCATGATGAGTATTTTTTCTGACATGATTGATGATATTTGTGAAATATTCACGGATGACTTCTCTGTTTTTGAAAAATCATTTGATAGTTGTTTGCATAATTTGGCACGTATTCTCCAGAGATGTGAGGAAAAAAATCTTTTACTTAATTGGGAGAAATGCCAATTTATGGTTACTCAGGGCATTGTATTGGGACATATTGTTTCTTCTGAGGGTATAAAGGTTGACAAGGCTAAAATTGAATTAATATCTAAACTTCCTATCCCTAGGACGGTTAGGGATATTTCGTTCTTTTCTTGGTCATGCTGGCTTTTATAGGCGGTTTATTCAAGGGTTTAGTTCTATTGCAAAACCTTTGTGCACTCTTTTACAAAATGATATTGAATTTGTTTGGACTAATGAGTGCCAAAAAGCTTTTGATACCCTTAAAAAGTCGCTTACCACTGCCCCTATTGTGCAACCCCCGCAGTGGGACCTTCTCTTTGAAATCATGACAGATGCTAGTGATTATGCCTTAGGAGCTGTTTTGGGGTAGCGTGTGGATAATAGACCTTTTGTGATTTATTATGCCAGTAAAACCTTGAATGATGCCCAGAAAAATTATACCACTACTAAAAAAGAATTGCTTGCAGTGGTTTTTGCACTTGATAAATTTCAGACTTATATTCTTGGTTCTCCTGTTACTATTTTCACTGACCACTCTACTCTTAAGTATTTGTTGGCTAAGAAAGATGCAAAACCACGCTTGATTCACAGAATTCTATTACTTCAAGAGTTCAACATCAACATTAAGGACAAGAAAGGAGTTGAAAACGTGGTAGCTGACCAGCTCTCTAGATTGTCATCATCTCCTTCTTCAAATGTCAGCCTTCTTCTTGATGATAGTTTCCCAGATGAGCAACTGTTTGTGGTTAATAAAGCTCCTTGGTATTCTGACATAGTCAATTATCTGGTGACTGAGTGAATGCCTTCTGAATGGTCCACCCAAGATAAGTGTCGATTTCTCTCTGAGGTACGACACTTTTACTTTGATGATTCATATCTTTCCAAATATTTTTCGGACCAATTGATTCGAAGATGCATTCCTGATGATGAGTTTTCTTCGATTTTGAGATTTTGTCATATGGGTGCATGTGGTGGTCATTTTTCAGCAAAGAAAACAGTCTCAAAAATTTTGCGAAGTAGTTTTTACTGGCCTTCCATGTTTAAAGATGCTTATAATTTTTTCAAGGCTTGTGAGCCTTGTCAAAAATTGGGATCCATTAGCAAAAGAGACATGATACCTCTTTCCCCTATTCTGACTTTAGAAATTTTTTATTGTTGGGGAATAGACTTCATGAGACATTTTCCAATTTCCTTTGGAAACACATATATTCTATTAGCTGTGCATTATGTTTCAAAATGGGTGGAGGCCGTCGCTTGCAAAACAAATGACCATCGTATTGTCCTGAAATTTTTGCAATCTCTGTTTACTCGTTTTGGCATGCCAAAAGTTATTATAAGTGATGGGGGTTCTCATTTTTGCAACAAACCATTTTCTATACTTATGAAGAAATATGGTATCACACATAGGGTTTCTACCCCTTATCACCCTCAAACAAATGGGCAAGCTGAATTGGCAAACAGAGAGATAAAAATTATTTTAGAGAAAACCATCAACCCTAATAGGAAAAATTGGTCGGTTAAACTTCTTGATGCTTTGTGGGCTGATAGGACAGCTTTTAAAACAAATATAGGGATGTCTCCTTATTGATTAGTTTATGGTAAAGCTTGTCATTTACCTGTTGATATTCAGCATCGAGCTCTTTGGGCCATAAAACATGTTAACATGTCACTTGATGAACCTTTAGGGTTGAGAAAATTGCAGATCAATGAATTGGATGAAGCTCGTCGGAATGCTTATGACAACGCTCCGCTGGCAAAGGAACGCATGAAAATTCTACATGATCAAAAAATTCATCCAAAGCATTTTACACTTGGCCAGGAAGTTCTCCTTTACAACTCTCGCTTGCACATTTTTTCTGGTAAGTTGAAATCCTGATGGAGTGGGCCGTACATTGTAAAGACCGTTCATCCCCAAGGCGCGGTAGACATTGTCAATCCGAAGAATGGTAATAACTTCACTGTCAATAGACAACGTCTAAAGTCACTTCTAAGGGTCTTTGATCCACATGAAGAGATCCTACTGGTGCAAGACCCCAGGGAAGTGTTTTGATTTGTTTTTCCTTCTTTACAGTTTTCTTTACTTGCATTTTTTTATTATTTGTTCTTTTGCTTTGATTTTATATTTCATGTTGATTGTTTGTTTTGCTAGCTTAGTTCTGTGCACTTTGTTTTCTTTCGTTCGATTCATTGAGGATTATGTCTCTCACTACTTAGGGGATAGCATGTGTGCACAGTCTTATAAAAAAACAAAAAACAAAAACAAAAACAAAAATATAAATAATAATAATAAAATGATGTCCATTGATACATTTATGATTGAGCATCTTGGTGGAATTTGAGCATCTTGGTAGAATAGTTGAGCGGGATCATTTGTGAAGATTTATTTTCAAGCTTAAACATAGTGCATGATTTTTGATGCATCATATTTTGTCGATGTGTGGCTTGAAACACCGGGATGTTATACCTATTGAGATGAAACTTGATAAGATTTTTGTAGAACGAAAAGCAAAGTTTGAAGGACATTTTGCACATGCTTACGCTTGCAGTGTTCCTTATTTACCATTCATTGATTTAACACTGGATAAGTAAACTGCAGGACTACCGAGCCATGCCAAAAAGAAAAAGAAAAAAAAAAGAAGAAAAAGAAAAGAAAAGAAAAAGGATTTGAAAAAAAAAAGAAAAAAAAAAGAGAAAAAATGAATAAAGGCGACTTAGTGAACTTTCCTAAGTAAAAGGGCTAGAAACAGTTACCCAAGACTTTGGAGGTTGAGTGTCCAACCTTTAAACACAGAGCTGGTGTTAAAACTGCTAGTCCCTTGGGCTTTGAGGTAGTTAGAATCAGTAATGATTAATCTTAAGGTTGAAAAATCCTATGGCAAATCATGGCTAGTAATGAGGAACACACAACTAGTTTAGCTCCACACACACATTTGAGTTTTGAGACATTTGCCTTAATTCTATGTGAAAGATTGTTGAGATAGTCTTGGTGGGTATAACCCTTGGGGGTTGAGTAGTAACGTGTCACTTTTGTGAGAATTCAGAATTGTGTTTGATTGTTTTTGTTTGAATTTCGATCTTTATGCAATATTCATCTCAATTAATTTTCACTATTTTGCTCAAGGATTAGCAAAATGCTAGTTGGGGGGTGTGATTGAGCTGAATTATTGCATTCTTAATGCTTTTAGAACCAATATTTCTTAATTCTTTCATTACTTTATCATTGGTTTTATATGAAAAAATGAATAAATCAAAGTTGTGATTTTAATTGATTAAAAGCATGAATTTCTACTTAAATTTTACCAACTATTGATTACTGTGGATTCTGGTCCATATCGGTCGAGCAAATTCAGGCAGATTCAAATGCTCGACTACCGCTCGGCAGTGAGCTTGAGAGGGTTGTGGGAAAGGAGATCGCTCGAGCGGAGGCATTTGGCCACTCGAGCGAAATCAGGCAGAGTTGAACGCTCGATGTTCGCTCGACACTCCGCTCGAGCGAACATCGTATTTTACAGATCTAGGGTTTATTCCGCCGTCAGAGTATATATATGATTTTTTACATCTTATGGCCGACTTCTTGACCTGGAAAGCACTGGTTTTGCTTAGAGAAACACTTAGAATTTATTTTTCCATTGATTCTCATTCAGATTCGGAGATGAGGATTCACACAAGCGATCATTCACGTAGCAACACGAATTCTTCAGGATCATTCACTCACACTGCAGCAGATTGAAGAACTCCTTGAGGGGTCCAATTGCTACTGCAGCTCAGCCTCCTCCACCGCTTCGAATCTTGATCTCCATTCAATTGGCTTGATCTTTTTAATTCCCTACTTGCTATTTCATTTCAGTTTTTAAGTTTCTGGATTATTTTGGAGATTTTTGATTTAGACGTTTGAGTAATTTATTTGTTATTCATTTAGTTCATGTTATTTATTTTTCTCGTTTCGTTAAGCTTTCATTTTAATAGTGATTACAATTGTTATGGTTTAATTTGAGAATTTGTGATTTGAATACAATGATGAACCCTAGGACATTAATTTTAGGGCTTTTCAATTTTCAGTGCATGTTTTGTTAATTACTTTCTAATCTAGTTTAATTCTTAATTTAGTTTTATTAATTTCTGAGTTTAATCTATTAGTCCTTTACATTCCAATTCGACAATCAAAATCTAAAAATATGAATCTAGTCCATGACTAGTAACTTTTTCCATCCATTGCACATACCATCATTTTTATTTTCTCTTTGTGAAGTTTTTCACCATTTTCAACGAGTTTGATTTTTAAGTAACTTTCCCTGAGGAGATGATCTAGGAATTTATTCCTAATTATTACGCGACATCCTCCTGCACTTGGGATAGTCTTTGTGCTACTCATTTTTTAGTGAGTCACCAAATAAACATATAATTTACATTTTCACATTCTAATTCTAGCTATCATGTTGCTACTATGGCATTTCATCCCTCATGGAAAGGTCTTGACAAGGTTATGTTGTGATGACCCGTTTTTACGTGTCTTTTCACTGAAGGAATAATTTAATTTAATTAATATTATAGTGCTTTTATTTTAAATTATCGGATTTTAATTGGATTTTATTGGCTGTTGAATTTAAATTTCCGTTTAATTGATTTTAGCTCGTTTTTGGTTTTAAAAATTTAACAGTTGGTTTTTGCTAGTTATTTATTTTATTTTAGCTTGACGTTGTGTTTAAAATATTTTCTTGGTGTTTATTTATTTATTTGATGAAGTGTTTAATTTATTTTAGTCGTTTTATGTTTTTAATATCGTTTTCGGCGGATCAGTTTCTGGATCCCGGAAGTGAAGTTTGGACTTCATTTCTTTTCCCTTCTTCTCTTTTTCTCTTTTTTCTTTTTCCTTCTTTTCCTTTTCTTTTCTTATTTTCCTTCTTTCTTCCCTTTCTTTTTCTTTTTCCGGTTTCCCTCCCGTGCGTGCGTCGTTCTCTCTCTCTCCCCTGCACTTTTTCATTCCGTGCAGCCACCTTTGGCCAGCCGTATCTCCGCCGTCCGGTGGAGGTGTCGTACACCACCCCCGCCATTCTCTTCCTCTCACGGCAGACTACAACCCCTCCAATTTTCAGAGCCATCGGACCCACCGTTAGCCGCCACGAGCTCCTCGAAGTTGCGGCACCAACCCAGTTTTTCCTCTGTTTTTCCTTTCCGCGCAGCCACCTTCGACCGCCCATATCTCCGCCGTCCGGTGGAGGTGTAGTACACCACCCCCGCCATTCTCTTCCCCTCACATCAGGCTACAACCCCTCCAATTTTCAGAGTCATCGGAGCCACCGTTAGCCGCCACGAGCCGCTCAAAGTAGCGGCACCAACCCAGAATTTTACACTGTAGCCGAAAATTTCCTCCGCCCAGAACCGCCACTTGCCGGCGGCGTGGCCTCCACCACCCACCCAGAAAACTTCCCCTCCCTCCGGTGTACCACCCCTCCGAAGATCTCCCCCAACCGGCCGGCCGTTTGGCCGGAAAAGCGCATCTAAGCCGCACGGTGTGTCACCGTTTCCGGCGCCGTCGCACCACCTCCGACCACCATCTTTTCACCACTTCTTCCCCTACCTCTTGCCGACCTAACCCACCCATTTCCGGCCTAGATCGGCCACCGGAGCAGCTCCCACGAGCTCAACTCCGATTTGCTCGTTTTTCGCTTCTACCGGCATTTTCGCCGCCACCCACGGCCAAAACTCACTTCCACTAGCTTCATAAACATCCCTAGACCATTCCCTATCAATTTGGTGTCTTGGTTTGTCCCCGTTCAAAAGTGGGTATTTTGCGACCCACGGCTACAGTGCATTTGCACTGTTACATTGCTTTCCGTCCATCGTTTGCCGCGCGCCGAACCTTCTAAAAATCATATATAGCATTGTAAGTATTTTCCAAACTCTACTTTTAGATTTAAATGTATTTTGCTCTTACAATAATTTATTTGGTTGGTTTGCTGATTCCGGACTGAGTCCGAGGAGTTCGGGGGTCGGATGGATGGAGGATGGAGTTGCTTGATTTGTTGTTCTATGGTTGGTTTGCATTTACATGGTGCATGCACGTGTATTTTATTTTAAATGAGAAAATCTTGTTTTATTGGCGTAAATGGATTTTCGGGTGCGTGCGTATCACGAGCCCAAGCCGGGATGGGTTATTATCTCGGTGGAGCTCCTCTGGTCACTCGGGAGTGGATAATACTGAGTGACATCCCCTGGGTTGTCGCTGGGCGACGACCGGATCGCACGATACGGTAACGCTGTCGTGTCGACTCCGTGGTCCCTAGAGTGGCGGGGACTAGAGGATGGCCTGGCCAGGTACGCGCGAGGCGGAGGCACGAGTCTAGGCATCACTCGTGTAGGTGTCACACGCGTAGACGTTACCTGCGGTGTGGCACAGAGCCAGAGTGTGCGGATGATCCCTAGGGGAGATCATGGTGCATGCATAATTGGATTGGTTTTTATGGTTTTCGGATGCGGGCCATTTTCTGGAAAAATGGCGAGGATGTGTTGAGGACTTGTGATCAATTTTCTGGGAAAATGGTGGTTTATTGATTGGGCCATTATCGGGGATAATGGCGAGGTCTGGTTTTGTGATCCATTTTTGGGGAAAATTGTGGTTTGGGCCATTATCGGGAATAATGGCGAGGCTTGGTTTTAAATGATATGTTTTGGGCCGTTATCGGGGATAACGGCGAGATTTTGTTTAAAGGATATGTTTTTGGGCCAAATGGGTTTTTGGCGTGCATGGAAAAAATATGGTTTATGAGTTTTGTGCATTGACATTTACTCATGCATATTGTTTGAGTTTAATATGCTTTTATCTAGTGGTATTTGGATTTTACTTACCTGCGGCACCATTTTTGGTACCGTAGATTTTGGTGCAGAGTTCTTGGAAGAGGAGAAGGCTGAGCCCGAGGATGCGGCTCCGTCGGAGATCTGAGTTGAAGTTTATGTGTTGGCTTTGGGCTTTGAAACAATATTTGACTTGTAATATTTTATTATGTATCTTTGAACCGCTTTATGTTTTATTTAAGAAAAAATTCTGGTACTTAGTTTTATGTCTTTGCTATCCGCTGCGTATTTCTTCGTGCACATGTGTCGCTTGCACACACTTGGCACTCGTCGATAGGATGGTGACCCGTGTTGTGACCATCCGGACGTCTCGATTTCCTCGTGTTGGTACGTGGGGATTTGGGGGCGTCACATATGTGGTGCTAAAGGTGCCAACCAGGAGGTCAGGACCCAAGATCAGATCGGGTAGGGCCTGCCTCATCTAAATGGATGTGCATGTGTGGGATATAAGTATAAGGTTGCAACAAAAAAGATAGAGGTTTAGTTATGGACTAGACCTTGTAGTACCAGAGCCTAAAACACATTTTAGAAAATGTCACTTTCATTCCTCATAACATAGAGTTACATATCACCCAAAATAGTATGTTCATCGCCTAATATGCGACAGCAAACTGATTACAATTGGGTGCCTCTGCTAATGAGAGATAATGCTTATGATGCAATAAATAGTTCATGTAAATAGCGAAAGGACACATATATGTATACTCTGGCAAGGAATCACCCTCTCAGGCATAGACTCATGTAGGGTCCATAAAACATAGTGATAAGTCACCCTCTTAGTGAAATACATATTTATATAAACATGGCGAGAAATCACCCTCTAACGAGTTACCCTCTTGTGCATTGTACTTGTAAAGCGTGAATACTATTTAGGCAAGGAATCACCCATTGTTCCAATAGGTCAAATCCATAAAATCATATCGGTTTCACTCAGTACAAAAAAAAACTTGAGGGAGGACCGAGCTAGGCAACATGTCAGCTTGAGGTAGACTCTTAGGGGAATAGGCTTATCGAGGCAATGATCATCCCTAGGAAAACGCAAGGAAAGATCATGTTGGGCTGCAGGTCATCCCATGGAAAGCTCAAGGGTGGACTAATATGGGCCACGAGTCACCCGGATATAGACTTAAAAGGGGTCTAGGGCAGCTGAGGCTACAATCGTCCTAAGGCAAACTTGAGGAAGGACTAGGCTGACATGGTCAATCGTGCTTAGAGTGGTGCCTTCCTAAATCAAACATTTTTCAATGTACATGAAGCAAAGCACAAGTGTGAGAGATGGTACACTAAGTCATGCATGTCTATCTTCAAGTGTTTTTCACCTATCTTCTCATGTTGCTTGTTTGTCCTGATACTTTGTATAGAGCCTAGTGTAGGCTTACTAGTCAACTCGTAGGTTCAATCTTGAAGATTCATCCATGTGTTGCCTGTATGATGGGCACCAAGGTAGACCTAGTCTTAAAGATCTTTTGCAAGTTCCAAATGGGCCAATTACAAGATCAAGAGCTAAGAAGATTAAGGAAGCTATGCAAGGATTGGGAAGAATTAGTTTTGATTCATTTGATACAAGCTATGGAAGAGAACAACATGACTTAAAGGCTTGGGACACTTGAAGGCTTTGAACTTGTTTAACTCATTAAAATGGCTTTTATTAGTTATAGGAATTAGTCTAGAATAATTGGGCTTGAGGATGCTTGGCTCACATATGTTTTATTTTGTTGAACCAAGCTTTGAAGAGACTTTTTAATTCTTGCAATCACAAGAAAGGGACAGCGGCCAAGGGGGTAGTTTAGGGATTGTTTAATTTTTCAGTAGGGTTTTTTTTGGGAAACTATTATGTTGAGCGCCCATCCAAGGGTATTTTGGGGAATGCATTTTGTTAGGGTTTGGCTTGGGAGGCATATTTATGTTACTGTAGCCACAGCACTATTCACATCATATTTTTGAATGAATTTTCATTTGAGAGTTGAGTTTATCTCCGCTTGTTCTTGAATAAACTTTTAAACTTATCAAAGGTAAATCACAACATTTGTGGTGTTCTTTCTTATAATTTAGGTTCTTGAGATAGATTCTTCAACAGGTCTAGATTTTCATATAATCTAGGTTCTTGAAACGAGTTATTCAAAAGATCTAGATTTTCCATTTGGCTTGATTTTGACTTTCTTGGATGAGTCTTCAAATTGATTGTGGGTTCAAGAGATTTCATTCCCTCAGGTTCATGCTTGTACCTTAGCAAACAACTAAAACTTATAGCATTATAAGCATACGTAACTTGTTCTTCAAACTTATCAATCATTTTTCTAGCCTACTGTGGATAGGTGAGCTTCAAGGATGCAGACTTCAAGCCCACAAGTTGCTCTTCCATCTGCATGCCTGACAGTATAGCTTAGGACTTCATGTGGGCTAGCATAATGCTCGCCTCAATCTTGTTGTGAACCCATCCTTCTCACAACTGCCAAGGCTTCTCATCAAGTAAAATGGATGAGGTTGCTTTGTGGTGGGCTATGGTGCCCTCTGGTGGAAGCACAAGTTGTTCCTCAATTTTGGGTAAGGAAACCACTATTATAACCTCAGTGGGTGAGTATTCCTACTGGTGGAACATCATTGGGCAAGCATGAAACTCGCTTGAGCTGCTCCTTGGTTGTGGATATGGGTGCCCACCTTTTAGATCCTGGAGGTGAAAACAAAACTAAGCCCAAGCTTCTCCTCTGTAGCGCATGAGGATGTCTGATTGTGAGACCTCGAGAGTGAGCACCAGGCTTGCCCACTCATGCTAAAAGTGATTGGTTCCCCACTCATGCTTCATCCATGTGCTTCATTCATCTATCAAAGTCCACTTCTTTTTCTCCCGCTACTGTCCTTTTTGTGGTCCAATGTCTCCTTCATATGGAAGTAGCTTTTGCTAGATCATACAACCTTTTGTGACGAGAACAAAGAATTGATCCCATAAGCATTGCCAAACTATTGATGCATTTTCTAGTCAAAGTTCAATGCCCATAGTATTGTCGGATGACCCTATCCTCTCTCGTAGTCAGATGACTTTCATTCATGGCTTGCTTGATTATATATAACTAGAAGTAAATGAGAGAATTGTTTAAATGGTTGGACATTGAGGCCTACATCCATGGGTCCTAGTCTAAATCAACTAGAAATCAAGTTTGTTATAGTCACTAGTTCCACCCTCATAAAGCTCTCTACAAGTACTCCCCTGGAGTTCTCTCTAGCCTTCGAGTTCTCTCTTCAAGGAAGCCAAAATTGAAAGTCTCCATCTCTGTTTCAGTCTCCCTCTCTTAGTGTCTGTCTCCCTACTTTATGTCTCATCCTCCAACGTTATCTATAATCTCCCTTGCTTTATATCCTCATCAGTTTATGTCCAATCAACCCCTTATCTTTGTGAGATTCCCCCTTTCATCCCCTTCTCTTTTATACCGTTGCATACTAGGTATGATGCCCCCAGATTTAGCTTGGAATCGAATGAACATTTGAAGTGTCGAGACATGCAACATAAGGTTACCTGCCCCTATTCACAATATTTAAAGATGCAATGCATCTAGCATGCATTTAGCATTATGTAATTTTTACTGCAAATAATTTTTTTTTTTTAGCAATACTATGCACCAAACTATTAACATCCCAAATAATTTTGAAACATATTGCACAAAACATGAAAGTGGTATATATCCATGATTACAGCACAAGTCCAAAACATCTGTAGTCTCAGAGGTACAGGAGACAAAGCTCCACAAGTATGTTCACCAAAATAAAGCTACTAGACTAGTCCATTGAGCAACTCGCGTAACTCCATTAGGGATGCCAAAACCTAATCATAGAGGCCACAAGCTTTGCATCGCCTTGGCGTTGCCTAATTGACATCCTCCAATCGGCCAGAGTCCACTCCATCTCTTGATCCTGGCACATCATCTACCATTTAGGAGGAATGGTAGTTTGGACTACCACTGTGAGATTTGAGTACAAATCTTAGAAAGTTAATAGGAAACTTAACATATAGTTTACGGAGGCATGCATGGTAATAAATGCATAATTGTAAGTATAAATAAACATGACATGACTTGAAATTTAACATGGCATGAATTGACATGACTTAAACTAAGCATAGACTAAACTTGAACGTGAACAGAACGTGAACTAACTAAAATTGAACATGAACTAATCTGAACATTATAAATACATGAGCATGAATGTGAAAAAGATGAACTTACCTTGTTCAATAAGTAAACTTGGTTAATAAATGTGAACATATGGGTACTACATGGTTCCCCTTGATCCGTATGTTCTTACTGATTACCGCATAACAACACAGGTATCTTCACCACCTATGAGTGCATTAACATACGTGCCAGTTATAGGTTTCTACATCTGCTGTGGAACACGTATATCAGGTATCTATACCAGCATGAGTACATATAACATGGAATTGAAATGTGGGTGGCACCATTGGCGTTAGTACCTGACTTCGTGCGATGACCCAGACTTAGCCAAGTCCTCACTTGTCTTTTAATCACCGCTAAGTTTAATATTTGGACCAAGAAGAGAGGAGGAGTACACCTGGGACCATGGGTCTTATTTTTTTTGTTCTTAGCACACTGGGCATCCAAGCCCATAAGAAGGCCAATAAGGTTTTTGGCCACTATGAGAGATTAGGGTTTCATATACACGCCACTTGCCATATGGCAATCATGCACATGCCTAAGAGTACCTAGCTTAGAATTAGGGTTTCATCAAAAGACAAATATGACCCAAAGGTTCAATGACCCTAGACCACTTTGTGATACACACCTTAAGGGCATTTAGGGTTCTAGATTCTTAAGCAAGATGGCAAGCCACTTGTCACTCATGCATAGGGTCATTTGGACTTCCCAAGGAAGAACAATAATGAAGAAGGAAAGGGAAGGGGTTTTGGCCAAGCCAATAAGGCTTGTGACACATGGCACTCATGCATCCCAACTCTTGAGATTCTGTATGTCATAGGAAGGTGGGGCTAGCATGTGAACTTGGGGCTATATAAAGAAAAGCTTAAGGGCCGATGCCCAAAGGGGCACACCAAGGGGTCACTCTACCATTTTTCATTTTCAGATTTCTTCTCTCTCTCTCTCTCTCTCTCTCTCTCTCTCCCATCTTGGAAGGGAGCTCACCTCTCTATTTTCTCACCTTTTCTCACCAACCAAACACCACGTACGTCTCATCCATCTCCATCCAACCAACTTCAAGAGTAAAGGGAGAAAGCTCAAGATCCATCCAATGAGAAGGAGTTTGCACAGTAAGAACCACTCGAACCTCTTCTTTGACCACTTCACCTTCACGCACATGGCCACATACGTGAAGAGGGGATCATATTTTGAGTGTCTTGCCATGTTTTTGAAAGGGGTGTATGGTTAAATCCATGTGTTAGTTAGCACAAGACATGTTTGGGAAACTAGCGTTTTCACATGAAAGGAGCCAAACCTTCACTAGCCAAAAATGAGCAAAAAGGGTCCCTAAGGAGGGTGAGAAAATCCTCTGCTACTAGGGTTAGGTTAGGATTGTTCTTTTGACAAAGCTTCGGCTAAGAGAAGATGTGGCACCCTCTACCCCCACGTGTGATTTAGTAGGAGTCACAACATAGGAGTGATGGCCACTCAGGTCACACACCACATTGCAGAGTGCAAGTGTGTGCAAGCATGCAACATGTGTACAAGCTAAATATATGCATGGAAAAATTAAAGGCAGTTCAAGTCATGTACCAGAAAATTTAAAGTCTACAATCCAATCGAATAATCCTCACAAAATTATTACAGTTATCCAACTGATAAAGTAAAAGTAGGTCTCTCAAACACAACTACAATTACTCCAAGTCATTATTCCTCGAGTGGGGTCGGTTCCTCATGCTCAAACCTGTCCTCTACATCAAAATCCACAATTCCATGAAACGGAACAGCAAGTGGAAACACCACATGAGATTTTGGAATCTCAGCAAGAATAACACGGTCCACAACCAATCATTTCAAACACGAGGCATACAACAATGAGAACAACAATAGTGCAAAAAGATCAAAATACCCTTTCTTTATAATTTATGCAAGGAAATCGGTTAAATCACTCATGCCAAAGATCACATTTCCATTTAGACAGCATTCAATTAATTACGCATGCACCATGGTCTCCCCTAGGGACCATCTGCACACCCTAGCTCCCTTTATCACACCACGGGTAATGGTCGTGCATGTGACTTCATAACGAGCAAAGCCCAACTCTACACCCAGCATGTATGTGACAAGGCATCCTCTAGCCTCCACCAGTAAAGAGGCCACAGAGTCATCATGAGAGCATTACTGTCTTGTCCGCGCCCATTGTTACCCGGTAACAACCCAGGAGATGTCACTCAGTTTTACATGCTCCTGAGTGACTAGAAGAGCTCCACTGGAATAATTTCCCATATCAGCTTGGGATGGTGATCCACATAAAGTCAGTACAATCATTTAATTATGCATGTGTCATGGTCTCCCCTAGGGACCATCTGCACAGCCTAGCTCCTTTCGTCACACCACGAGTAACGACCGTACATGTGATTTTGCAATGAGCAATGCCCAACTCTGCTCTCGGCCTATACGTGACCAGGCATCCTTTAGCCCCGCCAGTAGAGGATTCACGAAGTCGGTACGAGAGCATTATCGTCTTGTTCGAGCCCGTTGTAATATGCACGCACCCACATGTTATCATCATAACACAAAACCCAATTTTCAAATCATTCACATGGCATAACACAACACAGCTAGGTAAATAAGGCAAATAACGTTAATATGCATATGCATGACAGGCAGTTTATTGGATGACAGGGCATTACACACATTCACACAATTTCACATCAATCACAAACACTCAACATACACAATTTCACAAACCATTTACACATGTAATCCCATCCTCCATTTCCAGCCCAATGCTCAACTCCAACCACTACTACAGTATCAAGCCCAACACTTCGTCAAGCCCAAGGCCCATCTCAACCCAACCAGATGCAAACAATGTTAACGGTAAAAAATCATATTTTAAACTCAAGGGTCGCATTGGAGAGGTGCTTACAATGCAGTCAAGAAATCTGGATGATCAAGTGTGTGTCGCTACACAGACGACACCAAAACATTAGCAAATAAAGTAAATGAAAACTGAAATTAATTTAAATGACACTGGCAGATTAGCTCACCGAGGTGACGCCCAATGTGGCGGCACAGCAGCAATACAAGGTGGTTGTGGCAGATTTAGGGTGGGACAGTGTGCGTTTAGTGGTTTTTCATGAAAGGGGTTTCCGTTCTGGGACTCTAGTGGGTGGAAGAGAGGGTTGCCACGGTCAAGCATGGCAGAGCACAACAGAACCCCAGGCAAAAATCTCCTAAGCCGCAAGGGATGTAGAATCAAGAGGGAGAAATGGAAGATCCAGGGTTGAGAAGGAGAACCTGGGTTTTGAAGGGTAGAACTGGGCTCAGCTCGATAGCAACGATAGTGCAAGGTGCTGGACAACAACAACATGGAGAGAAGTGTGAGAAAGAGAGAAATAGTGGCGTGTTAGAGGTCAATGGTGAATGGCGGCGACAGGGTAGACACTAGAACATCACCACGACAGAAGGATTACGAGTAATTGCTTGAGACTTCACCGAAGACAGAGGTGCAGGGTGCAGCTATGGCAAAGAGGGGTGTAGCTATGGTAGAGAGGGAAGATAGTAGCTGCTCGACAGATCCCCTGTGATGACAAGGTGGCAACACCTACGAGTTGCAAAGGGGAGAGAGAGAGAGAGAGAGAGAGAGAGAGAGAGAGAGAGAGAATTTTCAAAGGTAGGAAGGGTGCTGCAGCATTGGGGGAAAGGAATGAAAGAATTTTAGGGTTTTCTTAAGGCCTAAATGAAATGGCACAGGGAGATTGGGCTAGGCTCTTACTTCAATCTTGGCCTCATGCACGGTTTGGGCTCGAGTAACACCTACTAACTCTCCAATTAATTCCAACCAACAACACAAAAGGCCCACTAAATAAACACCCACATGAATAAATCTAAGCCCTCACAAAAGAAACACCACGTCGCCACACACACATACACCCACCCATCACTCATAATTGATTAAACGACATGACCAAGCCTTATAAGGAGGCATGAACATCATTTGGCCTAGGGCAACTTCATCTAAACCGAGTACAGGGAGAGCCAATCTAGCCATGGAAGAAGCTTTATAACTGTGAGGAAGTAAACCTTGAACACGCCACACACACACCCACTTGGATTAGGGTTTTCTGTTTTCACTAAGTCTAATAGTTTAAATTACATTTTTAGCTTGCTTGATCATGATACTTACATTTTGCTTCAGATATTTGTAAGTTGACTCTTAACCTACCTTCGGATAATGTTTGTATATGAGGTGTGAACTTTGCATTATTGTTGATATCATTTGATCCTTACAATGTTTGTTATATCAATTGAATAAACGAAATCTATAATAAGGCATGTTTTGTATTTGGTTTTAAGTGATGTTTGTCAGGCTTACATGCTTGTATTATTTTAGCCATGTGTACTTGTATGATGAAAAAATCATGTTTTTCCATGTTGAGCATTGATTGTCATTGCCTATGTTTAGTGATAAGTGAATCGCATCTTCTAATATTTTCAAGCCATAACGGGAAAGGCATTTGTGTGTTGTTTAATAATCATGATTACATAGTACACAACATCTACATGTTCAAGTTGCATATTAAATAAAAGAGTCCCAAGTACATGTCACATGCATTTTGGGTTGTGCATTGGTTGTAAAAGAAAAGTCTATTACATGTTTTGTCACAATCCCAAATGCTAGGAAGGGGGTATGTCTTAGTGGAACTCCTATGTCCACTCTAGAGTGCATAAAATAGGAAAATGGTAGCCCTTGGGTCGATGAAGCATAGTTGGCAAACCTCAAAAGGGTTGTTTTCAATGGATTCCAAAGCAAGGTAACACCTAACACTGGTGGCTGCCATAAGATGGATGCGATGAAGGCAAAATAAGAACTGCTATATAATGAAAAGAACTCTCATAGAGTCACCACTAGTCAAGTGGGCTGAGAAGTGATGCAATAACTAGTAGGGAGCCCACGGTGCGTAGAGGAGCCGTGAGCTGTCCACCTACTTGTTATAAGAATTAGATGCTATGAGTAATATTGTGTTAGGAAAAGATGGCAAATACCTTTTGAAAAGGAAGAGTCAAACAAGATTTTCTGTAACATATGTATATAAGTCAAGGTCTCAAGCTAAGTACATGTCGATGCATACATTCTCATGGTTTGCCTTTATATGCTTACTTTATCTAACCTATGTTATGTGTTAACTTACTGAAGGGGTAGCTTGAGGCGAGGACATAGGCAGTGGGGCCGAACCTCGTTAACATACTGAGTTTGCTTCTCTCTTACCCTTACTCTTTATATTTATTGTTGTTTCATATTTTGTTTATATTTTATATTGTATATTTGATTTATAATTGTTATTTTTTAAATACAACTCAATTCACCCCCCCTCTTGTGTTAGTCATCTGGGCAACAATTGGTATCAAAGCTAGAGATCTATTATAAGATTAACTATCTTTTGAGTTAATATCTTATGGCTAACATTGCAGCTTCATTTAGTGAATGTCAATCTAGCAATCGACCTCCACTCTTTTGTGGAGACAATTACTCATTCTAGAAAGTTAGAATGAGAATATTCCTTCAAGCTCAAGGTCGAGAAATCTGGAAATGTATTGTAAATAGACCTTATATTCCAACAAAAGTGGTTGATGGAGTAAAGGTCAAAAAGGAAGAAGAAGAGTTTGATCGTGAAGACGATAGACTTTATACTTTGAATTTAACTGCTATGAATTTATTATATAATGCTCTCAATGGTAATGAGTTTAATAGAGTAATGACTTGCGCTACGGTAAAGAAAATTTTGGATAACTTAGAAGTTACTTATGAAGGAACTTCTCAAGTCAAGGAATCAAAAATTTATATTCTTACTCATGAATATGAAATGTTTAAGATGAATGATGATGAATCTATTTTAGTATGCACACTCGTTTTACTAACATCATCAATATCTTGACAGCTCTTGGCAAAGTTTATTCCAAAGTGGAAATGGTAAGAAAAATTCTCAACTCTCTACCAAAATATTGGGAATCAAAAGTGACAGCGATTCTTGAAGCTAGAGACCTCAAGAAGCTCGAAGTGAATGAACTCATCGGGTCACTTATCACCCATGAGTACACATTGAAAAGAGGAGAAAAAGAAGGAAAGTCAAAGAAGAGCTTGGCACTTAAAGCTGTTCCTCATGAAAGTG
This sequence comes from Carya cathayensis, assembly GCA_011037825.1. NCBI lineage: Eukaryota > Viridiplantae > Streptophyta > Magnoliopsida > Fagales > Juglandaceae > Carya > Carya cathayensis. Next base: position 505,591 of record QGSO01000601.1, read on the forward strand.
AAAGTGATGAAGATAAGGAAAATGACGACAAAGATGAAAAAGTTGCGATGATAACAAGAAGAATTCAGAGGTTCTTAAAGAAAAATAAAACTCCTCCGAGGAAATCCTTCAAAAAGTTTTCCAAGAAAGATTCAGGTAAAAATGACACTTTAATTTGTTATAAATGCAATAAGCCTAGTCATATCAATCCAGATTGTCCTCTGTTAAAGAAAGATCGAAACAAAGGCAAGAAAGCAATGAAAGCTACGTGGGATGATGATTCAAGTAGCTCAGATAGTGAAGCAAGCAATGGAGAATCAGCAAATCTTTGTCTTATGGCTAAAGATGACATTGAGGTAACAAATCTTGATAATATTGAAGATCCTTCATATGAAGAATTGCAAAATGTTTTAGAAGAGGTATATGAGGAATTTAAAAAATTGGGTATCAAGTATACTGGTTTGAAAAAGAAAAATTCTTCTTTAACAAACGAAATTGATATTTTAAGAAAAGAAAGTATTGTTTTGAAAGATGAAAATCTTGAGTTGAAGAAGAAGAAAACTGATTTAGAAAATATTGTTGAAAACTTTACGAATGGAAAAATAAATTTTGAAAAACTTCTTGGTAGTCCAAGATGTGTTTTTGACAAGGTAGGCTTGGGATATATGCCAAAACAAAAATACAAACCTTATAAAAACTTCTTTGATAATCCATCTACATCAAAATCCAATATTCAAAATTCTTTTCATAATAAATTTGTCAAAAAATGATACTATTATAATCACTCAAGATCTTCATATATGTCACATGCTATTTGCAATTTTTGTAATAGAAATAGTCATAATTATCATGCTTGTCCAATTAGAAGAAAGCATACAATGACTATTAGGGTCATATGGGTACCTAAAAAATCTTGTTTCTTTTAATACTACTAAATAAAGGACCCAAAGAACTTGGGTACCAAGAAAAATCATTTTAATTGTTTTTATAGGTATGAAAGAAGTCCTCTACAAGCAAAAACAAATGGTTTTTAGATAGTGGATGTTCAAGACACATGACGGGAGACAAGACTAAGTTCTTTGATCTTAGATCTAAAGAAGAAGGACACGTGACATTTGGAGACAACTCGAAAGGGAAGATCGTGGGAATAGGTAAAATTGGTAATAAATCTTCTCTCATAATTGAAGATGTTTTACTTGTTGAAGGTCTAAAACATAATCTTTTGAGCATAAGTCAATTATGTGATAAAGGATTTACAGTTACTTTCAAAATGGATAAGTGCATTATTTTAAATAATCATGATTGTAATATTTGTTTTATTGCTTTTAGAAGCAACAATGTTTATACAATCGATTTTGAAGAAATTACCTCACAAGATGCTATTTGTTTTTCAGCCAAAATGAAACTAATTGGTTATGGCATAGAAGACTAGGTCATGCCAACATGGAACTTATTTCCAAACTTTCAAAAAATGATCTTGTGAGAGGTTTACCAAAGGCAAATTTTCTTAAAGACAAAATTTGTGATGCATGCCAATTTGGTAAACAAACAAAAACTTCTTTTAAAACCAAGAAATATATTTCCACTACTAGACCACTGCAACTGATACACATGGATCTTTTTGGACCAAATAGAGTTGCAAGTCTAGGAGGAAAATATTATGCATTTGTTATTGTGGATGCTTTCTCTAGATATACTTGGGTCATCTTTCTTGCTCATAAAGATGAGGCACATAATGCCTTTACAAAGTTATGCAAGAGAATTCAAAATGAAAAGGGCTATACTATTTCAAGTATCCGAAGTGATAGGGGAAAAGAGTTTGTTAATAAAAATATTGAAACATTTTGTGATGAAAATGGTTTTGTGCATAATTTTTCTTCTTCACGAACTCCTCAACAAAATGGGATAGTAGAGAGGAAAAATAGATCTCTTCAAGAGATGGCAAGAACAATATTTAATGAGAACAACTTGCCTAGTTATTTTTGGGCCGAAGCGGTAAGTACTGCATGTTATGTTATAAATAGAGTTATGCTAAGGTCTAAATTAGATAAAACCCCCTATGAGCTTTGGAATGAGAAAAAGCCCAACATTGTTTACTTTCATGTATTTGGATGTAAGTATTTTATTTTGAATGACAGGGATAATTTAGGCAAATTTGATGCAAAATCTGATGAATGTATCTTTCTTTGATATTTTACTAATAGTAAAGCTTATAGAGTATTCAATAAAAAGACTTTCACTGTACAAGAATCTATACATGTAGTATTTGATTAATCTAATTCTCTACTCTCCAAGAAATCCATTGATGAAGAAACAGGAGGTATAAATAATACGAAAAGTCTCAATCTCAACAAAGAGAACACAATAGAGGAAGTCCAACATGGAGACATCAGGAAAGATCATCAAAATTTAATACAAGATGCAACCAAAATATTGAAATTTGTGAAAGATCATCCAGTGGAACAAATTCTGGGAGAACCTTCTCGAGGTGTAAGTACTCGATCATCTCTTAGAAATATTTGCAATCATACTGCTTTTCTATCTCAGATTGAACCTAAAAATATTGATGAAGCACTTCTTGATGAATCTTGGATTATAGCTATACAAGAAGAGCTTAATCAATTTGAAAGAAATGATGTTTGGACACTTGTTCCTAGACCCAAAAATCATACTATTATTGGAACAAAATGGGTTTTTAGAGACAAGAAAGATGAGTCCGGAGTCATTACTAGAAATAAAGCTCGACTTGTAGCCCAAGGTTTCAATCAAGAAGAAGGAATCGATTATGATGAGACATATGCACCAGTCGTAAGATTAGAAGCTATTCGAATGCTACTTGCATATGCTTGTTATAAAGATTTCAAACTTTTTCAAATGGATGTTAAAAGTGTTTTCTTAAACGGTTTTATAAATGAAGAGATATATGTTAAGCAACCTCCAGGTTTTAAAAATCATATTTCTCCAAATCATGTTTTCAAACTCACAAAAACACTATATGGGCTCAAACAAGCTCCTAGAGCTTGGTACGAGAAACTGAGTGGTTTCTTGATTGAAAAAGGCTTTTCAAGAGGAAAAATTGATACAACTCTTTTCATTAAATATGAAAATGATGATATTCTTTTGATTCAGATTTATGTTGATGATATAATATTCGGTGCTACTAATGAAAATATGTGCCAAGTTTTTGCTAAGACTATGCAGGAAGAATTTGAAATGAGCATGATGGGAGAGCTTACATTCTTTCTCGGATTGCAAATTAAGCAAGCAAAAAGTGAGACATTCATCAATCAATCGAAATATATTAAGGAATTGCTAAAAAAGTTTGGGATGGAAGGTGCTAAGGAAACTGGAACACCAATGAGCCCATCCACTAAACTTGATAAAGATGAATCCGGTAAACCAGTTGACTCGAAGGTATATCGAGGTATGATTGGTAGCTTATTATATTTGACAGCCAGTAGACCAGATATTATGTTCAGTGTGTGCTTATGTGCACGCTTTCAATCATCTCCAAAAGAATCTCATTTAATTGCAGTTAAGCGCATTCTTAGATATCTTAGTGGTACAATTAACCTAGGGTTATGGTACCCTAAACACACATCTTTCGATCTAATCAGCTACACAGATGCAGATTATGCTGGTTGTAAAATAGATCGAAAAAGCACTAGTGGAGCATGTCACTTCTTAGGTCATGCATTAGTTTCCTGGTTTAGTAAAAAACAAAATTCTGTTGCACTATCTACTGCTGAGGCAGAATATGTTGCTGCGGGTAGTTGTTGTGCTCAAGTTCTTTACATGAAGCAACAACTTGAAGATTTTAAACTCATGTATAATCACATTCCAATCAAATGTGATAATACAAGTGCTATAAATCTTTCAAAGAACCCAATACAACATTCTAGAACTAAGCATATTGAAATAAGATATCATTTTCTTCGAGATCATGTGCAGAAAGATAATATAGTACTAGAGTTCACAAACACACACAATCAATTAGCAGATATATTCACAAAACCTTTACCAGAAGATAGATTGTGAATGATTAGAAGAAAAATAGGTATGATGCATGTTATGAATATCTCTTAAAATGTAGACCAAAGTTCATAAAAATAGAGAGATTTTTTTTAAATACTTTTACATAAACTTGAGGTTCTTAGCCTCATGTTTGAGATGCTCATTCTCTTCATACAATATCATGTCATCCCTATCCATGGGAACTGGCAAGCGGAATGAAGAATCTAATAGAGATTTCAACTGTTTATTCTTCTGCCGAATGATTTCTTCCCTTGTGTGAGACTCTTGAACAATTCGTTGAAGTACAACAATTTATTCTTTAAGCCTTTCAACCTCATGGTTTTTGGCTTGTACCCATTGGGAAAAAGCAACAATAGAGGATGAGTAGCGAGTCCCAAGACTCACCAAGTCGTAGATAGCATCGGAGTCTAACTTATTAGCCAAACTATTATTCTCTTGCTGCAACATGGCACCAATGGTAGCTGTAGAAAGGACTGGAGATTGAGGTGTAGAATACCTCATGGATGGATTTAGATGAATGTTTAGAAGAATGAGCCATTGAGAAAAGAATTGAAAAACTTAAAGCGAGAATGTTGAAGGAATGCAAATGAGTTATAGAGATGAGAATAAGATTTGATGCAAATCGGATGAACTTTAAGACTAATTTTATAGAGATAGCATAAAGAACAAGACAAACTATTGTCTCTTCAAATCTTATTTAGTCAAAAGAAATACAAGATATGCTGAACAGACATTGTCAAAAGTTTTCTTACTAAGCCAACGAGATTAATAGTAGATTGTCCCTATTTTTCTAGTAAACGATGAACCTCTGCTGTTATCTGCCTATGTTGACCTTGTATCTGAACCCTTTCTCATTCCAGCTCCTCTATTTGTGGTTCCAGATCATGAGCATACCAATCTGTAAATTTTTTCAACTCTTTGTTTTCTTGCTTTAGCATTTTATTCTCTCTATCCTTATTAGCAAGCTTTTGTCGTAACTCAGATATTTGGATGTTAACATGATCAATCTCACTCACCCTCGCCATTAACCTCTGAGACATGATCGTAACAGAGGTAGCATATTGACTACTGAGCATTCTTGATTCTGCAATAATCTCAGAATCAGCCCTATTAGAAAAACGGTTCTCTGCTCCTATCATGGTATTGACGGCCTCAGGAGAGAAGATTGATGGTTGATGCGTCCAGGGTTCCTGATTTAAGTCTAGAACATTAGTGGAAGAGAATTGCTCAGCCATTCTATCGTTATGGAAAAACAGAACTCAGGTTAAGGAGTAATGTGATTTTTTTGGTATCCGATGGGTGAAAATGATTTTTTTATAGAAACTCAGAGCCTTCAATCCCATTTGTCAACAACATCAGGCGATTGTTTAAATCTCCAGCAGCGCTAAATTCATAGAGTTAGGCCTCAAGCCTTTGCAGCACTTGTCGGGTCACGGATGGCTCCAATTTTTTTCAACTATCTACAGTGTCTATTAACGCACCGTTTTCTTCAGTCTATTTACTTGCTATCGATCCTTTTTAATGATGCCAAAAGGGGGAGAAGCGTAAAAATGTTTGTTGAACCCAAGGTTTCAAGTTTCATGTAATTATAAATCTACACATGGATTTTGATGATAACAAATGAATTCAAAGAATAAAAGAGTATCAAGCTCAAGTTGTCAACACAATGGAATCAAGCACATCAAGGAACCAAGCATGAGCAAGAAGGAAACAAGTTCACATTAAAGTCATAGAGTAATGTTGTAAATCTCTTAAAATTTGAAATTAGGATTAAGGCTCAAAATTAATATTTTATCATAAAGCATTAAAATACATTTTTCACATGTGCATGAATATTTTGAAAGTTAAATTTGAAAATTTTGAAAGATGATTGATTGTCATCTTTCACATGTGCATGACATGATTAATGGTTTGAACTTTGAAAATATTAAAGATGATTGATTGTCATCTTTCACATGTGCATGTTTTATTTGAATATTTTCAAAAGTAATTGATGCTTTTGTTGACTTATGCAAAAGGAAGATGTCTTTGTTTGAAAATTTTGAAAAGTAAGTGTACTCCTTTTGTCATATGCAAAAAGTAAAAGATTAGGTTTGAATTTTTTGAAAAGTAAAGTGTGCTCCTTTTGTCACATGCAAAAAGTAAAAAGATTAGATTTGAAATTTTTAAAAAGTGAATGATGATGTCTTTGACATGTGAATCTTTTTAAATTTGAATATGAAGTCTCATATGCCTATAAATAGATCATTTGAGAGCTTCACATTTACAACACCAAGAGCATACAATATTCATTCAAAACTTTCATTCTCTCTTCTCTAAGCATTGAGCCTTAACCCTTGTTCATTTTGAGAGATATAGTTTGTGCTGTATTGTTCTTATTTCACTCATTGAAGAGTGTTTTTTGATAACCTACCCACTATCAGCTCTTGTATCAGTAAAAGGGTGTGTATAACCCTTGTGCGTGTAGAAATTGTTCTACACAAAGAATAGTTGAATCACCATGTGTAAGGTAATTGCAAGTGTAGAGGCTATTCTACACGAATCCTTTGTAGCGGTGTTGTTCAAAGGTGTAATAGGTTTCTATCTCTACCTGAAGGAGGTTGAATAGTGAATTTGAAGATCCTGAAGGGGTAGCTTGAGGCGAGGATGTAGGCAATGGGGCCGAACCTCGTTAACATACTGAGTTTGCTTCTCTCTTACCCTTACTCTTTATATTTATTGTTGTTTCATATTTTGTTTATATTTTATATTGTGTATTTGATTTATAATTGTTATTTTTTTAAATACAACTCAATTCACCCCCCTCTTGTGTTAGTCATCTGGGTAACAATGTTAAAAGAGGGAAAGGGTTATTGATTTTGTACCCTCTCGTATTTTGGGAGTTTGAACAATGAAATTATCTTGGGAATTTTAGTTTTAAGGGTACCATGATTTTGAAAACATTCTCTTAATCTGACTTAGATCTATATAAATTTCCACTGTGATTTATTGCATACAGCTAGAAAAACATTAGGTGCACTGCATCTTAATTGTCATAAATGGGGATATGTAGCCTTGAGTTATATGTCTCAATCCTAAGCGAGGCTTGGGGGAGTCTCACTTCGCTCCGATGACTAGTTTATTAGGCCCTGTTCGAAGCATGTTAATTTTTACCTTGTCAACTTAAGAAATTTCATACTAGCTTAGACACTCCGAAGTGAACAAATGAGTTCCACTAGGATATTACCCCATCTTAGAACTGAAGGTCATGATAAATGCAAACAGACTTGACTTGACTTGGCAAATTATTCTCGAGGTACCCAAACTGTACACGAGACATAAAGTAACATGAAACAAAAGGACACATGACCTGGCATAACATAACATGACATAACATGAAATAGGCAAACATTACATGACATGGCGTAATGTGTAACAGATAAGTATTGCATAATAGAATACATTGTGTGACAGATAAATATTTCATGACAGAATATAATATGTAACAAACAAACATGTGATGACATGGCATAGCATGGCATATATGATAATATAAAAATATAACCCCTAGTTCCTTGTCAACATGCATACACAGTAAAGATACCAGATACCGGCTTTTTCTTCTAGCAAATGCCCTATCATACTGTACTTTCTTCTCCTTCATACAGCCACTGATCTCAAAGGTCCTGTCGAGATCTAGTAGACACTTGTTGGCCTTATGGGTCCTTCGATTCCCATGAAACTAGGGTATATGTATATCAAGAATTTCTCGTACGAACAACCTCAATTTTCCTGCCTTTCAACCTGCAGGCATTGTTAGTTTTGCCTCGAGATCTTCTCCTACTACTGCTTCATTGTTTCCGTCATCTGATGATTTGTGTTTGCCAAGTCATGTCCTCCATCCAAATAGAGATCCTGGTCCTTACAAGTATTGGACTCTTCAAGGTTTCTTTCCCTTCTTTCACATGCCATTCTACTTCAGCTCTTCAAATCCTATATGGCACATGTATCAGATCTAGTTCTACTGCAAGATTCAGGCCTATCCAATCTAAAGATTAAAACCTATACTCTGGCATATTATTCCTAAGGACAGTTAACATGCAATGCGTCCTTTAAATGCATTTAGTAGAATGCAATATTTGCAGTGAAAAAAGAGTGACTAAATAAAACTTATGTCAGAATAACTAAAACATCCCGATATCATTCATAACTATCGTAAGTTTAAATCATACGGTAGCATAATCTTAGTACACTTATTCATAATAAGATGTCTCCATAACAAAATCAATTGCCCCATGCATTCTAATGCACAAAGGGTTAGGGCTATAAACATCAACATGAGATCCAGTCTTTGTCAAGATCCGACTCCTTTTCAATCACTTGGATCCACTAATCCATCTAGTCTGTCCTTGTTAGGTCCTGACACAACTTCTATCATTCCAAGTATGGGTCCACAAGGGGTGAGATGTACTTATAATCTGAGTAAGTTAGACAACCAACATGCACAAAGATAAATTATGCATGATGAATAATAAATATGAAATGCATGCAGTGCAAAAAAATCAATGTATATCTCCCATCCAAATTCTCCAACATTTTCAAAAAACCTGAGACACACATTGTGGCGCCCCCAAAATCCCCACGTACGGATACGGGGAATTCGAGGCGCCCGGATGGTGACATCACGGGTCACCATCCTAACGACGAGTGCCAAGTGTGTGCAAGCGACACATGTGCACAAGAAGATACGCAGCGGATAGCAAAGTCAAATACTAAGTACCAGAATTTTTTCTTAAATAAAATACAAACGGTTCAAAGGTACAGAATAAAATATTACATGATATAAATATTGTTTTAAAACTAAGTACAAAGCATAACTTCAAATCAGAACTCCGGCGGAGCCGTATCCTCGGGCTCAGCCTCCTCCTCCTCCTCGAACGCTGCATCAAAATCTACGGTACCAAAAATGGTGCCGCAGGTAAGTAAAACCCAAACACCACTAGATAAAAGCATATTAAACTCAAACAACAAGTATGAATGAATGTCAATGCTCCAAAACTCATAAATCATATTTTCCACGCACGCCAAAAACCCAACTGGCTTAAAAACATAACCTTTAAAACCAAGCCTCGCCATTATCCCAGATAATGGCCCAAACCACCATTTTCCCAGAAAATGGATCACAAGACCATCGCCATTTTCCCAGAAAATGGCCCATATCCGAAAACCATGAAAACCAACCAATTATGCATGCACCATGATCTCCCCTAGGGATCATCCGCACACTCTGGCTCTGTGCCACACCGCAGGTAACGTCTACGCGTGTGACACCTACACGAGTGATGCCCAGACTCGCGCCTCCAACTCGCGCGTACCTGGCAGGCCATCCTCTAGTCCCCGCCACTAAAAGGACCACGGAGTCGACACGACAGCGTTACCGTATCGTGCGATCCGGTCGTCGCCCGGCGACAACCCAGGGGATGTCACTCAGTATTATCCACTCCCGAGTGACCAGAGGAGCTCCACCGAGATAATAACCCATCCCGGCTTGGGCTCGTGATACGCACACTCCCAAAAATCATTTACGCCAATAAAACATGATTTTTCCAATAAAATAAAATACAAGTGCATGCATCATGTAAATGCCAATTTCAATGCTCGACAAATAAATTCAACCATAGCACAACAAAACAAGCAACTCCGTCCTCCATCCATCCGACCCCCGAACTCCTCGGACTCAGTCCGGAATCAGCGAACCAACCAAATAAATTTATTGAAAGAGTAAAATACATTTAAATCTAAAAGTAGTGTTTGGAAAATACTTACAGCGCTATATAGGATTTTTAGAAGGTTCGGCGCGAAGCGAACGGCGATGCGAAAGCAACGTAACAGTGCAAATGCACTGTTCCCGTGGGTCGCAAAATACCCACTTTTGACCGGGGACAAACCAAGACACCAAATTGATAGGGAATGGTCTAGGGATGATTATGAAGCTAGTGGAAGTGAGTTTTGGCCGTGGGTGGCGGCGAAAACGCCGGTAGGGGCGGAAAAAGGGCAAATCGGAGTTGAGCTCGTGGGAGCCGCTCCGGTGACCGTTTGAGGCCGGGGATGGGTGGGTTAGGTCGGTAAGGAGTAGGGGAAGAAGTGGTGAAGAGGTGGTGGCCGGAGGTGGAGCGACGGCGGCGGATCGGGCTTCAAGCCGTGCGGCTTGTTGGGCTTTTTCCGGCCAAACGGCCGGCCGGTTGGGGCTGGGAGTGGGGGGAGTGATCACCGGCCGGAGGGGAGTCGACCGGCAGGGGTGGCGTCGGGCACGACGCCGGCGAACGGCGGGCCTGGGCGGGGCTTGGTTCCGGCGTGGGTGAGGAGAGAGAGAGAAAGAGAGGGACGCGGGGAGAGAGACCGAGCGGGAGAGAGGAGAAAAAAGAAAAAAAAAAGAAAAAGAAAAAAGAGAAAAAGAAAAAGAAGAGGAAAAGAAAAGATGAAGGAAATTAATGAGGTCCAGTCCTCACGTCGGAAGTCCGAAGACTGATCAGCCGAAAACGGTATAAAAACATAAAACGATTAAAATAAATTAACACTACATCAAATAAATAAATAAACACCACTAAAAATATTTTAAACACATCAATAAGCTAAAATAAAATAAATAACTAGTAAAAACCAACTATTTAAATTTTTAAAACCAAAAACAAGCCAAAATAAATTAAATCACAATTTAAATCCAACAGCCAATAAAATCCATTTAACACTCGATAATTTAAAATAAAAGTACTATAAAATATTTAATTAAATTAAAATATCCCTTCAGTGAAAATACACATAAAAGCGGGTCATCACACACATTTTCTTATAGAGAACATTTTTCACTTCAACTGACAAAAACCGTAGTTTCATCATTATTAGAAATTCATACTTAATCATAATATATTAACGTATAGTATCATCACAGTTCTCCATATGCACTATAAGTACCTACTGGTGATAATAGTATAACTCATGTTGAAACTACATTGTCTGTAGCCTCATTCTCAATGCATTTTTAATATAACAAAACATCATCATTACATGTACAGCCACCAACCTTAAGTGTCCTAACATTTGACTTCACTCCGACATTCTTTAAAAAGAACCCATTCGAAACCTATTAACCATTTTTCGTCAACCCAGGGGTTACCACTCCATTCTTAATCACTCCAAAGTGGACAGAGGAGTTCCTCTAAGAAAATTACTCATCTTAGCCTTTAGGGTCATGACAAAAATTTTTTCATGTTATGCTTAAAAAATGTAGTTCATGGCATGTGTATATGTAGCAAACTTTCATGCAACAATAACATTTATATGCAATATGCTAAAAATGGTGAAAATTTTAGATGTCATGTAGGTATGTACTCAATGTATTATATAACATGATATTTCATGCTCAAAATGACCATTATAACATGAATGTGCCATTTATCAATAAATTATAAATAACTTATTAAGTTGTAAGTTAGAGGCCAACCTGCAAACTTCCTGAGTTTGGAAAATTGTAGCGACTGAAATCAAATTCATACTAAGTTAGAATATGAACTACTACGGACAATGTTCATAATCAAAAGGCTTCAAAAATGAGCATTTACAAAAATATCCCTAAACGCAAGTTTGGCAAGTAGGATGGGACACAAAATTATCATCTCTTCCCATCTCATCATTACAATTTTTTTAAATTATCACACAAAATATAATAAACAACTCAATTTTTCCACGTCTGAATTCAAAATTTTCAAATCCAAAACAATAATAATATTAAAAAATAATATTTTAAACTTTCATCTATAACTAAAAATTCTTATCCACTATCCAAACCTACCAGAATTTGCCACTAAGGCCTTAATTTTTCACTATTTGCAAACAAATCTCACATTTAACAAAACTTCATGGACCTCATATTTATTATATTCTAAAACCATCTATACCCTTAAAATTTTAAAATTCAAAGTAGAACTAGCTCTAACACACTCAACTCGTAGCATGCACTCTAGTTGATGCCTAAGTGTAGTTTTAACTATTGATCCCTATGAATGCATGCATATACAATTTTCTTTAATCACAAATAATCACTATAGTCCTTAATGACATGATAAAAGCTAAATCTCAAGTGAGCAAGTTCATCCCAACACTTAACCATAGCTAAAAACCTTAATCTTCATTAATCATCAATTAATCAAGCATGATGCTTCTAGCCTAAATCACAAAGGCAGGCTTCAAAATTCACCTAAAACATGCATTTTCATTCTTATCCCAATCACAATGTTTTATAAATTCTCATTTATCAAGCCTAGGTGGAATAAATCAAAACTTCATAAAATAAGCATGATTTAATCAAAACCGTGCATGCTTGGATGATCAGCACAAGATAGAATTCAAACCATCATGGCATGCTTTCAACCTCAAATTTAAACCTTCAATAATAATTTTAAGACATTAATAAATCATATCAAAATATGCTAAGACATGCTATAGCTAAAATTTCCACTTAAAACAATTTAAACACTTAATCCATCCTTAATTAACCTGGTTTTGAATTAAGCATGGTGACCTTTTCTAAACTAAACTAGAATTCACTTAAACACTTAAAAGCAAGACTTAACATGCAAACTAAGATCTAGGTCAAGAAAACTTACAATTTTCGTGGCCCTCTAAAGCTCCCAACACAAGAACTTCAAAGAATACTCAAGAAGACACATGGTATCTTTATATGACTCACTAAGGGAGGAGAAGCTCTCAAGATCTCAAGTGGAAGCTTGGAGATGAGGTGTGGAGGAATGAGGGAGTGGAGGGCTTTTTATAGGAGGCAATGGGGAAGGGGCCACTAGTCAGGGCTTGGAAGGGAGGCTTGTGATTGGTGGAGTGGGTAGTGGTGGTGATGAGTGCATGGTTCTAGCCTTGTGCCTTTTGTGCAGAGTGAAGTAGTGCCCTAGAATCACCATGATCTCATCAATTCAGGTGCTACAATGACCCTAAGATTTCAGGGCTGATCGTGGTGGAGAAGAAGGAAAAAAAATAAAACCAAGGCATGATGCCAACGGGTGAGGGATCTTCAAGGCTAGGTAGATTTCCTTGCTTGTTTTGTCTCATCTCCTTGTTTTGTTTTGAAGGTTTGAAGTCTTCATTTTGATGGCTTTTTAGGTAAATGAATGGTTCTTGGTTGGCTGCCAAGTGATCATTCACTTGTAGGAAAAAGAAGAGGAGTAAGGTGGTGATGGTTTAGCCGTGACATGCCTTATCCTCCTCCTTTGTCAAATTGGTTTGTGTCCTCTTTGGGGTATAAGATGACAAACCAACTCATGAGTGCCTTGAGAGTTTACTAAGGGTTGGTGGAAAGGGAGGTGGCATGTTGTGGTGGCTCAGCCATGTGCAGAAGTGAGATCAAAACACAACCAATCAGTTTCTATCCAACTACTGTTTAAGTGCATTCAATTTGGGATTTTTCGTTTGGTTCTTGAAACCAATTTTGTCCAATGCTTAGTTTGATTCTAAAGAGATGATATGAGGTGTGATTGGTGAGATTGGAACAAAAAATAAGATGGAATTGGCGTGGGCTTTGGGGCTGTTTTTGTACAATGCACATGAAAGTGCATGTGTGAGCTGATTGGTGGATTTTGGGCAATGATATATGTTCTTGCTTCTAATTATGTGTGGGATCAAGACTAATCTTCTAATCTAGTCTAAGTATGAAGAAACACAATAATAAAAATAATAAAGTTCAAATCAAAAGGGCTGAAAAGATTATGAAATGAAATTAAGTTCAAAACATGGTTTAAAGATCACAAATCATGGGCGAGTTTGATCAATGCTTTTAACCCAAGTTCAAAACTTAATTTTGAGTCCAAAGAAATCCTTAGGGACACAGGGTACATTATGGGCTTGAAGAAACCAATGGTATGGTGTATGTGGGCTTCAAATAGAAGTGTGAAAAATGCAAGACATGGCTTTGGGCCTTGTTGGACTTGAAAGGCCATACTTGGGAGTAGCATGGTTCATGGGCTTTGGGTGTGAGTTGATGGGAGGCCTTGGTTCCAGATTTTAAGAGATCAAGAGAGGCCTTAAGATCCATAAAGATGAGACTTGAAAGGCTTACCTTATCATAATTGGGCCAAACCTTTCAAAGGCTAACCCACCAAAACTTAATCTCTTATAAGACTTGGTTTAAGGCTTCTAATTCTTGGCCCATAATATTCTGAAGGTTTTAAGGGCCTTAAGTGAAGCACTAATGAGCTTGCTTACTAAACCGCTTAACCTCAACCCTCAAACTTAACTATTAATGACACTAAGTGCCATAGCCTATTGGATAAAACAAGTCTAACTATTTTACAAAAAAAAGAAATCATAATAATAATTCTTATGCTAAATATATAAATGAAGCCTAAAATTATAAGCTTATTCTAGGGGCGATTAAAGGTTAATCCAAATGGGTAATTAGGCGATGTCTTACAGTGTGGCCGTAATAAAGTTATTCTAAGTTATGAATTGCATAACTAAGGAAAATGTTCATAATCAAAAGGGTCTAAAATCAGTATTTACAAAACTACCCCTATACTTTCCCAAAACTGCAACTAAGGCCCTAAATTTTTACTATTTGCATTGTGGCTCCAAAATTCACCAAACCTCACAAGCCTCATATTTTCTATGTTCTAAATCCATATATTACCTTGAATCTCAAAAATTGCACCACTATTATGTCAAAATCATCCAACCTGTGGCATGCAACTTGGTAACAATTTTGTGATTTCAAACCTATAGCTTCTATGCATGCATTTGTGATCACTTTTCATCAAATATAATCCATGAATCTAAATTTGAAACATGTTTATAACTTAGAATAATACCACACGAGTTCATCCCAACACTTAGGCTTTGAATAACACCAAATCATTCAAAAACCTTCAAACCATGTGTATGCGTGATTTTTCTAGCTTCTCTTTGTCAATGCAAGTTTTAAAGCCTAAATAAATCATGCATTTTAATGCCTAACATGATGATAATTGGTTCCTAAAGGTTCATAAGGCCATCCTTTAGGAAACAAAACTTGATATGCCAAGATCATTCTCATACAAGTGCATACTGAATACTTAGGTCATCAACACAAGATATGAATTTATAAACCTATCATGACATGCTATTTTTCTCAAATTTAAACCTTCAATAAATCTCCTAAGACATTATTAAAACATATAAAATCATATCAATACATGTCATAGCTAAAATTGCATCCCAAAATAATTTATTAAAGAAAACTCCAATTCTGAACCGATATGCAACACCTTGAGTAAAACCTTTTATAAATTAATCAGGTCCTCATTCACATGCCATAAATCAAAGCCTAACATTTTAATCTAACACCAAAAAAAGGAAAGAGACAAGAGAATATTACTTATAAAAGTCGTGGCCCTTGAGCTCTCAAAACTCAACTCACTCCAAGACCTCATTCAAGCTACTCGGTTTCAACCCTTTCTCGCACTTTGAATGCTTTGCTATCAAGAACACCAAAGGAAAGCTAGAGATATTTGTGTGAAGAAGTGAGGGATGAGGGGAGGTATTTATAGTACTCAATGGAGGGTGAGAGGCAAGGGGGGCGTTGGTCATGGCTCCAAGGAATTGAATGTGATTGGTGTGTGTGGAAAGTGGTGTGTTGATTGCATTTTCAGCTTTGTGTCATGGCTTGGTTAGCTGAATAATGACCTGAATCTTCATGATTGAACCTTGTAAAGGAGGTAGAAGAATCCCATAGGTGCAGTGGGCTGCATTGGTACAGAAAAATAAAACAAAAAATCACAAAGAACTCAAACCATGGCCAACAGTTTTGGGTTCCTTCAAAGTTGTCCAGTGTTTTTATCCTCTTGATCTGATCTGGGGGTACTAGGGCCATAATTTGAAGGATTTTTTAGGTGAAGAAGAAATACATGAGTGGCTGCCAAGTGATCATGCTTGAGCAGAAAAATAAAAGAGGTTAAAAGAGAGGTGGTTTAGCCAAGTGGTTCGAGGGTGTGCCTCTTTGATCACCAATTGGTTTAAGGTCCATAAAAGGGGATTTTCCAAGCATAAGAATTATAAAATTTGAAGAAATTCCAAGGGAACAAATGAAAAAGGGGGTGGAATGGGGAGGTGAGGTACAAAGGTGCAGAAAATTATTGAAGGTGAAGGTGCAGTTCGGCTAGTCAAGCTTTCAATGTTTTATGCAAACAGTTGAGATTTTTGTCTTGGCATATGGTTGGCCTTCACCTAGGTCAGTTTTTAGGTGACATAATGAGGGTTGAGAGTGCAGAAAACTCTTTGAAATTTTGTGGAAGAGGCGTGGGTTTTGGGGCTGGTTTGAAGAGGTGTGCATGTTGATGCACCTAGGGTGCCAATTGGTGGTGTGTTGGCATTGTCAAGGCTTGGTTCCAATTGACATGGGTTGAGTTAATTCTAACCTTCAAGGGTTGTCTAAGAGTGATTCAAAACAATTATTAAATCCAAAAGTTTCAGATCATAAATGTAAAGAAAAATAATTTAAAGAAAACTATGCAAAAATCATGGTGTGGGTTACTAGTCATGTGTGAGATGAGAAGTGCTTCTTCACTCAAGTTAGAAACTTAACCATAGTTGGGAGGGAACCCTAGGGGCGTGTGGTTCATCTTGGGTTTAAGGAAAACCCATGGTATGGTGTATGTGGGCTCTAATTGGAAGAATGAAATAAAAAACAAGGCTTTGGGCTTCAAGGATTGGGCTTTTGTTGGACCAAATGTGCAAGCCTCGGTTGTGGGCTTTGAAGTGGATTATTATATGGACCTTATGTCCAAATGTGTTGGGCCTATCCATGGTTTCAAGTTTCAAAGGCTTACTAAGTTGGGTCTTAATCTTAGGTCCTTCTTATGTTGGGCCAAAAGCCTTCACTCTTACTAAGTTAGGCCCAATGGCTTTATGTCCTTTACATTGGGCCTATTTTCTAGTATTCTCCAAGAAAGGCTTAAAAATTTATATTTCCCAAGTTAGGCCTAAGGCTTTAACATCTTATCCTTAGCCCATTACATCCTTAGTGAATTATGGCCCTAAATTCTTATTTCTCCCAAGTTGGGCCTAAGGCTTTTTAACATCTTATCCATAGACCATCACATTCTTAGTGAATTAGGGCCTTAAAGTCTTTTGTCCATCATCTAGGGCCTAAAGTCTTATGTCCATCAAGTGGGGCCTTAAATCTTATTTCACCCAAGTTAGGCCTAAGGTCTTTGTTTCTATCCTTAGCCCATCTCATCTTAGTAAATTAGGGCCCTTATTAAACCACTCTTGGGCATTATCTAAATCCATGCAATATTTAACCCATTTGCCTAGCCCATCAATATGCCATGTCATTCTTCTATTGATCTCTTGGCATTTATCCTCAAAATTAATAAAGCAATAAAAGTTCTCCAAAATAGTATTATTAGACCAATCAAGCTCCAAATAATATTATGCAAGGGGTAGTGAGTCTTGGGCCTATTTTGAGTTGGAGCTTCTAAATTGTTTCTTTAGACACACCTATAGGCAATGTACCCCTCATTCAAGAAGATATTTATGAGGTGACTAGAAGAATATGTAGTGATTTTATTTACATAACAACTTTTTGTTTTGTAGTCTATTTGTTTTGTAACATCCCGCTCCTTCTTTCTCTTAGGGTTACGAGCCTCGTTCTACGTACGTGCCGAGCCTCGATGGCATTTTTTTAATGATATCAAGTTATTTTCAAAGCAAGTCCAGTGTTTTAAAACCTTCGAATATTTTAAATTTCGTGAAAATATTTATATGTGATATTTTCAGTGTTATTGGACTAAAATTATTTTTAAATAAAAAAAATTATAATATTTTAGAAGAGCTCCAAAAATATTATAATTGTGGAAAATAATTTTAATTGAATGATTTTAGTCATTTAAAAATATTATGAGATTTAAATTATATTGAAAATTCTAGTTTATTTAAATGGTTTTATTCTCTTAAAAATAATTAGCTACACTTCATCATTTAATATTATATTTTATAAACTAAAATTTAGTTTAAAATATTATATCTTAATTCCTCTCATTGTTTTAAGTTAAATAAATGTTTACGCATTTTCAAATCAGTATTTAAAACTCATCGTTAAATCATTTTGAAGATCCCAAAAAATGGCTTAGATTAAATACCCAAGTCCTCTCCATTTTCCCTCACTTTTTCCTTTCCCCTCTCTCTCCTCCCTCTCCCCTTAAGCCCGACGGGCAACAGCTCTCCCCCCATCATGGCCTCTTCTTCTCTTGCCCAGCGTCTCCGCATGCCGCTCAGCATCACCTCCACCACCGGCATCTTCCTCTCACGCTGGAGAGCTCCTTCCCTCACCGGTGAACCCCACATAGCCCTCTCTCTCCTCCTACGATAGCCCAACCGAAATGTGTTTCACCCATTTCTTCCTCCCTTACGTCACCATATGCGGCTACCCAAGCCACCACTGACCACCTCCTCTCACCGAAAACCACCCCCATGGCCTCCCTTCCCCGCAACTATCTCTCTCTCTGTCGGATCACATAATGCACACACACATGAAACCCACGGGTTTCTTCCACTTGCACCACCATGCACTGCTACCCAGGCCACCGTACCACCACCACTGAGATCCCCTTCCCCCACCGACCTCCCTCTAGCCTCTCCATGCCACACCATAGCCCTTAACTCCCACACGCACCCTCACTCTCCTATGCATAGGTTTCACCATCCATGGCCAGATCTGCCACCGTGCCACCTCCACCTGGCTACCACACCTCCCTCAAGCTCCTCCACACCCAACCAAACTCCCTTAGCTCTCCCTCTCCATTTCTTAGTTAAACCATGCACGGCCTCCACTACCTCCAATGCCACCGTGCCTCTACCGTGTGCCACCTTGGCACCACCATGAGGCCACCACCCTAGGACCACGACCAAACGCTTCTCCGCTCAGATCTACACCTGTACACAACCGTACACGATTTAACGACCACGTATAACTCTTCCGACGCCTTTGACCGTGATGGGTAGCGAGCAACACAGGTTAATCTTGGCGATGGTATAACCCTTTATCCCTCATTGTTTATGTTAGATGTTAGTTGGTTAATTGTGGAGTTTCCTGTTTGGTGAAGTGTTGGGCGTAGTTGTGTAGTGTGCTATGAAGTGTGGGCGTGAAGTGTGTGTTGTAGTAGTGATGTGTGGCGTAGTGTGAAGGGAGTACACGTGGTGTGTACTCCATGTTGTGCAAAGAAGCACTATGTGGCGTGCATCGTAGTGATGTGTGGCGTAGTGTGAATGGAAGGAGTTCACATGGAGTGTACTCCATTTAGTATTGTGATATACCAGATAGAGTGTCACGAAGGTTGGATGAGGTAGTTGAGGAGCGTAAAGCATGTTGTGTAGTGTCAGGAACTGTGGAACAGTGTCACGAAGTAGTTGTGGCATGACCATGTCATAGTGACAGGTGTCACGGTATAGCTTAAGGTTAGTCTCGAGCTACGTGACGAGATAGAGGTATAATGTGAATGGGGTCTCGTCGTGTAAGTGTTGGGATGAACTTGTAAAGGGCTAGGAAGAAGGAATGTCCTGCTAACCTGGTTTGAATAGAAGTTGGTATCGAAGTATGAAGTGTGACGCCCTCAAATTCCGCTTGGGATTGAACGGACATCTGAAGCGTCAGGACATGCAACACATGGTTACCTACTCTCATTCATGACATATAAGATGCAATGTTAGGAACATGCATCTAGCATTATGCAATATTCGCAGCGGATATTCTTTTTTTTTTTTTAGCAATACTATGCACCAAACTTATAATATCTCAAATCATAACCAAGCATACTTAATAAAATAAACATCCACGATTTTAGTACAAGTCTTAGGAGACTATAACCTCAAAAACATGGGAGACCAAACTCTATATTTACATTACCAAAATACACTATTGAGGAAGTTCGTAGAGTAACTTATGTAACTCGACTAACGAGGCCAGAATACTGTCCAAAACTACCTATGGAAGCTGTAAGCTCTGCGTCGTGTCTGTGGCGTCTAGTCAACCTCCTTCAGTCTACCAATGTTTTCTCCCTACTCTGATCCTGACACATCGCCTACCTTTCGGGGGGAATGGTAGTTGGGACTACCACGGTGAGATTTGATTACAAATCTCAGTAAGTTAACAGGAAACTCCCACACAGGTTAAAGATGCATGCATGGCAGTAAAAGCATAAATGCATAAATAAAGTCGTAAATAAGCATGACATAACTTGACATATAGCATCACATAACCTGAACTTAAATGTGAAATGAACTTGACTTAACATGACATTAACTTGAACTTAAAACATAACATGGACTAACAACATAACATGAACGTGAAACTTGAAACATAACATGAACTTGAAACATAGCATGAATGTAAAATGCATAACATGAACTTGAAACTTAATGTGAACATGAACATAACTTGTACATGAGCATAACATAACATAACATGAACTTGATCTGAAACTTGTCTTAACGTGAACTTGATCTGAAACGTATTCTTATCTCATGGGATTACCATGATTGCTTATTCTTAACTTCTTGACATAAACTTGGACACTTGTTCAATTGACTTAATTAATAACGTGACCATATGGGTGCTACACGGGTCCCCTAGAGCCGTGTCTCCCTGCCGATTGCCGCATCACAACACAGGTATCTACACCAGCTGTGAATGCGTTAATACGTACTCCACAGTTGTTGTGGCCCCACGTATATTACGTGTCACAATTGCTGTGTCTCATGTAGTGTATACTCCACAGTTGTTGTGGCCCCATGAATACACGTAAAATAAAATATGGCACCATTGGCGTTAGTGCCTAGCGCGCTCCGGTGACCAGCTAATTAGCCCCCATTCGCAACTTGTTGACTGTACTTCGCCAACCCAGGAAATTTCACACCTATTTAGACACTTCAGCGTGAACAAAGGAGTTCCACTAGGATATTACCTCATCCTAGCACTTAGGGTCGTGATTGACATAAATAACTTAACTTGAACATGATCTGAAACTTGACTTAACATAAACTTGATCTGACTTCTTTACTTAACATGACATACTTGCAATGGTGAATGATATGTGATATGACATACATGTAACATATGGCATACTTATAACATATAGCAATACGTGACAGAATAGATTGTGTAACAGATAAATATTTGTGACAGAATAAATCATGCATAACAGATAAACATGTAATGACGTGGCATGGCATGGCATATATGATAACATACATACATAAATTGTAGTTTTCTTACCCATCATACATACACAATAAACTGATAGTAAGTTAAAAGCTAACTTACCTTAATCATCGCGTTCTACGAGAATAAAGCGCGAAACACGAAGAACTGCAAGAGGGTATTCTAAAAGTTAGAAATTTAATTACTAATAATTAGAAACTTGAAAACAAGCTAAATTAGAGTAAAATTACCATTTTACCCTCTACATGTGGAAAAATAACCATCTTACCCCTAACTTAAGGATTTCACATCCTAACTCCAAAAATTTCCAAAATTTACATTTCTCATGTACAGTTTGTCCTAAACTCAAATATAAACTCAGAAAAATTTAAAACAAAACACAACTATGGAAAACACACTATGGCCGAAACATCCATAGGCCATTTCTCTTGATTTTTGTTGCAATTCCTTCCAACTTCAAAACTCATGCTTAAACCAAAATTTTGCAACAAAGATCTTCCTATTCTAAGTTTACAACCATACTTAAAACATCCATTTAGAAAAAGCTAATAATCAACACTAAACTTTTTGTAAAAAGATCCAAACACTTAATCACAAGTTTTGACCCTAAATCAAAACATCTTCAAGAATTCCAAAAATCAAATCTTACTTCAAACATATTCATAACATCATCCTAACATCAACCATGCTTTAAATCATCAAACTAAAGTCACCAAAATTACAAAATAACACTTGGAGTTTTTGGTTTTACACTTAGTCCAAAAACAGAAACTTTTTTCTCAACTAGTTTTGATAAATCTCTTGATCAATGGCTTAAGAAGGTGAGATCTTCAAAATAAAGCATCACATGGTTTAAGAATGTGTCTTAAAGAATATCCAACCATCAAAATTAAAATCACATGGCTAAAAATCAATAAAACATAGATCTAACCCAAACATATCAAATCTTAGGCCCAACCAGAATCCTCTTGCATGGAAAAATCATATCTTTGAAACTAATACTAAATATCTTCAAAATAACATCCTAACATGAAAATAAGAGACTTAGGATCATCATATAAAAATATCAAAGCCTCTAGAGTAAGATCAAATCTCGAAATATTCAAACTTTCTCCAAATAAAAACTATTTTGCCACTTCCAGTTTTCAAGTTTCTAGATCTAAGAAAATCTATCATCAAAAGCTTTAGTCATGCAACAAAAACTCAACGAACACTCTTAAACACATGCTAAGAACACTCCATAAAATGTTCGCACCAAGATATGTCCATTAGCGTGGTCAAAAACTCCAAAACATAACATACTCTCCAGATTCACGCCTAGAATGACCTTTCCATGGTTAAAAATACTTTTCACCGACCAAATGACCATGGAATGATACGAATAATATATCTACGGAAACTATACTCAAAGATGAACAAATTTATGAAGGATTCATCTTGTGAAAATACTTACAAAGGGTCAAAAAGCTTCACTCAAAAAGACCCAGAAATCTGCCCGAGAGAGCTCTTTTGGGTTTCTTTCTAAGAACGGGGTGAAGAAGTGATGAAAGGGAAGTAAGTGTGACTTGCACGACTCAAGACTTCTGTAGGGGGAAGATATGGACCTGAATGACCATTGATTGGAGGTAGATATGTGACATAAAGTGGAGAATAGAGAGGGGAAAGGACAGCCTGTAGAAGCTGTGAGTTATGGAGGTTGATGGGGTGAGTTTCTCCATCTCATCAAGGCACTATTGGGTGCAGCCAAAGGCAGTGAATGGTCTGCCATGTGGAGGAGGAAACTTCTCCAAGAAGCCTTGCCAAGGTGGCCAAATTCGTGGGCCTTGATGGGCCCCAACCAAGTGGGCTTCAATTTGGGGTTTAAAGGAGGTTTGGTTAGGGTTTGAGATGCTTTCAAACCCAAATCCAATTTTTCTTGGTCCAAAAAAATTTCCAAGGTTTAAAAGGTTGGATAATGATGTCATAACAAGAATTTGAGAAATTAATAGCATGTGAAAGTGATTTAATCAAGTGATTAAACACAATGCTAGAAATTGGATCAAAAAGGGTTTAAAGGCCAACTTTAGGGTTTGGGGAAACCGTTTAGGGTTTCCGTTTCAACCATGTTTTTGGGCTTTCAAATGGATTCCAACCATTTAGGGTTTCATTTGGGTTGAAACTCTCTTTGATCTGGCTCAATTTGGTTGATCAGATGAAAAGGGTTTTGCTTAGGTGGCATGATCTTACACCTTGATTTCCTTCACAAATCCATCTAATGGTTCCTCTTTATGCCAAGTGTCTAATACTATTCACTATGTGTGGCTAAAATCTTGCCAAGTGTCCAAATAAAACATCTCTAACCTAATTTGGACATTTCACATTGTAATTTTGAAAACACTGCACATAGTACGCTTATCGAGGTTACTATTCACTCCCCAAAAAAACGTGATAAACTTAGTACTGAAAAATCCTAAATATTCATATTAACCTACAGTAAAAACTGTTTACCAAAACTCAACCCCGAAGTGCCCCTATAAATAAATTCACAGTTTTGAACAGTCGTTTCGTCCGAAATTATGAAAATAGGTTATTGCGGTATAAAATCCTAAATATTCAACTGAGTCTAGTGGTGTAGATTATAATGTATTCTGACACTTCTAACTACCTCAAACAATTAAAATCGTATTTCTGGCACCATAGTGAGCGATAACACTGATTATGTTGACAGACTAAAACCTGTGCGATTGATCGATTCGTGAAAACTTATGGGGTTTTCACGAGATTTCTAAAGTCTATAGAAATTTCACCATTGAATTTCTAGCGGGCTGTTACATGAAGCTTATTTATACAAGCGGACGCTCAATGGGTTATAAGTTGATCTTAGGTGATAAGGGGAAGGTACATGTGCATCTGGTGAGACACATGTGCCAGATGGATTTACCATATATAATGGGTAATCTATCCTAAGGATGGTTACACAATATTTAAGCCTCAAAGTTGGCTTAAAGTATATGTTATGTATGGATGGGAATAAGGATTTAGTATGGATTAGGATGCGTAAAGGTAGTAACAGGTATGTTGTCCAGGATTGGGATGCATGACTTAGTCGATCTGAGTCATGCATCAGAATGTTGTTAATAGGAGAGTAAGACGAAGGTCTTAGTATCTTAACCCTAAGGTGAATCATGGAGGTTCACTTCAAAGGATAAGACCTCAAAGTAGAACGCTGAATTTGGAAAAGGTGACCCAAGTGGGTCCCAGAATGATGATATGTGATAAGGAAGACATAGAAGATGGAGTTAGCGACTGCAAGTGGATCTCGAAGGTTTTAGCACAATAAATGGCACGTAAGAACATGGGATAAAAGGAGAGTGTTTCAAGCAAAATATAGTTCTATTTCTCCTTTAGTTACTTATGTACTAGATTGAGAATGACGTGGTTATGTGTTGACTCACTCAAAAATGAGTAGCATTAATGCTATCCCAAGTGC
The DNA here is from genome assembly GCA_011037825.1 of Carya cathayensis. NCBI lineage: Eukaryota > Viridiplantae > Streptophyta > Magnoliopsida > Fagales > Juglandaceae > Carya > Carya cathayensis. The sequence goes on from QGSO01000601.1 coordinate 530,307, forward strand.
AGGAGGATGTCGTGTAATAATAAGGAATAAATTCCTAGATCGTCTCCTCAGGGAAAATTTACTCAAAATTTAAACTCGTTGAAAAATTGTGAAAAACTTCACAAAGAAAAAAAAATAAATGGTATGTGCAATGTGACGCCCCCAAATTCCGCTTAAGATTGAACGGACATTTGAAGCGTCGAGACATGCAACACAAGGTTACCTGCCCCCGTTCATGACATATAAGATGCAATGTTCCTAACATGCATCTAACATTATGCAATATTCGCAGCGGATAATCTTTTTCTTTAGCAATACTATGCACCAACTAAATATATCCCAAATACTTGAAACATAATTCATACATAAAGGCATACTAAAAAGCCGTGATCACCACACTAGTCTAAAATGGTTGTGATCAAAAGAATACTTGAGATACAACTCCAAAAGTACAAGTATTAACCTAAGTTAAATACTATACCATCATCAACATCGCACCGTGGCCTAGTCGACCGTATTCAGTTGGTCAGATTCCAATTCTCCTTTGGGTCCTGTAACAAGATCTACCATTCGGGGGTTGAAATCCAGGCGGAGCTACAGGAGGATAGCTCTGAGGATTCTGATATGACGGATACTGATGCTGAGGAGCACTCTGATGAAATGGTTGCTGTTGAGGTGGTGGGGACCGACCAGGTTGATCATTTCTCCATGAGAAATTTGGATGATTCCGCCACCCCGGATTATATGTGTTGGAGAAAGGCTGATTTTGTGCTCTATTCACCCAATTAGTTGATTGCATCTGCTCCGACCCACTTTCTTGAAACACTGGCATTATCGGGCAGTCTTTGGTCTTATGGTTTGAATCAGCACATATAGAACATGCCTCTGCTACTTTCACAGCCTTTACTTTGTCCATTTCCATGACCTCCATTCTTCTAGTTAAAGCAGTTATTCGGGCTTGAACATCAGTGTCCCCTTTAAGCTCGTATCTACCCCCTCCAGAAATAGCTCTCAGTGGTTGTGCTGTTGATGGAACTCGATCAGTACGAGTATTCCACTGTTGCGCGCTCTCAGCAAGGTAGTCAAAAAATGACAGTGCTTCATCAGGTTCCTTGCTAAAGAACTCCCCATTGCACATTGTCTGAACAAATTGCTTGCATTCCGGAGTGAGGCCAGTGTAAAAATAGCTCACCAACCTCCAAGATTCAAAACCATGATGTGGACAGATGTTCATCAAATCTTTAAATTTTTCCCAACTGGCCTGAAAGGTCTCATCAGGTCTCTGATTGAATTGGCTGATTTGCTCTTGCAAAAATTGAGTTCTCTGAAAGGGAAAAAATTTTTGTAAGAATTCACGCTGCATATCAGACCAACTAGAAATAGAGTTGGGTCTTAAAGAGTTAAACCAAATCTTCGCTTTATCCTTTAAAGAGAAAGGAAATAAACGAAGTCTAATGAACTCATCAGTAACAGCCCTAGTGATAAATGTGGCACAAGCCAACTCAAAATCTGTTAAGTGCTGGTACGGACTCTCAGAATCCATCCCGTGGAACTGAGGTATCACTGACATCATGCCATGCTTAATAGAGAAATTGGGTGCATTTTCTGGTAAAATAATGCATGAAGGTGTAGTGGTACGAGTGGGTTGCAAATAGTCCTTAAGAGTGCGTGGTGCAGGTGCAGCCATGTTTTCTGTTTTAATTTCAATTTTGCCACCTGACTCACTCAAAGAAAAGATAGGCGAGCTATCTATCTCCAAGCTGTGTATACTACTCTCAACACTCGATGTGACTCTAAGCAACCTATTTGAACTGTCTCTTACCCATGACATGAAACATCAGTTTAGAGAAGCAAAAAAAAAAATTAACGAGTTTAAATTTAATTATACTTTCCCGGCAACGGCGCCAAAAACTTGACTCACTCAAAAATGAGTAGCATTAATGCTATCCCAAGTGCAGGAGGATGTCGTGTAATAATAAGGAATAAATTCCTAGATCGTCTCCTCAGGGAAAATTTACTCAAAATTTAAACTCGTTGAAAAATTGTGAAAAACTTCACAAAGAAAAAAAAATAAATGGTATGTGCAATGGATGGAAATTTTACTAGTCATGGACTAGATTCATGTTTTTAGATTTGTTTGTCGGATTTGAATGCAGCGATGAAAAGTAAGGAATGAAAATGCATGAAACTAAATTAAAATTGCTGAAATTAATAGACTGAAATTTAAAAGAACAAGAAAAATAAATGACATTAATTTAAATAATAGGAATTAAAGATGCAAGAAAATAAATGACATTAACCTAAATAGAGGAATTACAAGTGCGAGAAAAATAAATGACAGTAATTTAAATAGACAGAAATTAAATGTGCACGGAAAATATAAGACATTAAACTGAAATTAAATAAAAACAGGAATTGTAAGGAATAAACTTGATGTTTGGAAATGGAGACTGCGTTCTCCAATCCAAAAATCTGAACTTCCAGATAAAATGATTTCTCAAATAAAATAAACGCTCTAAATAAAATGCATCCTAAAAGAAATTGAACTCTCAATTAAATTAAAATTTCAAATAAATTACACACTCAAATTGAAGTTGAGCTCTAAATAAAATAAACACTAAAAGAAATTATTTCCTAGATGAATACAAAGAAAGCTTGCTTTAACATGGAAAGAAAACTTGCTTCCTTAAGTTTCAAATTAAAGCTGTAAAATAAACTGATGCTGAATGAAAACTAAAACAGAAGCATGAAACTGAAAAATGAATTAAAATGAACAACAACTGCCGAATGAAATGAGAATGAAACTGAAAAATGAAAGCTAAGTTTTAAAGTTCTGTCTTCTCTCCTTCGTCTCCACTGCCTTGATGCCCTTTCTCTTCTGAGCTCTCTCCTATTTATAGGAGAGAGCATCCTACCATTTCTCAAGAGTGGGTGGCCTAACTTGGGAGTGGGTGGCCTAACTTTGAAGTGGGTGGCCTAACTTTGAAGAATGGTGGAGTGGGTGGCCTAACTTTGAAGAATGGTGGAGTGGGTGGCCTAACTTGGGAGTGGGTGGCCTAACTTGGGAGTGGGTGGCCTTTCTATCTTTCTGCATGTGCTGATTTTCTGCTTGCTCCCTTGAGTTCCAGCCGTGAGTTCCATTCTCTTTTAGTATTTTCATAAATGCCCTGCAGTACATAAAAAATATATTTCTTTCAAAGGCAAATATAGAACTTTATGTATATAAAATATTGACATCAATTAATTTGCATTCAATATTAGAATTTGATGCATAATTAAGTGTTCAATCTTTATTTGATAAAATAAATCACCCATTTAAACAACTTTATTATGCAATTCTAACCTTTTATCACACCCCCCAACTAGCTTTTTGCTAGACTCTAGCAAATAAAGCGAATGAATTCATGCAAAGGTGAAATTACCAACTTGAGAAAATCTGAGAATCATATGCCATGAAATAGATTTGTTGAGTTTAAGAACACTGGAGATAGATTAATCTGAATTTTGTATCAACTGAGAGATTTATACACAATTTAGTTAATCAACCAAGGGAATTACATGTAACAAAGCTTGCTTTCTTTTAAGTGCATGGAAATGGGGTTAGAATTCCAAGATTGACTACCAAGAGGCATTAATAATTTCAATCACAACAACTAATCTGAGAAAACCACATGGTCTTACTCTAATTCAAAACCATTGTAGTGGCGGCTTTCACGCTATTACACTTTGAAAGGTGCCTACTTCTTTTGTAAGGACCCCGGTAATAGGCAGCCTTTTCCAGTACACAAATGTAATTTTTGTTTTTGTTTTGTTTTTTTTTTTTTTTTTTTTTGATCCCTGGCTTGTCCCTTTTCTCATTTAATTCAAATTTCTTCCTAAGCCATTAGGATATGGTTCATTAGAGTCTCAAACAATTGAAGTGTAAATCAACCAACAATGACTCAATGTAGTCTTTCTAGGCCTTCCGGGTATGTGTTGTGTGTGTTTAAGCAAAACTCTTAACATCTTTCCCTTGGTTTAACAACTAAATAAAATGGATAAGTCCCTCTTTTGACATATACTCATATTTGCACTACATTCCACATGTTCCATTACTTCAACAAATCATTTTTTTTTTTTTTTTTTTTTTTAGTACTAATACATCTTCAACAAAAAAAAATTCAACAGAAACTCTCTCCCCCCAACTAAATTTGACATTGTCCTCAATGTTCAGCAAATGAATGTTCGACGATATATGTTATGCAGGCATGAATTTAAGCAAGATAAACACTGCAGAACATATATTGAAACGAAAGAGTAAAGAGGAAAGATGTCACCTGAAATACTCGAGTGCACACAGGGAGTAAATTTCTATCAAAGTTAGAAGATACAAAAAGCAAAAGAAATAAAAACAAGCAAGAAAGTAAAATAAAAAGTTTTGGAACGAGATTACCAACTGATATGAATATGAAAGCAATGTTCCTTAATCCATTTTTCGTCAAAAAATCGTACCTGCAAAAAGAGAATACGAGAAAATTAGCAAAAGATAACTGAAATTAACGAGATTACTGAAATCTATTTTTTTTTTTTTTTTTTTGGTGGATCCGTCCGTGACCAGACAAGTGTGGCTAGAGATTTGAAAATAAACGCCTGATGTTGTTGACAAACGAGATTGAAGGCTCCGGACTTGTTCTTCATGCTCTCTCTATAAAATCAGTCTCAAAGTTCATTCAATCCGCATCAAGTTCTCTTCTTATCTCTATAACTCATCTGCATTCCTTCAACATTCTCGCCTTAAGTTCTCAATCCCTTTCTCAATGGCTCATTCTTCTACATCTCAACCTCCTGTCCTTTCTGCAGCTGCCATTGGTGCCATGTTGCAGCAAGAAAATGATAGCATGGCTAATAAGTCAGACTCTGATGCTATCTATGATTTGGTGAGTCTCGGAACTCGCTACTCATCCTCTATTGTTGCTTTTTCCCAGCGGGTTCAAGCCAAAAACCATGAGGTTGAAAGGCTAAAAGAACAAATTGCTGTACTTCAACGCATTGTTCAAGAGTCTCACACAAGGGAAGGAATCCTTCGGCAGCAGAATAAACAGTTGAAATCTCTATTGAGTTCTTCATTCCGCTTGCCAGCTCCTATGAATAGGGCTGACATGATTTTGTATGAAGAGAATGAGCGTCTCCAATCTGAGGCTAAGAACCTCAAGTTTATGTAAAAGCATTTTTAAATAAAATCTATCTATTTTTATTTTTATTTTTATTTTTTTTTATTTTTTTATTTTTACACAATGCCATGGTTTCGCTCCTAACTAGTGAGAGACATAGTCCTCACTGAATCGAACGAAAGATGCAAAAGAACAAAACAAAACAAACAAACAACAAGAAAAATAAAATCAAATGCAAAAGAACAAATAAAAGAAAATGCAAGTAAAGAAAACTGTACAGAAGGAGAAACGAATCAAAACACTTCCCTGGGATCTTGCACAAGCAAGATCTCTTCATGTGGATCAAAATCCTTCAGAAATGACTTTAGACGTTGTCCGTTGACAGTGAAGCTATTACCATTCTTCGGATTGACAATGTCTACCGCACCATGATGATGAACAGTCTTTACAATGTATGGTCCACTCCATCGTGATTTCAACTTTCCAGGAAAAATATGCAAGCGAGAGTTGTAAAGGAGAACTTCCTGGCCAATTGTGAAATGCTTTGGATGAATTTTCTGATCATGCAGAATTTTCATCCGTTCCTTTGCCAATTGCGCGTTGTCATAAGCATTCCGACGAGCTTCATCCAATTCATTAATCTGCAATTTTCTCAACCCTGAAGCTTCATCAAGTGACATGTTAACATGTTTTATGGCCCAAAGAGCTCGATGCTGAATATCAACAGGTAAATGACAAGCTTTACCATAAACTAATCGATAGGGAGACATCCCTAGATTTGTTTTAAAAGCTGTCCTGTATGCCCACAAAGCATCAAGAAGCTTAATCGACCAATCTTTCCTATTAGGATTTACCGTTTTCTCCAGAATGAGTTTTATTTCTCTATTTGCCAATTCAGCTTGCCCATTTGTTTGGGGGTGATAGGGGGTGGAAACTCGATGTGTAATACCATATTTTTTTACAAGTGTAGAAAATGGTTTATTGCAAAAATGAGAACCCCCATCACTAATGATAACCTTGGGCATGCCAAATCGAGCAAACAAAGATTGTAAAAATTTTAATACAACATGATGGTCATTGGTTTTGCAAGCGATGGCCTCAACCCACTTTGAAACATAGTCCACAGCCAATAAAATATATGTGTTTCCAAAGGAAACCGGAAAAGGTCCCATGAAGTCTATTCCCCAACAATCAAAGATTTCTAAAGTAAGAATGGGGGAAAGGGGCATCATGTTTCTTTTGCTAATAGCTCCTAACTTTTGACAAGACGCACACGCTTTGCAAAAATTGTAAGCATCCTTAAACATAGACGGCCAATAAAGACCGCTTTGCAAAATTTTTGCCACTGTTTTCTTCGCTGAAAAATGACCACCACATGCACCCATATGACAAAATCTCAATACTGAAGAAAACTCATCATCAGGAATGCATCTTCGAATCAATTGGTCCGAACAATATTTGAAAAGATAAGGGTCATCAAAGTAGAAATGTTTTACCTCAGATAGAAACCGACGCTTATCTTGGGTTGACCATTCAGAAGGCATTTGCTCAGTCACCAGATAATTGACTATGTCAGCATACCAGGGAACTTTATTTACCACAAACAGGTGCTCATCCGGAAAACTATCATCAAGAGGGAGGCTGACATTTGAAGAAGGAGATGACAATCTAGAGAGGTGGTCAGCTACCACGTTTTCAACTCCTTTCTTGTCCCTAATGTTGATGTTGAACTCTTGAAGTAATAGAATCCATCGAATCAAGCGTGGTTTTGCATCTTTTTTAGCCAACAAATACTTAAGAGCAGAGTGGTCAGTGAAAATAGTAACAGGAGAACCAAGAATATAAGCCCTGAATTTATCAAGTGCAAAAACCACTGCAAGCAGTTCTTTTTCAGTAGTGGTATAATTTTTCTGGGCATCATTCAAGGTTCTACTAGCATAGTAAATCACACATGGTCTATTATCCACACGCTGACCCAAAACAGCTCCTAAGGCATAATCACTTGCATCTGTCATGATTTCAAAGGGAATGTCCCACTGCGGGGGTCGCACAATAGGAGCAGTGGTAAGCGAATTTTTAAGGGTATCAAAAGCTTTTTGGCACTCATCAGTCCAAACAAATTCAATGTCATTTTGTAAAAGAGTGCACAAAGGTTTTGCAATAGAACTAAACCCTTGAATAAACCGCCTATAAAAACCAGCATGACCAAGGAAAGAACGAATATCCCTAACCGTCCTAGGAATAGGAAGTTTAGATATTAATTCAATCTTTGCCTTGTCGACCTTTATACCTTCAGAGGAAACAATGTGTCCCAAAACAATGCCCTGAGTAACCATGAATTGACACTTCTCCCAATTAAGTAAAAGATTTTTTTCCTCACATCTTTGGAGAATACGTGCCAAATTATGCAAACAACTTTCAAAAGTTTTTCCAAAAACAGAGAAATCATCCATGAATATTTCACAAATATCATCAATCATGTCAGAAAAAATACTCATCATGCATCTCTGAAAAGTAGCTGGAGCATTACACAAACCAAAAGGCATTCTAGTAAAAGCAAAAGTGCCAAAAGGACAGGTGAAAGTGGTTTTCTCCTGATCCTCAGGCGCTACAGCAATTTGATAATAACCAGAATAGCCATCCAAGAAACAATAATATGCATTTCCAGCCACTCTTTCCAAAATTTGATCCAAAAATGGTAAAGGAAAATGATCCTTCCTACTGGCTGAATTAAGTTTTCTATAATCAATGCACATTCTCCAGCCAGTAACCATTCGAGTTGGAATTAACTCATTTTTCTCATTTTGTATGACAGTTAAACCAGATTTTTTTGGTACCACTTGAGTTGGACTTACCCACTTACTGTCTGAGATGGGGTAAATGATACCCACTGCGAGTAGCTTAAGCACTTCCTCTTTCACAACTTCCTTCATGGTAGGATTGAGCCTACGTTGAGCATCACGAACTGGTTTAGCATCGTCTTCAAGATGAATTCTGTGGGTACATATAGCGGCATCAATGCCTTTGATGTCGGCTATTGTCCAACCAATTGCGCCTCGATGCTTTCTTAATATTTCAATCAATTTGGCTTCCTCCTTCTGATTTAGTTTTGAGGAAATCACCACCGGAAAAGTGCCTTCTTCAGGTCCAAGGAACGCATACTTTAAATCTTGAGGAAGCGGTTTTAGTTCCAATCGGGGAACTTCTTCCTCTGAAGATCTAAGCATGTCTGGTGGTGGTAAAGCTTCGAACTGGGGTTTCCATCTTGCTCCGGCAAATTGTACTTCAAGTGGTAAAGAATCTGCAAAATAATCAAGAAATTCAAAGTCATTTTCATTGATATGATCAATTTTCTCATCAAGTAAATATTCAGATGTCTGAAAAATATAATCATCATCAGAGAAAGGAGAGGTTGAGCAAATAGACTCTGTTGATGTCAAACTCTCCACAGCATTCAATTCACTTGTGTCATCAAAATGTGTTGGCATCTTGCAAGCGTTGAAAACGTTCAACTCAAGTGCCATGTTCCCAAAGGTAAGCTTCAACACTCCACTTCTGCAATTAATCAAAGCGTTTGATGTAGCTAGAAATGGTCTTCCAAGGATGACAGGAGCTTGGTAAATAGTGGAGGCTGGCTGCTGCATATCAAGAACTACAAAATCCACTGGGTAGTAGAATTTGTCCACCTGGACCAACACGTCCTCTACAATACCCCTTGGTACCTTAACTGATCTGTCAGCCAGTTGTAGCATGATGGAGGTCTTTTTCAGCTCACCCAATCCCAATTGTTCATAAACTGAGAACGGTAGCAAGTTCACACTACTCCCCAAATCAAGTAGAGCTCTCCCAATGCGTGATTCGCCGATCATAATGGAAATGTTGGGAGAGCCGGGATCTCCAAACTTCTGAGGAGTCTCGCTCAATATTAATGCACTAACTTGCTCCGTCAGGAAGGCTTTCTTCTTTACATTCAGCTTCCTCTTCACTGTACACAAGTCCTTCAAAAATTTTGCATATGAAGGTACTTGTTGTATGGCATCCAAAAGTGGAATATTGATTTTCACTTGCTTGAAAATCTCTTGAATCTCCGTGTGATACCTGCTCTTTTGGCCAGCCGCCAATCTTTGAGGATAAGGAACCACAGGTTGGTATCCCTTGGTAGTTTCAGCATCTACAGTCACAGGCTTCTTCAACTCTGGTCTCACTACCTCTAGTTCTTTCTTAATTTCATCAGTCTCCGTTATATCTTCAGGTGTAGGAGCAACTTCCTGTGTGTCTATAGGCATTTCTGGTCGGGAAACTTCTTTCCCACTTCTCAAAGTAAGGACTGCCTTCGCTGTCTCAATAACGTCCCCTGAGACATTATGCACTTGTTGTTGTTGCTGCCTGTATACTTGAGGATTAGGTTGAGGCTGTGCTGGAAATTTCCCTTTCTCCAGGGTGCTCAAGGTTGTGCTCATCTTGTTCATAGTGCCACGCAACTCATTTATGGCCTGAGTATTTTGATTATTTGTGGTGGCCTGAATCTGCATGAATTGTTGAAGTGTATTGGCCATCTGTGCCATACTATCATCTAGAGTTTTCTTTGCAGATGATGAAGGTTGAAAACTCTGTGCAGCCATATGAGGTTGAAATCCAGGCGGAGCTACAGGAGGATAGCTCTGAGGATTCTGATATGACGGATACTGATGCTGAGGAGCACTCTGATGAAATGGTTGCTGTTGAGGTGGTGGGGACCGACCAGGTTGATCATTTCTCCATGAGAAATTTGGATGATTCCGCCACCCCGGATTATATGTGTTGGAGAAAGGCTGATTTTGTGCTCTATTCACCCAATTAGTTGATTGCATCTGCTCCGACCCACTTTCTTGAAACACTGGCATTATCGGGCAGTCTTTGGTCTTATGGTTTGAATCAGCACATATAGAACATGCCTCTGCTACTTTCACAGCCTTTACTTTGTCCATTTCCATGACCTCCATTCTTCTAGTTAAAGCAGTTATTCGGGCTTGAACATCAGTGTCCCCTTTAAGCTCGTATCTACCCCCTCCAGAAATAGCTCTCAGTGGTTGTGCTGTTGATGGAACTCGATCAGTACGAGTATTCCACTGTTGCGCGCTCTCAGCAAGGTAGTCAAAAAATGACAGTGCTTCATCAGGTTCCTTGCTAAAGAACTCCCCATTGCACATTGTCTGAACAAATTGCTTGCATTCCGGAGTGAGGCCAGTGTAAAAATAGCTCACCAACCTCCAAGATTCAAAACCATGATGTGGACAGATGTTCATCAAATCTTTAAATTTTTCCCAACTGGCCTGAAAGGTCTCATCAGGTCTCTGATTGAATTGGCTGATTTGCTCTTGCAAAAATTGAGTTCTCTGAAAGGGAAAAATTTTTTGTAAGAATTCACGCTGCATATCAGACCAACTAGAAATAGAGTTGGGTCTTAAAGAGTTAAACCAAATCTTCGCTTTATCCTTTAAAGAGAAAGGAAATAAACGAAGTCTAATGAACTCATCAGTAACAGCCCTAGTGATAAATGTGGCACAAGCCAACTCAAAATCTGTTAAGTGCTGGTACGGACTCTCAGAATCCATCCCGTGGAACTGAGGTATCACTGACATCATGCCATGCTTAATAGAGAAATTGGGTGCATTTTCTGGTAAAATAATGCATGAAGGTGTAGTGGTACGAGTGGGTTGCAAATAGTCCTTAAGAGTGCGTGGTGCAGGTGCAGCCATGTTTTCTGTTTTAATTTCAATTTTGCCACCTGACTCACTCAAAGAAAAGATAGGCGAGCTATCTATCTCCAAGCTGTGTATACTACTCTCAACACTCGATGTGACTCTAAGCAACCTATTTGAACTGTCTCTTACCCATGACATGAAACATCAGTTTAGAGAAGCAAAAAAAAATAAACGAGTTTAAATTTAAACTACTTTCCCCGGCAACGGCGCCAAAAACTTGACTCACTCAAAAATGAGTAGCATTAATGCTATCCCAAGTGTAGGAGGATGTCGTGTAATAATAAGGAATAAATTCCTAGATCGTCTCCTCAGGGAAAATTTACTCAAAATTTAAACTCGTTGAAAAATTGTGAAAAACTTCACAAAGAAAAAAAAAATAAATGGTATGTGCAATGGATGGAAATTTTACTAGTCATGGACTAGATTCATGTTTTTAGATTTGTTTGTCGGATTTGAATGCAGCGATGAAAAGTAAGGAATGAAAATGCATGAAACTAAATTAAAATTGCTGAAATTAATAGACTGAAATTTAAAAGAACAAGAAAAATAAATGACATTAATTTAAATAATAGGAATTAAAGATGCAAGAAAATAAATGACATTAACCTAAATAGAGGAATTACAAGTGCGAGAAAAATAAATGATAGTAATTTAAATAAACAGAAATTAAAGGTGCAAAAATAAATAAATGACAGTAATTTAAATAGACAGAAATTAAATGTGCACGGAAAATATAAGACATTAAACTGAAATTAAATAAAAACAGGAATTGTAAGGAATAAACTTGATGTTTGGAAATGGAGACTGCGTTCTCCAATCCAAAAATCTGAACTTCCAGATAAAATGATTTCTCAAATAAAATAAACGCTCTAAATAAAATGCATCCTAAAAGAAATTGAACTCTCAATTAAATTAAAATTTCAAATAAATTACACACTCAAATTGAAGTTGAGCTCTAAATAAAATAAACACTAAAAGAAATTATTTCCTAGATGAATACAAAGAAAGCTTGCTTTAACATGGAAAGAAAACTTGCTTCCTTAAGTTTCAAATTAAAGCTGTAAAATAAACTGATGCTGAATGAAAACTAAAACAGAAGCATGAAACTGAAAAATGAATTAAAATGAACAACAACTGCCGAATGAAATGAGAATGAAACTGAAAAATGAAAGCTAAGTTTTAAAGTTCTGTCTTCTCTCCTTCGTCTCCACTGCCTTGATGCCCTTTCTCTTCTGAGCTCTCTCCTATTTATAGGAGAGAGCATCCTACCATTTCTCAAGAGTGGGTGGCCTAACTTGGGAGTGGGTGGCCTAACTTTGAAGTGGGTGGCCTAACTTTGAAGAATGGTGGAGTGGGTGGCCTAACTTGGGAGTGGGTGGCCTAACTTTGAAGAATGGTGGAGTGGGTGGCCTAACTTGGGAGTGGGTGGCCTAACTTTGGAGTGGGTGGCCTTTCTATCTTTCTGCATGTGCTGATTTTCTGCTTGCTCCCTTGAGTTCCAGCCGTGAGTTCCATTCTCTTTTAGTATTTTCATAAATGCCCTGCAGTACATAAAAAATATATTTCTTTCAAAGGCAAATATAGAACTTTATGTATATAAAATATTGACATCAATTAATTTGCATTCAATATTAGAATTTGATGCATAATTAAGTGTTCAATCTTTATTTGATAAAATAAATCACCCATTTAAACAACTTAATTATGCAATTCTAACCTTTTATCATGTGTATGCATGTAGGTTACCATCTGACACACACGTGAATGGACTGCATGAAATGAGTATGGCATGGAGTCCAGGTAAGAATTATGTTCATAATCTTCTAAAGACTTCTAAAGATATGAAAATAAATGATTTCCCTTTACGATACTTTACCAAGTGGCACAGATGACATTTTATGAAAGAATGCTAAGGATAAGTTTTCAAGTATAGGTATGTAACAGCAGTCCTTGGCACTTGCCAGTCCCTTTTTATGCACCCCAAAGTATTAAGTGTATGCATGTGAATGGATGTTATACGTAGTAAGTATTGGATGTTTTTTCATGAAATGAAATGCGAGGCTGAAGCCTCATACTTTAAGCGACGCTTTAAAGGACGCTAAGAAAGTGTTTTAAAATGCCCCTATGAAAGATGATCTTTTATATTATGCCATGAACTGATGATGTTTAAGGATGCCACAGACTAATGTTTTAAACTATGCTTATGTTATGATTTCAAAGACTGCTTCTAATGTCGAGGTTTAAGCCTATACTTTTAAATGATGCTTATGAACTGAATAGATTAAAAAGATAAATGAAAAGGACTGAAGGAAAGGACTGAATAAACGGAAGGACTGAATGTTTTATGTATGAAAATACATACCGGCCACATGAATGAATGAATGGATACCAAATGAATGGACAAATTGCAATACCGAGTAAGTAGTACTGGTAGTGAACCCAGTGCTACACTTTGATGGAAAGGGATTCCTAACCTGTGACCACAGGTAGAATCAAGGTCCAAAAGACCGCTAACCCTCGCACACGGGGCGTAACAGTGTGCAACGGCCAATGAAAGTAATAAAAAATAATGTATGCATGTTAAGAAAGAATGCATGTATGCTCAGACTCTTTAAGAAATGAAGGCATGAGGCATGAGGAAATGTTTTATGAAAGAAAAGAAACATTTTACGAAAGAAAATATTTTCTCAAGAAAAACCCCACCTCGAAATGTTTTAATTGAATGAATGTCTTAAGTATAAGTATGTATGGAGTGATGAATGCATGACTGAAAACCTATGTTATGATATTTTAAATGTATGAAGTAATATTTATGAGTCTTCGATTCATTTTAGTTTTTATGTGTGCCCTCCCAGGGACAAGACGAATGGTATGCATCAGGATGGACACGGCCCATGGGGAAGAGCACAAAAGCATAGGCACAATGTTTTGTGCAAAAGACTTTTTATTATAAAATTTAATGTTTACTGATGTAACTCTCTTTAAATTAAGAATCACGTTTTATTTTAAAAACATGGAGCCTTTCGTCATTTTAAGCAAAAGGTAATTCTCGTCGTTTTTCTAAAAATCATTTTCTAAAGGTCCCACCACAAAGACGGGCGTCACAGTATATGTCTATATCATTTCTCGGTGATCTCAAACCTAGAATGAGTAAACACATTATCAAATATGGATCTTTCATATACTTCCACTGTGGTAGATTGTACGGCATAAGTACAACTGGCCAAGTACTATGACTAGTACTTATGTTCCTAAATGGATTAAATCCATCTGTTGCTAACCCAAATCGAACATTAAAAGGTTCTTTGGTAAACCATGAGTGTTCCAAATCAAATTTCATCCAAACTTGAGAGTCCACAGGATGTGACAAATCATTATCATTCTTGACTCTAGATGATGAGTGCCATGTCATGTCCACTGCCATTGAACGTGACATAAATAACCATTGTAACCTAGGTATTAATGGAAAGTGACGTAAGACCTTCTGCAGCACATTCTGCTTCTCAATTGTCCATCTTGATTCATGAGAAGTGGGACACTCGTTCAACTACTCATTCTCTTACCAAAATAACACATAGTCATTCTTACATGCATGTATTATATTGTAATTAAACTCGAGTCCTCTTTTCAACTGTATTACTCCGTAGAAGTTGTGAGGCAAAATATTGTCTGATGGTAGGGCCTCTTTAAACAGCTCGAGCAACATATCGACAGCCTTAATAGATATTCAGCACTTAGATTTTATATGAAGCAGTCTAACTGTAAATGAAAACTTGCTGTGCCTTCTACATCCTGGATATAACTCACAATGTGATTCATTCCACAAGCGAGTAAAAGTGTTATAGCCTAGTCGTTGGTGATCATCCATAAACATTCTTGCACCAATGTCGCCCAGCATTTGATCCATATCCTCTTCGGGATCATCACCAACAACCTCAGGATGTACATCTTCATCGATGTCTTCTTCTTCGTCTCAAAGTTTGAATGATGCTGGATACGATTCTTTGAGTAAGACCCAATCAGTATAACCATTGTCAATACCTTTGACAAACAAAAGCCCTCTCACCAACTCTATCTTATGAGAATGCAAATTCTTGCATTGTTGGCATGGGCATCTAATACAACCGTCACTATCAATTGTACAGGATGAAAATTTCTTAACACCTTCAGCATATACATTGTAATCCTCACCCAACCGATCTCTAACTCATATCCAACTTTTATCCATGTCTAATATCCTATTGCAAACAGTCACGTGCATCAACAAACAATCATTTATCAAACATATTGTGTAATTTTTTCCTTTCACCGGGTAGTTGGTCCTATCCAATTCGGGATTTTAAGATCATAATCGCCATCCTACCAACTATTATATCTCATGTCCAATAAAATTTCGACAGCATCTCCCCATAGTTCTCCAAATATGCTCATTTGGTCATGCACACCGACAAGTAATACATCGATGCACCATCACCTAAACTGCATATTTGGAGAACAATAAGGGATGACTCTACCAAAATCATAATGTCAAACACAACAGATATAGTTGGATAGTTTGCAAGAATGATCTTACAAGCCCAAACGGTAAAATAGAGCGTTCGACCACGAATTCAAATGGGCAAACGATCGAACAAGATGATACACCGTTCGAACAGGACTGTACTATAAGAGCACCCAACACCACGAATGACTCATTTCCATTCAGAACCAAAAAGACATTCGAACAATAGCCGTATCATTGTCGTATCACCGTCACCAACCAACAATACCACTATTCAAGAGGTACCGTTTTAATTTTGTATTTTTGTGCTTTTGTTGTTATTTTTCATTGTTGTTTAGAATTTATATCAAACTCATTTTAAGTTTAGATTTAGTACTCTAAGGCTACAAAATACAAGGCCGAAGAAATGGATTCCTTTTGTTTCAATGACCATGGAGTCAACTAGCCATTGATGAGCTCGTTATAGTTACCGTTCAAACGTGTTTATACCGTTCGAATGATTAGAACCTAAAAGTCATTCTTGAGAATGTGTCATTACTTTTCGAATGCCTATATCCAAAACTGTTTGAAATGTATTGTTAGCATTTCAAGGCATTCAAACACCTTCGAACGTAAGATACATCATTCGAACGATGAAACATAGAAAAAATATTTAAATTGTTTCATTAATTATATAATTTTATGATTGTTTTCTATATTATATTTTGTAATTAATCCTTTAAATTTTTTATTTAAATTTCAGGTCAAGTTGAAATGTTTGCTAGGGGAAGGTCAAAACGTGCCAGACAAGGGGAACGAAGTTCTTCTAGTAGTATGGTCGATACATTCTTAGGCCATAAATTTTTATTAAAGTGTCAGGTGAAGAATGATAATTTTCAAGATCTTCTCTTCAAGAGCCGCTCCTTGACATCAGTGTTCGTGGGGCACGGTTGGTCATCGGTTTTGGACTACATGGAAGAGGCGTTCTCGTTCTTGGCATATATTGATCTCGTCACTGACTTTTATAGAGGGCTCCGGTGCCTCCGATTAGGATGCTGATGGTAGATATATTATCAGCATACGAGGTATTTCATTCCCATTCTCAGCAAACATACTTGCCACTTTTTTTGGCATCGCATTTTTGAGGACTGCATATCTAGACGTGGTGCCCAAAGAGTTTACAACTGATGAGGAGACAGTTGAGGACGAGGGCACTAATACTGATGGACTGGATGGCCTCTCAGATGCTGAGGTGTATAGGTTGGTTGTCGGTCCAGATGCTCCTCCTTATGATGGGATAAAGAGCATCAAATAGGTTCGTTTATCAGATTTTTTCAAGATTATTAACTTAATCATCGCCCACAACATTTACCTTAGCAACACAAGATGAAGGTTGGCATGGATAGGGTGAGATTTATGATATGAGTTGCTCGTACGATGCTTGTTGATTGAGCTGAGTTATTGCATTTTTAATGCTTTTGGAACTAATATATCTTAATTCTTTCAATAATTTATCATTGGTTTTATATGGAAAAATGAATAAATCAAAGTTGTGATCTTAATTGATTAAAAGCATGAATTTCTGCTTAAATTTTACCAACTATGGATTACTGTGAATTTTGGTCCATATCGCTCGAGTGGCGGCTTTTGGCCACTCGAGCAAATTCAGGCACATTCAAACGCTCGACTGCCACTCGACAGTGAGCTCGAGCGGGTGTACGGGAAAGGAGATCACTCGAGCGGAGGCATTTGGCCGCTCGAGCGAAGTCAGGCAGAGTTGAACGCTCAATATTCGCTCGACATTTTGGAGACTTTTGATTTAGACGTTTGAGTAATTTATTTGTTATTCATTTAGTTCATGTTATTTATTTTTCTCGTTTCATTAAGCTTTCATTTTAATAGTGATTACAATTTGCTGTGGTTTAATTTGAGAATTTGTGATTTGAATACAATGATGAACCCTAGAACATTCATTTTGAGGCTTTTCAATTTTCAGTGCATATTTTATCAATTACTTTCTAATCTAGTTTAATTTTTAATTTAGTTTTATTAATTTCTGAGTTTAATCTATTAGTCCTTTACATTCCAATCCGACAATCAAATTCTAAAAATATGAATCTAGTTCATGACTAATAACCTTTTCCATCCATTGCACATACCATCATTTTTATTTTCTCTTTGTGAAGCTTTTCACCATTTTCAACGAGTTGAGTTTAAGTAAGCTTTCCCTAAGGAGACGATCTAGGAATTTATTCCTAATTATTACACGACATCCTCCTGCACTTGGGATGGCCTTAGTGCTACTTATTTTTGAGTGAGTCAAGTTTTTGGCGCCGTTGCCGGGAAAGGTATTTAACTTAAATTTAAACCCGTTATTTTTTTTTATGCTCTTTAAACTGATGTTTCATGTCATGGGTGAGAGACAGTTCAAATAGGTTGCTTAGAGTCACATCGAGTGTTAAGAGTAGTATACACAGTTTGGAGATAGATAGCGCTTCTGACTTTTCTATGAGTGAGTCAGGTGAGGAAATTGAAATTGAACCAAAAAACATAGCTGCACCTGCACCACGCACTCTTAAGGATTATTTGCAACTCACTCGCACCACTACACCTTCATGCATTGTTTTACCTGAAAATGCATCTAATTTCTCTATTAAGCATGGCATGATGTTAGTGATACCTCAGTTCCACGGGATGGATTCTGAGAGTCCTTACCAGCACTTGACAGATTTTGAGTTGGCTTGCACTACTTTTATTATTAGGGCTATTACTGATTAATTCATTAGAATTCGTTTATTTCCTTTCTCTTTAAAGGATAAAGCGAAGATTTGGTTCAATTCTTTGAGGTCTAATTCTATTTCTAGTTGGTCTAATATGCAGCGTGAATTCTTACAAAAAAATTTTCCTTTTCAAAGAACTCAGTTTTTGCAAGAGCAAATCAGCTAGTTCAATCAGAGACCTAATGAGACCTTTCAGGCCAGTTGGGAAAACTTTAAAGATTTGGTGAACATTTGTCCACATCATGGTTTTGAATCTTAGAGGTTGATAAGCTATTTTTACACTGGTCTCACTCCAGAATGCAAGCAGTTTGTTCAGACAATGTGCAATGGGGAGTTCTTTAGCAAGGAACCTGATGCAGCTCTATCATTTTTTGACTACCTTGCTAAAAGCGCACAACAGTGGAACACTCGTACTGATCGAGTTCCATTAGCAGCACAGCCACTTAGGGCTATTTCTGGAGGGGTCAGATATGAGCTTAAGGAAGACACTGATGTTCAAGCCCTTATAGCTACATTGACTAGAAGACTGGAGGTCATGGAAATGGAAAAAGTGAAAGCTGTGAAAGTAGTAGAGGCATGTTCTAGACCCAAGACTGCCCGATTATGCCAGTATTTCAAGAAAGTGGGTCCGAGCAGATGCAATCAGCTAACTAGGTTAATAGAGCACAGAATCAGCCTTTCTCCAACACATATAATCCGGGATGGAGGAATCACCCAAATTTCTCATGGAGAAATGATCAGCCTGGTCAGTCCCCACCACCTCAGCACCAGTATCCGCCATATCAGAATCCTCAGAGCTATCCTTATGTAGCTCCTCCTAGATTTCAGCCTCATGTTGCTGCACAGAGTTCTCAGCCTTCATTATCTGCAAAGAAGACTCTAGATGACAGTATGGCACAGATGGCCAATACACTTCGCAATTCATGCAGATTCAGGCCACCACAAATAATCAGAACACTCAAGCCATAAATGAGTTGCGAGGCACTATTAATAAAATGAGTACGACCTTGAGCACCCTAGAGAAAGGGAAATTTCCAGCACAACCTCAGCCTAATCCTCAGGTATATAGGCAACAACAACAGCAAGTGCATAATGTCTCAAGGGATGTTATTGAGACAGCAAAGGCAGTTCTTACTTTGAGAAGTGGGAAGGAAGTTCCCCAACCAGAGATGCCTATAGACACACAAGTAGTTGCTCCTACACCTGAAGATGTAATAGAGACTGATGAAGTTGAGAAAGAACCAGAGATAGTAAGACCAGAGCTGAAGAAGCCTGTGAGTGCAGATGCTGAGACTAGTAAGGGGTACCAACCTATGGTTCCCTATCCTCAGAGATTGGCAGCTAGCCAAAAGAACAAATACCACACGGAGATTCAAGAGATTTTCAAGCAAGTGAAGATCAATATTCCACTCTTGGATACCATACAACAAGTGCCTTCGTATGCAAAATTTTTGAAGGACTTGTGCACAGTGAAGAGGAAGCTAAATGTAAAGAAGAAAGCTTTCCTAACGGAGCAAGTTAGTGCATTGATATTGAGCGAGACTCCTCAGAAGTTTGGAGATCCTGGCTCCCCCAACATTTCTATTATGATCTGTGAATCACGCATTAGGAGAGCTTTACTTGATATGGGGAGTAGTGTGAACTTGCTACTGACTCACTCAAAAATGAGTAGCACTAATGCTCTCCCAAGTGCAGGAGGATGTCGTGTAATAATTAGGAATAAATTCCTAGATCGTCTCCTCAGGGAAAGTTACTCAAAAATTAAACTCGTTGAAAAAGTGTGAAAAACTTCACAAAGAGAAAAACAAACAGATGGTATGTGCAATGAATGGAAAGGTTACTAGTCATGGACTAGATTCATGTTTTTAGATTTTTGATTGTCGGATTAGAATGTAAATGACTAATAGATTAAATTCAGAAATTAAGAATTTAAACTAGATTAGAAAGTAAATGACAAAACATGCACTAAATATTGAAAATAAAACCCCAAATTAAAGATTCAACATAAAGTTATGAAAATTAAATAAACATTATTTATAACAAAAATAAAATACACAAAAATAGCACAAGAACATAAAATGAAAGAGAGATAATAAATAAATAAAGATGCTCTACTCCAAAGAAAATAAAAGAGAAAAGTATCCGAAAGAAAAGAAACAATGAACTAAAAAGCAATTAAAATGCTGAACAGAACAAGGAAATGTAAACAGAGAATAAGAACAGTAAGAAAAAAAAATTGTATCCAACGTAAAAATAAAACATGAACCAAATAAGAATAACAACGTAAAAAAAAATAAAATAAATATTACATTAAACTAGAATCTAAAATAAATTAAATCTCATTCCACAACCCAAGCTTTAAAAAAATAGTTACACATGATAGTTTTAATAACAAAAATTAATCTAAGTTGAGTCGTGACAAAATCTAAATAAAAATACCCAAATGAAAATCAACTTGAAAGGTAAAAAAAAATAGCCGAATGTTAAACGGAGAAGTAAATGAAACAACGAGAAAAGAAACAATGGAAAGTTAAAGCCACCGCCTAAGATCTTCAAAAAGAACCCAGAAAAACTAAAATAAATAAAATGAGAGAGAGAGCAGGCTTTCCACCGACTCCTGAAATGAAAACTGCAGGAAAAGAAAATAATAGTGACCAGCCGACTATCACTAAGAGCTAAGAGATAAGGCTGGGAACCGAAAAAAAAGAAGCTACAAACGTAAATCAAAAAGAGAAAAAAACAATAATAATGCAGCCGACAATCACCAAGAATTGAGGAACAAAAGACCAGAAATAAAACTGAGTGCTTCCGCCGACTCTACTCAACGAAAATGTAAGAAAACAGCCAAAAAAATTAAAAGGAGCCGCCTCTCATGAGGTCTGAAACGAAAAAGAAACTAAAGCTAAAACTCCAAAGAAAATAATAGTGCTGAACGAAAGAAAACTAAAGCCGCCGACCGAAAGAAAGAAACAAGTGCTGAACTAAGAACGAAAAAAATTAAAAACTGCCGCTGTCCCTTAAGTCCGGAACCCCACAGCAAGAAAAGTAAAAACTAAAAACTGAAAAGAAAACCAGCAACCCCTTCCTTAGGTCTGCAGCTCTCCAACAAGCTAAAGAAAAGAACAAAAAATAAAATGATGAAGAAAAACTAAAGCTGTCGCTTGGTTCTGTGAATACCGAAAAAAAATAGAAAATGGAATTGAATAAGAAACAGAGAGTTTCTCTATAACGTGGAAAGAAAGCTTGCTTCCTTAGGATTCAAATGAAAGCTGGAAAAAAAAAAACTGATGCCTAATGAAAATAAACAGAAAATTGTAACAAGAAAACAGAGTATTTTTTTTATGCAACGTAAAGCTGAATACAAGAAAAAAAATCCTCTTCCATCCGGTCTCCTCTCTTCCAAACGAGAACTCCTTTAAATAGAGTAGCCAACGTGAAAACATCATTGAGATAGTCCACTTTAGCTGCACCAACAATTCTGTCCGTGATCCTTATTTTTCTTTCTGTTTTCTGCTACATTCTGTAAGTGTGCCGTGATTTGCTGCTGTCCAGGTGCATGTGTTGTGTTTCAGCTTGTTTTAACTTTCCCAGCCGTGATTTCAACTTCTGCATGTTTGAGTTTTAATTTTCTGTTTGCATGTGCTTGGTTTGAGTTCCAGCTTGCATGTGCTGGTTTCTTCCGTGATTTTCTGCATTGAGGTGAAGGTGCCGTGATTGATGCTGCTGCATTGAGGTTTAATTTTCTGCTGCTTTGCTTGACTTTTCTGCATGCTGTGAGTGATGCTTTCGGTGGAAATTCTTCTCTTTTCCGTGAGCTGCTGTATGTGTTCCGAATGAGAGACCTGCTGCTGCAAGTTGCTGCCGTGAGTTGTGAGTTGATGTGCTGGTTTGCTACAGCTGGTTTTCTGTATATCTCCTGGTTTGCCGTGAGCTACATGTTCCTTGCTGTTGACCTCAATTCCCTTTTTACAAGGAGCCTGAGCTCCGTCGGAAGAAGTCGGATGTATCCTTCTCAGTCTCGGCTACGAGGGAGTTCTTAAATGGAGACACAACAGATTGCGGGGAATCCATGATGTCACCCAGAAGTGAAACCTGGCAAAGCACAGAAGGATCTATTTGAAAGGAAAAACCAAATGACCTCAAATTAAAGCCTTAGATTAGAAAAGTTTATACTCCCCTAATCAATCCCAAAGACCCAAACCAAAAGAAATCGAGGACAATTTTGACTTTTCTTACTCAACCCAAAATATTTTAGAAAAAACGGAACCCAAAAACTAAGAAACAAGTTAACCCAAAATTAGAAACTCTTGGTCTGGTAGAAACCGAGCACATCAGATCCAGCCGACTCCCTTAAACTCCAGAAAAATAAATCACCGACTCTCCTGCTAGAGAATTAAAACTGCCCAGAAAAATTAATCCCCTTGACTTTCAGCCCTCTTCCATCATTTCTTTTCACTCTAAGAGTCCAGCTCTCTCCGCCAACGTCAAGACCAAGTGTCCCACATCTCTCCTTTCTCCTCCTTAAATCACGGCACCTCCAATATAAAAGAGTAGAACCAGCCAATTCTTTAAATCACCACCGATTCTCTTTCCGTAAATTTTGAAAATCCAGTGCTTCCATTTGGTTTCAGCCCCCTTCTTAGACTTTGATATTGCATGTGTCGTGACTCAGAACCGGATCTCATGAATTTTATTTGAACTGAAAAAAAAATTAAAATAACACTCGAAATAAATTAAAAGGAAAAAAAATTATTAAAAATATATTATATATGTGAGGAAATATTTTTCAATTAAATCATAGTTATAAAATTAAGCATAAACATGATATTAATCAATTAAAAATCACAACTCGAATTTATGCTTATTAATTATTTTTTCATCTAAAACCAATAAATAATGTCACGAAGCAATTGAAATACATTGGTTTTAAATAGCTAAAATATGCAATATCTCAGCTCAATCAGCTACCATTCTCAATGTCTGAGCAGTTGGGATTGGGTGAGCTGAAAAAGACCTCTATCATGCTACAGTTGGCTGACAGATTAGTTAAGATACCGAGGGGTATTGTAGAGGACGTGTTGGTCCAGGTGGACAAATTCTACTACCCAGTGGATTTTGTGGTTCTTGATATGCAGCAGCCAATCTCCACTATTTACCAAGCTCCTGTCATCCTAGGAAGACCATTTCTAGCTACATCAAATGCTTTAATTCATTGCAGAAATGGAGTTTTGAAGCTTACCTTTGGGAACATGGCACTTGAGTTGAACGTTTTCAATGCTTGCAAGATGCCAGCACATTTTGATGACACAAGTGATTTGAATGCTGTGGAGAGTTTGACACCAACAGAGTTTATTTGCTCAATTTCTCCCTTCTCTGATGATGATTATATTTTTCAGACACCTGAATTTTTACTTGATGAGAAAATTGATCATATCAATGAAGATGACTTTGAATTTTTTGATTGTTTTGCAGATTCTTCTTTACCACTTGAAGTACAATTTGCAGGAGCAAGATGGAAACCCCAGTTTGAAGCTCTACCACCACTAGACATGCTTAAATCTTTAGAGGAAGAAGTTCCCCAGTTGGAACTGAAACCATTTCCTCAAGATTTAAAGTATGTGTTTCTTGGTCCTGAAGAAGGCACTTTTCCGGTGGTGATTTCCTCAAAGCTAATCAGAAAGATGAATCCCAGTTGATTGAAGTATTAAAAAAGCATCGAGGCGCAATTGGTTGGACAATAGCCGACATCAAAGGCATTGATGCCGCTGTATGTACCCACAGAATCCATCTTGAAGATGATGCTAGACCGGTTCGTGATGCTCAACGTAGGCTCAATCCTACCATGAAGGAAGTTGTGAAAGAGGAAGTGCTTAAGCTACTCGCAGTGGGTATCATTTACCCCATCTCAGACAGTAAGTGGGTAAGTCCAACTCAAGTGGTACCAAAAACATCTGGTTTGACTATTGTCAAAAATGATAAAAATGAGTTGATTCCAACTAGAATGGTTACTGGCTGGAGAATGTGCATTGATTATAGAAAACTTAATTCAACCAGTAGGAAGGATCATTTTCCTTTACCATTTTTGGATCAAATTTTAGAAAGAGTGGCTGGTAATGCATATTATTGTTTTTTGGATGGATATTCTGGTTACTATCAAATTGCTGTAGCGCCTGAGGATCAGGAGAAAACCACTTTCACCTGTCCTTTTGGCACTTTTGCTTTTACTAGAATGCCTTTTGGTTTGTGTAATGCCCCAGCTACTTTTCAGAGATGCATGATGAGTATTTTTTCTGACATGATTGATGATATTTGTGAAATATTCATGAATGATTTCTCTGTTTTTGGAAAATCCTTTGAGAGTTGTTTGCATAATTTGGCACGTATTCTCCAGAGATGTGAGAAAAAAAATCTTTTACTTAATTAGGAGAAATGCCAATTTATGGTTACTCAGGGTATTGTAATGGGACATATTGTTTCTTGGTCATGCTGGCTTTTATAGGCGGTTTATTTAAGGGTTTAGTTCTATTGCAAAACCTTTGTGCACTCTTTTACAAAATGATATTGAATTTGTTTGGACTGATGAGTGCCAAAAAGCTTTTGATACCCTTAAGAAATCGCTTACCACTGCCCCTATTGTGCAACCCCCGTAGTGGGACCTTCCATTTCAAATCATGACAAATGCTAGTGATTATGCCTTAGGAGCTGTTTTGGGGCAACGGGTGGATAATAGGCCATTTGTGATTTATTATGCTAGTAGAATCTTGAATGATGCCCAGAAAAATTATAGCACCACTGAAAAAGAATTGCTTGTAGTGGTTTTTGCACTTGATAAATTTTGGACTTATATTCTTGGTTCTCCTGTTACTATTTTCACTGACCACTATACTCTTAAGTATTTGTTGGCTAAGAAAGATGCAAAACCACACTTGATTTGCTAGATTCTATTACTTCAAGAGTTCAACATCAACATTAAGGACAAGAAAGGAGTTGAAAACGGGGTAGCTGACCACCTCTCTAAATTGTCATCATCTCCTTCTTCAAATGTCAGCCTTCCTTTTGATGATAGTTTCCTGGATGAGCAGTTGTTTGTGGTTAATAAAGCTCCCTGGTATGCTGACATAGTCAATTATCTGGTGACTGAGTGAATGCCTTCTGAATGGTCCACCCAAGATAAGCGTCGGTTTCTTTCTGAGGTATGACACTTTTACTTTGATGATCCATATCTTTTTAAATATTGTTCAGACCAATTGATTCGAAGATGCATTCCTGATGATGAGTTTTCTTCAGTTTTGAGATTTTGTCATATGGGTGCATGTGGTGGTCATTTTTCAGCAAAGACAACAGTCTCAAAAATTTTGCAAAGCGGTTTTTACTGGCCTTCCATGTTTAAAGATGCTTATAATTTTTGCAAAGCTTGTGAGCCTTGTCAAAAATTGGGATCCATTAGCAAAAGAGACATGATGCCTCTTTCCCCTATTCTGACTTTAGAAATTTTTTATTGTTGGGGAATAGACTTCATGAGACCTTTTCCAGTTTCCTTTGGAAACACATATATTCTATTAGTTGTGGATTATGTTTCAAAATGGGTGGAGGCCGTCGCTTACAAAACAAATGACCATCGTATTGTCCTGAAATTTTTGCAATCTCTGTTTACTCATTTTGGCATGCCAAAAGTTATAATAAGTGATGGGGGTTCTCATTTTTGCAATAAACCATTTTCTACACTCATGAAGAAATATGGTATCACACACAGAGTTTCTACCCCTTATCACCATCAAACAAATGGGCAAGCTGAATTGGCAAACAGAGAGATAAAAATTATTTTAGAGAAAACCATCAAGCCTAATAGGAAAGATTGGTCGGTTAAACTTCTTGATGCTTTGTGGGCTTATAGGACAGCTTTTAAAACAAATCTAGGGATGTCTCCTTATCGATTAGTTTATGGTAAAGCTTGTCATTTACCTGTTGATATTCAGCATCGAGCTCTTTGGGCCATAAAACATGTTAACATGTCACTTGATGAAGCTTTAGGGTTGAGAAAATTGCAGATCAATGAATTGGATGAAGCTCGTCGGAATGCTTATGACAACACTCAGCTGGCAAAGAAACGCATGAAAATTCTGCATGATCAGAAAATTCATCCAAAGCATTTCACACTTGGCCAGGAAGTTCTCCTTTACAACTCTCGCTTGGATATTTTTCCTGGTAAGTTGAAATCCCGATGGAGTGGGCCATACATTGTAAAAATCGTTCATCCTAATGGCGCGGTAGACATTGTCAATCCGAAGAATGGTAATAGCTTCACTGTCAATGGACAACGTCTAAAGTCATTTCTGAAGGTCTTTGATCCACATGAAGAGATCTTGCTTGTGCAAGACCCCAGGGAAGTGTTTTGAGTTGCTTTTCCTTCTTTACAGTTTTCTTTACTTGCATTTTTTTTTATTTTTTCTTTTGCATTGATTTTATAATTCATGTTGATTGTTTGTTTTGCTTGCTTAGTTTTGTGCACTTTGTTTTCTTTCATTCGATTCATTGAGGACTATGTCTCTCACTAGTTGGGGGGTAGCATGTGTGCACAGTCTTATAAAAAAATTAAAAAAACACAAAAACAAAAAATATAAATAAAAAAATAACATGATATCCATTGATACATTTATGATTGAGCATCTTGGTGGAGTAGTTGAGCGGGATCATTTGTGAAAATTTATTTTCAAGCTTAAACATAGCGCATGATTTTTGACGCAACATATTTTGTTGATATGTGGCTTGAAATACCGGGATGTTATACCTATTGAGATGAAACTTGATAAGATTTTTGTAGAACGAAAGGCAAAGTTTGAAGGACATTTTGCACATGCTTACGCTTGTAGTGTTCCTTATTTACCATTCATTGATTTAACACTGGAGAAGTAAATTGCAGGACTACCGAGCTATGCCAAAAAGAAAAAGAGAAAAAAAAAAGGATTTGAAAAAAAAAAAGAGAAAAAAGGAATTAAGGCGACTTAGTGAACTTTCCTAAGTAAAAGGGCTAGAAACAGTTACCCAAGACTTTGGGGGTTGAGTGTCCAACCTTTAAAAACAGAGCTGGCGTTAAAACTGCTAGTCCATTGGGCTTTAAGGTAGTTAGAATCAGTAATGATTAATCTTAAGGTTGAAAAATCATATGACAAATCATGGCTAGTAATGAGGAACACATAACCAGTTTAACTCCACACACACATTTGAGTTCTAAGACATTTGCCTTAATTCTATGTGAAAGATTGTTGAAATAGTCTTGGTGGGTATAACCCTTGGGGGTTGAGTAGTAACGTGTCACTTTTGTGAGAATTCAGAATTGTGTTCAATTGTTTCTGTTTGAATTTCGATCTTTATGCAATATTCATCTCAATTAATTTTCACTATTTTGCTCAAGGATTAGCAAAATACTAGTTGGGGGTGTAATTGAGCTGAGTTATTGCATTTTTAATGCTTTTGGAACAATATATCTTAATTCTTTCATTACTTTATCATTGGTTTTATATGGAAAAATGAATAAATCAAAGTTGTGATATTAATTGATTAAAAGCATGAATTTCTGCTTAAATTTTACCAACTATTGATTACTATGCATT
This sequence comes from Carya cathayensis, assembly GCA_011037825.1. Taxonomy (NCBI): domain Eukaryota; kingdom Viridiplantae; phylum Streptophyta; class Magnoliopsida; order Fagales; family Juglandaceae; genus Carya; species Carya cathayensis. Next base: position 558,051 of record QGSO01000601.1, read on the forward strand.
CTGATAAATATCGCTCGAGCGGCGGCTTTTGGCAGCTCGAAAGCCGCCGCTCGAGCGAATTCAAGCAGATTCAAACGCTCGACTGCCGCTCGACAGTGAGCTCGAGCGGGTGTGCAGGAAAGGAGATCACTCGAGCGGAGGCATTTGGCCGCTCGAGCGAAGTCAAGCAGAGTTGAACGCTCAATGTTTGCTCGACACTCTGCTCGAGCAAACTTAGGCAAAGTCGAACGCTCGATATTCGCTCAATACTCCGCTCGAGCGAATATCGTATTTTACATATTAGTGTTTATTCCGCCGTCAGAATATATATATATATATATATTTTCACATCTTATGGCCGACTCTGGGCCTGGAAAACACTGTTTTGATTAGAGGAACACTTAGAATTCATTATTCCATTGATTTTCATTCAGATTCAGAGAGGAGGATTCACACAAGCGATCATTCACACAGCAACACGAATTCTTCGAGATCATTCACTCACACTGCAGCAGATTGAAGAACTCCTTAAGGGGTCCAATTGCTACTGCAGCTTAGCCTCCTCCACTGCTTCGAATCTTCATCTCCATTCAATTGGCTTGATCTTTTTAATTCCCTACTTGCTATTTCATTTCAGTTTTAAGTTTCTAGATTATTTTGGAAATTTTTGATTTAGACGTTTGAGTAATTTATTTGTTATTCATTTAGTTCATATTATTTATTTTTCTCATTTCATTAAGCTTTCATTTTAATAGTGATTACAATTTGCTATGGTTTAATTTGAGAATTTGTGATTTGAATACAATGATGAACTCTAGAACATTCATTTTGGGGCTTTTCAATTTTCATTGCATGTTTTGTCAATTACTTTCTAATCTAGTTTAATTTTTAATTTAGTTTTATTAATTTCTGAGTTTAATCTATTAGTCCTTTACATTCCAATCTGACAATCAAAATCTAAAAATATGAATCTAGTCCATGACTAGTAACCTTTTCCATCCATTGCACATACCATCATTTTTATTTTCTCTTTGTGAAGTTTTTCACCATTTTCAACGAGTTGAGTTTAAGTAAGCTTTCCCTGAGGAGACAATCTAGGAATTTATTTCTAATTATTACACGACATCCTCCTGCACTTGGGATAGCCTTAGTGCTACTCATTTTTGAGTAAGTCACTTTTCGATCTAGTGGGTTATATATTCACTAGGATGCAATCAGAGTTTTCATACATTACGATGATAGATATTTTGCCGTTCAGCCTCCTGATCACATGATTCCTATTATCGATCGGGGTCTTACTTGATGTTGCTGAGCGTATCTAGGAGCCAATTTGACCGATCAATTCCTTCACCCTATCACAGAGCATGGGTCACTCAAAACTTCATCTTCGTGCTCCTACTACAGAGCCAGTAGATACTTAGAGCATAGATGCATACCCGACTTATCATGGAGTATCATCCAGTGAGACATCCACACAACCCGAGCCATCACGCACTATTACTCCTAATCAGATTGCTAATATAGTGCGTACAAAGATCCAGAGTGCTTTCTCTGGCTTACATACAGAGATCACGGGTGTCATTTCTGAGTTAGCAGTAAATGTTGACCCCATGTCTCGAACCCAGGAGACCATATATACTCAATTGACATAGGTGGAGACAAAAATAGATGCAATCGAGGATGTCCTCAAAGAGTTGGGGACATAGTATTTATATGTTTTATTTGTATTTTGCTTTATTTTTAGTATGGACAATATTTGATGTTAATTATGCATTATATCTTTTTTTTTTATAAATTAATTGTTGATTACTATTATTATTTATTTAATTAATTAAATTAGTGTCATTGTTCAAACACAATATTACCATTCAAACGTGACTGTTCGAGCCCTATACACCATTTGAAAATTGGTGAACTACATGTTTGAATGGTGTAGAGTGCTATTCGAATGGTAAGTCAGTTTCTCGCTCTTAACCCGCCAATTTTTTCCCATCCTCGAATAATTATTTTATTAGGGACAAAATTTATCATCCCTAAGTATACAATAAGATCCCTTGAACCAACATTAAAATTGGAAGTGTTCATCTTGTAAATTTAAGAGATGATGAGACTTCACAATTGGAAAGCTTAACATCTATGATCTTAAACATAAATGTGCCTTGCAATGTGGTTCTTATTCCTCTTTAGCAATAATGTAAGGAATCCTCATCGGTGTTGGGTCATTTCATACAAGTTGATGGATGCTTTTTCAATAAACCTAAAACAAAGTATAATTGCTATACCTCGATATGATTGGGCGGTTTGATCGATAAACAATGAGTTCAGTGGAAGCCCAGTAAGGAGTCAAAGATAGTGAAGTGAGTAGGATGGTAGTTGCACATAAGCTTAATCTGGAGAATGTAAAATTCACAATTGCGGATTTATAATTTCTTATGAGTTTTCTATTAGAGTAGTAAAAGCTCAAGGATTTAGGAAGGATTTTAGGTTACTCTAACCAAAGTTTCATGTGCGATGATATAAATTTTGTGAAGGATTTCATTAAACTATTTAAAATAAAGAAAGAGGAACAAAGGAAAATATTTATGGGAGTTGGGGGAGCTAGTTTGACTACAGACATATGGACATCGATTCAAAGTTTAAACTAGGTATCACACTGCATTCTTATTTATAGTGAATGAGAATCTCAAAAAAGAATTTTAAATTTTTGTAAGAATCTTATTCCATAGAAGGGACAATATTGGAAAGCACACAGAATAATGTTTGATGGTTGTTGGGCAAGTTTGTTTGATTATTGACACATGAACATCGACTCAAGGTTTAAACCAAGTGTCTCGCTAAATTTCTTAGTGAATGAAAATCTCAAAAAAAAAGAATTACGAATGTTGTATGATTCTTATTCATAAAAGGGGACAATATTCAAAACATGTGGAATAATGTCTGGTTGATTAGGGGTATTGTTAAGCTCTTTATAGGTATAGTTGACAATACTTCTTCAATTAAGGTTGCCATTGACTATTTAAAGAAGTTTGTAAATGATTAATTGTTGGGAGGGAAATATATTCACGTGAAGTTTTAGGCATATATCATAAGCCGCATTGCGAAAGATGGATCTAAGCCTGTAACCCGAACAAACCGCCATGTATTTGGGCCCGACCCACAGCCCAGACCAACAAAACCAATTCAACCCGATTCAACCCAAGTTTATGAAAACTATCACTTTCTTCGTCTGTGAAGTTAACCACACTACCTCTCATTGTGTTCCTCTTGTCAAGACAATCTGGGTTCGGATCGATCTGCACTCTTGGCCCTCTGGTCCGCAATCGGTGGTGGGACCCTTCTCTAGAACTTCACTGAGTCGAACTCGCAAACCTTCACAACCGTTACTTGCAAGGTAACCTCCTTTCCGATGAAATCTCAGACTTCGTGTTGACTTTTCCTTGAACATTGGCTTGCTTGGCTATTTTGCAGGTGTGATAATGACTTAAGAACCTCTGTGGTTAAGGTAACTTGAGAATGCATGATCGCATGGTCTGATGTTGGCCTTTCATGTGGTTTGTGTAGTTTCGCACAGGAGCAACGCAAGTTGAATGTGGCGTCCATGGCCTAGTTTCTTATGTAAAGAAATCATTTTAATTTCAATATTATTGCTACCATGGCTGCTTTTTGGCTGGAAATCATCCTCTATATGGCCTTTTCCTCTGCCGCAACGATATCAATTCCCAAATCGCAAGCTAAAACACAAAGTCTGTTTCGGCGCAAGCTGCTTTAAACCACTTTTCCAAACGGGTCGGATCAGATCTCACGGACAGGCCAAGTTATAGAATTTTCTATACAGGCCTAGATAGATCGAAAACTATGATGATTCAATTACAAATTAGGTGTACATCGTAATTAGATATGTTAGATGTTCCTTGTCAAGGATGATGAAGCTAAACAAGTGTGTGAAGAAGATGATCGATTATTCAAAATTGGCTTGTCTCAAAGTTCCCTTTGAATTTAAATCAACCTAACTTATTTTGGAGGTAGTAGAAATATTTTAAAAATTTTTAATAGTTTTTTGTAATGCTGCCATGATCTTTTCTTGCCCTTGTACGCCCAATCTAATGGGCAATGCCAAATTTTTAAAAGTGGCATCCAATCGCGCACACACTGCACACTTCTCATAATAAAGGTAAAATAATCTATGAATAAATGTACAAATAATATCTAATCCTAGTAGAGTTTTAGGGCTTGTTTTGAAACTTAGTATCTCATAATTCTACGACTAATAGTAAAATAGATTGACTCTAGATGTCTTATTGGGTTTTGAGAAATGAGAAAGAAAAAATTAAATAAAAATATTTTAAAGTTAAAAAAAATGAATATTTTTTTTTTAAATTAGAAAAAGTTGTATTGATTTTGTGCTTTATTTTGAAATTTATAAAAGTTATCATGATTAGATGAAATTAAAATGGTTTTAGTGATATTTGGAATGAAATTATGAGAAATTTTAAAAATTTTAAGAATTCTATGTCCCATCTCTATATCCAAATGTTCCCAAGGACTAAGTATAGATAAGAAGTTGTTAGATCTGATTTGAGAAGAAATCATAGCATAATTAATACTTGTCACATGGTTGTGAGGTACCAGCTCCTAGAAACTCAATTCTTTGTCTCTCTCCACTGCGTATTTTTGAATTTTTCAGTTTTCCTAAAACATGTGATTTCATCACACTTTTAACTTTTTCTTCCCAATCCTAATTGAATTCTAATCAAATTAGAACTATAATAATATAGGATATCTAATTGTACTTGAAATAGGAATTATACGAATCTCTCTAGAATTCCTAACGAACATGATCACATTATAAGTCCTAATACAATTAGTTTTAGAATTTTTAATCGTAGAAAAATTATAATTTAGCTGAAATTAGAATATTTAAAATTATTTGCAATTTTCTTAATCACATTAAAAAAAAAAGAACAAAACATGTTATAGATCATGCTCAATAACAAGTATACCATGTTGAAGATCTAGTGCATGCTATTAACAAGCCAGTCAGAAGTAAAAATATTATAATGAAACTCGACATGGCCAAGGCATATGATACGATTGATTTGAATTTTTTATTCCAAGTTTTGCATGCTTTTGGGTTTTTGGATGAGGTTTCTAATCTTGTTAAACAATGTGTCACTACTCCTTCGTATTTGGTTGTCATGAATGACACAGCAAAATGATTTTTTAAATGTGGAAGGGATCTTCGACAATGTTGTTAAACCCAAAGTTTCAAGTTTCGTGTAATTATATATCTACACATGGATTTTGATGATAACAAACGAATTCAAAGAATAAAGGAGTCTCAAACTCAAGTTGTCTACACAATGGAGTCAAACACATCAAGAAACCAAGCATGAGAAAGAAGGGAACAAACTCACATTAAAGCTCATAGAGTAATGTTGTAAATCTCTTAAAAAATTCAAAATTATTATTAAGGCTCAAAATTAATATTTTGTCATAAATCATTAAATTACATTTTCCACATATGCATAATATTTTTGAAAATTAAAGTTGAATTTTTGAAAGATAATTCATTGTAGTCTTTCACATGTGCATAACATGATTAAAAGTTTAAATTTTGAAAATATTAAAGATGATTGATTGTCATCTTTCACATATGCATGCTTTATTTGAATATTTTCAAAAGTGATTGATACTCTTTTTGACTTATGCAAAAGGTAGATAATTTTGTTTGAAAATTTTGAAAAATAAATAATATTCTTTTTCTCATATGCAAAAAGTAAAAAGATTAGGTTTGAAATTTTTGAAAAATTAATGATATTGTCTTTGACAATTGAAAAAGAATAAACTTTTATTTGAATTGTTTGAAAAGTGAATTATGTTGTCATTGACAATTGAAAAAAGAAGAAACTTTTATTTAAGTTTTTTGAAAAATGAATAATGTTGTCTTTGACATGTGAATTTTTTTAAATTTGAATATGAAGTTTCATATGCCTATAAATAGCTCAATTGAGATATTCAAATTCACAATACCAAGAGCATACGCATATCATTGCAAGTTTTGCAACATTCATTCAAAATTTTCAATCTCTCTTCTCTAAGCATTTAGCCTTAACCCTTGTTCATTTTGAGAGATATATAGTTTGTGATGTATTATTCTTATTTCACTCATTGAGGAGTGTTCTCTGATAATCTACTCACTATCAACTCTTGTATCAATAAAAGGGTGTGTATAACCCTTATGCATATAAAAAGTGTTCTACACATGGAATAGTTGAATTACCACGTGTAAGGTGATTGCAAGTGTAGAAGGTGTCCTACACAAATCCTTTGTAGCAGTGTTATTCAAATGTGTAATAGGTTTCTATATTCACTTGAAGAAGGTTGAATCTAGCATTTAGGAATCCTCAAGGGGTAGCTTGAGGCGAGGACGTAGGCTATAAGGCTGAACCTCGTTAACATACTGAATTTGCTTCTCTCTTACCCTTACTCTTTATATTTATTGTTGTTTTGTATTTTGTTTATATTTTATATTATGTATTTGATTTATAATTGTTAACTTTTAAATACAACCCAATTCACCCCCTTGTGTTAGTTATTTGGGCAACAATTGGTATCAGAGTAAAGGTTCTGTTGTAAGATTAACTATCTTTTAAATTAAGATCTTATGGCTAGCATTGCAGCTTCATTTGATAAAAGTGAATCTAGCAGTCGGTCTCCACTCTTTTGTGGAGACAATTACTCATTCTGGAAAGTTAGAATAAGAATATTCCTTCAGACTCAAGGTCCAGAAATTTGTAAATGCATTGTAAATGGACCTTATATCCCAACCAAAGTGGTTGATAGAGTAAATGTCAAAAAGGAAGAATAAGAGTTTGATTGTGAAGATGATAGAATTTATACATTGAATTTAACAACTATGAATTTCTTATATAATGCTCTCAATGGAAATGAGTTCAATAGAATAATGACTTGCACTATGGTAAAGGAAATTTGGGATAACTTAGAAGTTACTTATAAAGGAACTTCGCAAGTCAATGAATCAAAAATTTATATTCTTACTCATGAATATGAAATGTTTAAGATGAATGATGATTAATCTATTTCTAGTATATACACTTGTTTTACTAATATCATAAACAGGTTGACAGCTCTTGGCAAAGTTTATTCTAAGGTAGAGATAGTAAGAAAAATTCTCAACTCTCTACCAAAACGTTGGGATTCAAAAGTGACAACAATTCTTGAAGGTAGAGACATCAAGAAGCTCAAAGTGAATGAACTCATCAGGTCACTTACCATTCATGAGTACACATTGAAAAGAGGAGAAGAAGAATAAAAGCCAAAGAAGAGCTTGGTACTTAAACCTGTTCCTCACGAAAGTGAAAGTGATGAAGATGAGGAAAGTGACGACAAAGATGAAGAAGTTGCGATGATAACAAGAAGAATTAAGAGGTTCTTAAATAAACATAAAACTCCTCCAAGGAAATTCTTCAAAAAGTTTTCCAAGAAAGATTCAAGTAAAAATGACTCTTTAATTTGTCATAAATACAATAAGCATGGACATATCAAGGCAGATTACTCTCTGCTAAAGAAAGATTGACACAAGGGCAAGAAAGCAATGAAGTTACATGGGATGATGATTCAAGTAGCTCAGACAGTGAAACAAGCAATGAAGAATCAGCAAATCTTTGTCTTATGGCTAAAGATGACCTTAAGGTAACAAATCTTAATAATATTGAAGATCCTTCATATGAAGAGTTGCAAAATGTTTTGGAATAGGTATATGAAGAACTTGAAAAATTGGGTATCAAGTATACTACTTTGAAAAAGAAAATTTCTTCTCTAACAAACGAAATTGATGTTTTAAGAAAAGAAAGCATCATTTCGAAATATGAAAATCTTGAGTTAAATAAGAAAATAACTTATTTAGAAAATATTGCCAAAAACACATATTTGACTACCAAGAAGTTTTTTAAAATTTCTTTTTCCATTCGTAAAGTTTTCAACAATATTTTCTAAATCAGTTATTTTCTTCTTCAACTCAAGATTTTCAACTTTCGAAACGATGTTTTCTTTTCTTAAAACAACAATTTCGTTTGTTAAAGAAGAATTTTTCTTTTTCAAAGTAGCATACTTGATACCCAATTTTTCAAATTCCTCATATACCTCTTCCAAAACATTTTGCAACTCTTCATATAAACGATCTTTAATATTATCAAGATTTGTTACCTCAATGTCATATTTAGCCATAAGATAAAAATTTGCTAATTCTTCATTGCTTGTTTCACTATCCGAGCTACTTGAATCATCATCTCATGTAGCTTTCATTGCTTTCTTACCCTTATTTCGATCTTTTTTTAGCAGAGGACAATCTACCTTGATATGTCCAGACTTATTACATTTATAACAAATTAAAGAATCATTTTTACCTGAATCTTTCTTGGAAAACTTTTTGAAAGATTTCCTTGGAGGAGTTTTATTTTTCTTTAAGAATCTCTTAATTCTTCTTGTTATCATCACAACTTCTTCATCTTTATCGTCACTTTACTCATCTTCATCACTTTCACTTTCATGAGGAACAGCTTTAAGTGCCAAGCTCTTCTTTAGCTTTCCTTCTTTTTCTCCTCTTTTCAATGTGTACTCATTGATGGTAAATGACCCGATGAGTTCATTCATTTCAAACTTCTTGAGGTTTCTAGCTTCAAGAATCGTTGTCACTTTTGATTCCCAACGTTTTGGTAGAGAGTTGAGAATTTTTCTTACTATCTCCACCTTAGAATAAATTTTTCCGAAACCTGTCAAGCTGTTTATGATGTTAGTAAAACGAGTGTACATACTAGAAATAGATTCATCATCATTTATCTTAAACATTTCATATTCATGAGTAAGAATATAAATTTTTGATTCCTTGACTTGTGAAGTTCCTTCATAAGTAACTTCCAAGTTATCCCAAATTTCCTTTGTCGTAGTGCAAGTTATTATTCTATTAAACTCATTTCCATTGAGAGCATTATATAAGAAATTCATAGCTGTTATATTAAACGTGTAAATTTTATCGTCTTCATGATCGAACTCTTTTTCTTCCTTTTTGACCTTTACCCTATCAACTACTTTTGTTGGGATATAAGGTCTATTTATAATTCATTTTCAGATTTCTCGACCTTAAATTTGAAGGAATATTCTCATTCTAGTTTTCTAAAATGAGTAATTGTTTCCACAAAAAGGTGGAGGCCAACTGTTAGATTGATTTTCACTAAATGAAGCTGCAAGGTTAGCCATAAGATCTTAACTCAAAAGATAGTTAATCTTACAATAGAGCTCTTGCACTGATACCAATTGTTGCCTAGATGACTAACACAATGGGGGTGAATTGGGTTGTATTTAAAAGTTAACAATTATAAATCAAATACACAATATAAAATATAAATAAAATAAGAAGCAGTAATAAATATAAAGAGTAAGGGTAAGAGAGAAGCAAACTCATTATGTTAACGAGGTTTGGTCCTACTGCCTACATCTTCGCCTCAAGTTACGCCTTGAGGATTCCCAAATTTACTATTCAACCCCCTTCAGGTGGAGATAGAAACCTATTACACCTTTGAACAATACTACTACAAAGGATCCGTGTAAAACACCTTCTACACTTGCAATCACTTTACATGTGGTGATTCAACTATTCCTTGTGTAGAACACTTTCTATATGTACAATGGTTATACACACCATTTTACTGATACAAGAACTGATACTGGATAAGTTATCAGAAAAAACTACTCAATGAGTGAAATAAGAACAATACAACGCAAACTATATCTCTCTCAAAATGAACAAGGGTTGAGGCTCAATGATTAGAGAAGAGAGATTGAAAGTTTTGAATTAATGTTACAAAACTTGCAATGATATGCGTATGCTCTTGATGTTGTGAATTTGAAGATCTCAATTGAGCTATTTATAGGCATATGAAACTTCATATTCAAATTTGAAAAGATTTACATATCAAAGACAACATCATTCACTTTTCAAAAAATTCAAATAAAAGTTTCATCTTTTTCAATTGTCAAAAATAACATCATTCACTTTTCAAAAAATTCAAATAAAAGTTTTTTCTTTTTCAATTGTCAAATACAACATCATTCACTTTTCAAAAATTTTCAAACCTAATCTTTTTACTTTTCGCATATAACAAAATGAGTATTATTTACTTTTAAAATTTTTCAAACAAAATCATCTACGTTTTGCATAAGTAAAAAAGAATATCAATCACTTTTGAAAATATTTAAATAAAACATGCACATGTGAAAAATGACAATCAGTCATGTTTAATATTTTTAAAATTTAAACTTTTAATCTTGTCATGCACATATGAAAGATAACAATCAATCATCTTTCAAAAATTGAACTTTAATTTTCAAAAACATTATGCACATGTGGAAAATGTAATTTAATACTTTATGACAAAATATTAATTTTGAGCCTTAATCCTAATTTCAAATTTTTTAAGAGATGTACAACATTACTCTATAAGTTTTAATATAAGTTTGTTCCCTTCTTGCTCATGCTTGGTTCCTTTATATACTTGACTCCATTGTATAGACAACTTGACCTTGAGATTCCTTTATTCTTTGAATTCGTTTGTTATAATCAAAATCCATGTGTAAATATATAATTACACGAAACTTGAAACATTGGGTTCAACAATCTCTCCCTTTTTTATGATAACAAATACTTAGTAGAACCTGGAGTCTAGATTAATACTTAAGCTCCCCCTGAGAATGTGAGTTAGTTTTTCAAGCAAAAGTATAAATATAATTCCAAGCATATATAACAAGTTTAGCAATTCAAATAATTTTAATGTTCTAATCTAAAACTTATCCCCCTTTTGGCATCATTAAAAAAGAATCTGCAGCAAGTAAATGAACTGAAGAAAATGGTGTGTTAGTAGAAACTATAGATAGTCAAAAAATGGAGCTGCCCATGACCCGACAAGTGCTGCAAAACCTTGAGACCTAACTCTATGAATTTAGTGTGGCTGGAGATTTTAAAAAATTGCTTGACGTTATGGACCAAAGGGATTGAGGGCTCTGAGTTTCTATAAAAAAAAATCCCATCGAATACCAAAAAATTCACATTGCTCCTTGACCTATGTTCTGTTTTTATATAACGATGGTATGGCCAAGCAATTCTCTTCCATTAATTTTCTAGACATGAATCAGGAACCCTTTATGCCTTAACCATCAATTTTCTCTCCGGAGGCCGTCAATACCATGATATGAGCAGAGATCCGTTTTTCTGGTAGGGCTGATTCTGATATTATTACAGAATCAAGAATGCTCAGTGCTCAATATGCTACCTCTGTTACGACTGTATCACAGAGGTTAATGGAAAGGATGAGTAAGGTTGATCATCTTAATAACCAAATATCTGAGTTAAGACAGAAACTTGCTAATAAAGATAGAGATAATAAAAGGTTAAAGCAAGAAAACATAGAGTTGAAAAAATTTACAGACTGGTATGCTCATGATTTGCAACCACGAATAGAGGAGCTAAAATGAGAGAGAGTTTAGATACAAGGTCAACATCGGTAGATAACAACAAAGGTTCATCGTTTACGAGAAAAATAGGGATAGCCTGCTGTTAATCTCGTTAACTTAACAAGAAAACTTTTGACAATATGTGTCTAGCATATCTTGTATTTTTTGACTAAATAAGATTTGAAGAGATGATAGCTTGCCTTATTCTTTATGCTATCTCTAAGAAATCAGTCTTAAAGTTTATCCAATTCACATCAAATCTTCTTCTCATCTCTATAACTCATCTGCATTCCTTCAACATTTTCGTTTTAAGCTTTCAATTCTTTTCTCAATAGTTCATTCTTCTAACATTTCTCTAGATCCAACTATTAGGTATTCTACACCTCAATCTCTTATCCTTTCTGCAGCTGCGATTGGTGCCATGTTGTAGCAATAAAATAACAATTTAGCTAATAAGTCAGAATTTGATGCTATCTACAACTTGGTGAGTCTCGGGCTCACTACTCATCCTCTATAGTTACTTTTTCCCAGCGGCTACAAGTTAGAACCCATGGGGATGAAAAACTTAAGGAATAAATTTTTATACTCCAGCGAATTATTCAAGAGTCTCACACAAGGGAATGAATTCTTCAGTAGAAGAATAAATGGTTAAAATCTCCATTAGATTCTTCATTCCATTTACCAGTTCCCATGGATAGGGATAGCATGATATTGTACAAGTTTATGTAAAAGTATTTATAAAAAATTCTCTCTCTATTTTTATTGACTCTAGTCTATATTTTAAGAAATATTCATAGCATACATCATACCTATTTTTCTTTTAATCATGCATAGTCTATCTTCTAACAAAGGTTTTGTAAAAATATCTGCTAATTGATCGTGTGTGCTTGTGAACTCTAGTACTATATGACCCTTCTGTACATGATTTCGAAGAAAATGATATCTAATTTCAATATGCTTAGTTTTAGAATATTGTATTAGGTTCTTTGAAAGATTTACAACACTTGTATTATCACATTTGATTGGAATGTGATTATACATAAGTTTAAAATCTTCAAGTTGTTACTTCATGTAAAGAACTTGAGCATAACAACTACTCGCAGTAACATATTTTGCCTCAGCAATAGATAATGCAACAGAATTTTACTTTTTACTAAACCATGAAACAAGTGCATGACCTAAGAAATGACATATTCCACTAGTGCTTTTTCGATCAACTTTGTGACCAGCATAATCTGCATCTGTATAACTTATTAGATCAAAAGATGTGTGCTTAGGATACCATAACCTTAAGTCAATTGTATCACTAAAATATCTAAGAATGTGCTTAACTACAATCAAATAAGATTCTTTTGGAGATGATTGAAAGCATGCACATAAGCATACACTGAACATAATATCAGGTCTACTAGCTATCAAATATAATAAGCTACCAATCATACCTCGATATACCTTCAAGTCAACTGTTTTACCAATTTCATCATTATCAAGTTTAGAGATGGGCTCATTGGTGTTCAAATTTTCTTAGCATCTTTCATCCCAAACTTTTTTAGTAATTCCTTAATATATTTTGACTGATTAATGAATATTTCACTTTTTGCTTGCTTGATTTGCAATCCAAGAAAGAAGGTAAGTTCTCCCATCACGCTCATTTCAAATTCTTCCTGCATACTCTTAGCAAAAACTTGACACATATTTTCATTAGTAGCACCAAATATTATATCATCAACATAAATCTGAATCAAAAGAATATAGTCATTTTTGGGTTTAAAGAAAAGAGTTGTGTCAATGTTTCCTTTTGAAAAATATTTTTCAATCAAGAAATCACTGAGTCCCTCGTACCAAGCTCTAGGAGCTTGTTTAAGTTCATATAGTGCTTTTGTGAGTTTGAAAACATGATTTGGAGAAATATGATTTTTAAAACCTAGAAGTTACTCAACATGTACATCTTCATTTATAAAACCATTTAAGAAACCTTTTTAACATCCATTTGAAAAAATTTAAAATCTTTATAACAAGCATATGTAAGTAGCATTCAAATAGCTTCTAATCTTGCGACTGGTGCATATGTCTCATCATAATCGATTCCTTCTTCTTGATTGAAACATTGGACTATAAGTCGAACCTTATTTCTAGTAATGACTCCGGACTCATCTTTCTTGTTTCTAAACACTCATTTTGTTCCAATAATAGTATGATTTTTGGGTCTAGGAATAAGTGTCAAAACATCATTTCTTTCAAATTAATTCAGCTCTTCTTGTATAGCTAGAATCCAAGATTCATCAAAAAGTGTTTCATCAATATTTTTGGGTTCAATCTGAGATAGAAAAGCAGTATGATTGCAAATATTTCTAAGAGATGATCGAGTACTTACATCTCGTGAAGGTTCTCCCAAAATTTGTTCCACTGGATGATCTTTCACAAATTTTCACAGTATGATTGCATCTTGTATTAAATTTTGATGATCTTTTCTGATATCTCCATGCTGGACTTTCTCTATTGTGTTCTCTTTGTTAAGACCGAGACTTTTCGTGTTATTTATACATCTCGTTTCTTCATCAATAGATTTCTTGGAGAGTATAGAATTAGATTCATCAAATACTACATGCATAGGTTCTTATACAGTCAAAATCTTTTTATTGAATACTGTATAAACTTTACTATTAGTAGAATACCCGAGAAATATACCTTCATCGGATTTTGCATCAAACTTACCTAAATTATCCTTGTCATTCAAAATAAAACATTTATATCCAAATATATGAAAGTAACCAATGTTTGGTTTTTTCTCATTCCAAAGCTCATAAGGAGTTTTATATAATTTAGACCTTAGCATAACTCTATTTATAATATAATATGCAGTACTTACCGCTTCGGCCCAAAAATAACTAGGCAAGTTATTCTCATTAAATATTTTTCTTGTCATCTCTTTAAGAGATCTATTCTTTCTCTCTACTACCCCATTTTGTTGAGGAGTTCGAAGAGTAGAGAAATTATGCACAAAACTATTTTCATCACAAAAAGTTTCAATATTTTTATTAACAAGCTCTTTCCCCTATCACTTCGGATATTTGAAATGGTATATCCCTTTTCATTTTGATTTCTCTTACATAACTTGGTAAAGGCATTATGTGTCTCATCTTTATGAGCAAAAAAGATGACCCAAGTATATCTAGATAAATTATCAACAATAACAAATGCATAATATTTTCCTCCTAAACTTACAACTCTATTTAGTTCAAAAATATCCATGTGTATCAGTTGTAGTAGTTTAGTAGTGAAAATATGTTTCTTGGTTTTAAAAGAAGTTTTTCTTTGTTTACCAAATTGGCATGCATCACAAATTTTATCTTTAAGAAAATTTTCTTTTGATAAACTTCTCACAAGATCATTTTTTGAAAGTTTGAAAATAAGTTCCATGTTGGTATGACCTAGTCTTCTATGCTATAGCCAACTAGTTTTATTTTGAGTTGAAAAACAAATAATATCTTGTAAGGCAATTTCTTCAAATTTGATTGAGTAAACATTGTTGCTTCTAAAAATAATAAAACAAACATGTAATCATGATCATTCAAAATAACGCACTAATCCCTTTTGAAAGTAACTGTAAATTTTTTATCACATAATTGACTTATACTCAAAAGATTATACTTTAGACCTTCAACAAGTAGAACATCTTCAATTATGAGAGAAGATTCATTACCAATTTTTCTTATTCCCGCAATCTTCCCTTTCGAGTTGTCTCCAAATGTCACGTGTCCTTCTTCTTTAGATCGAAAATCAAAAAACTTAGTCTTGTCTCCCATCATGTGTCTTGAACATCCACTATCTAAAAACCATTTGTTTTTGCTTGTGGAGGATTTCATGCATACCTATAAAAACAATTAAAATTATTTTTCTTGGTACCCAAGTTCCATGGATCCTTCATTTATTAGTATTAGAAAAAACAAGATTTTTAGGTACTTATATGGCCCTAATAGTCATTGTATGCTTTTTTCTAATTGGACAAGTATGATAATTATGACCATTTCTATTCAAAAATTGCAAATAACATGTGGCATATATGAAGAACTTGAATGATTGTTATAGTATCTTTCTTTGACAAAATTATTTTTATAAAAAGAATTTTGAATATTGAATTTTAATGTAGAAAAATTATCAAAGAAGTTTTTATAAGGTTTGTATTTTTGTTTTGGTATGTATCTCGAGTCTGTCTTGTCAATAACACATCTTTGACTACCAAGAATTATACCTACCAGACTAGCCGGCCACCGTCTCCACCGATGCACCATCACCCATGCATGGTCAGAGAGTCTTGCTTCGGTGACACAGTCACAAGCGAGAGTTCCCATGAGTGATTTGCCTATATGAACAATACAGGTCAAGTAGCTCTGATACCAATTGTTAGGTGACATAGGTGCTACCTATAATTAATAACAAATGTGATCCTATATTGCCTTATTTATTTATTCTTGTTGAGGAAGTGTTCACACGACTTTTGCATCGCAAGTTTTAGGATGGCCAGATTGGTTTATTTTCCCAGTTGCGTGAGGGTCCATTAATCTCCCATTTACTCTATGTGGACAACATGGTGATTTTTGCTAATAGTGGTAAAAGATTTGTTAAGATGATTAGAGAAACTCTCAATGTCTATGCTCGCTGGTCTGGTCAGGTAGTCAATGAAGCAAAATCTTCCATTTTTTTCTCCCCCAGAATTTCATCTACACAACACTGTGAAATTTTGAGCTTAACAGGTTTTACTGCTAGAAGCTTTCGGTAAAATACTTGCATGTCCCTATTATCTCTAGTCGGATGAAGATTACGTATTTAGAGGATTTGTTGATGAAAATTCGAAAGAAAATAGAAGGATGGAAGATGCGATTTCTATCTTCATGGCCTCGGTTAATCCTTTTAAAGCACGTTTTATCAAGCTTGCCGGTTCATTTGTTAGCTGTTTTACAAGCTCCGAAGTCAATTTTTGCTATGATTAATCGGCTATTTAGCACCTTCTTTTGGGGATCAGTTGAGGGGAAGCCAAAGAAAAAATGGGTGAAATGGGAGTCATTATGTAAACCAATAGATGAGGGAGATGTTGGTCTACAGAATCTACTTGTGGTTCAAAAATCCTTGCATTTTAAATTTGCTTGGAAACTGCTTACTGAAAATTCCTTGTGGGCGAATTTTTTTAAGGCTAAGTATGTGAAGGACCAGCATATCTCTTTAATTAATCCTTTGAAGAGGACCCGTTTTTGGAAGAGGATTATGGCTTCAATACTGTTTGTGCTTAGTCATTCCACATGGCTTGTAAAACAAGGAAAGATTTCCTTTTGGAGAGGTAAATGGTTAGAGTGAGGCCCGATAAGTGATGAGCTCAAAGTTGTTGATTTCCCAAATCTGAAAATTAAGGAATGCATGGTGGAAAATAGTTGGGATGTGGATTTCTTAGTGCAACTTGTGGGTCAGGAATTATCAGACAAGATTTTGTCCAAGTTAGGGGGTATAAAAACTGGTTCTGATATTTTAGTTTGGTTGGGTAATTCGGATGGCAGGTTCTCTACCTCTACTACTTGGGACTTGGTTCATGTAGTTGCTCCAAAATGGTAGTGGTCTGAATGGATATGGCATACGGCTTTAGCAAAGAAATTTTTCATTGCAATGTGGAAAGCTTTTTCACACAGTTTGAGTGTGGATGATTATATAAGGCACATCAGAATATCTGTGGTGTCCAATTGTGAATGTTGTGAAGATGAAGCAATTGAAGATTTAAATCATGTTTTATATAGGGGTCGAATTGCTTCTAAATTTTGGAAGACTTGTTCAAATTTTCTGGGTATTCCATATGTACAAAATCGTTCTTGGTCTCAGTCGGTTGAAGCTTGGTTTTGAAGAACCAAGAAGTCCTCACAGGTGAGAAGTCTGGTTGGTTTGGTTCCAATGATTCTAACTTGGAGGTTGTGGTCCTGGAGGTGCTCTGCTTGTATGGAAGGTCGTAAGGAGCCTTTCGATGCATTATGATGGTCTGTTAAATACTGGATTAGTTGGGTTGGTAGTAGACTGCAAGTTTCCGATCATTTGAATAAGAGGGACATTACTATTTTGCAAGAATTGAAGTTGCCAATTACTCATTCATACTCAAAATAGGTGCATGCAATTTCTTAGCATAAGCCAAGTCCAGGATGGTTTAAATTAAATGTGGATGGGAGCAGCCTTAATAATCTTGGAGAATCTGGTGTAGGTGGTGTTTTAAGAAATCATGATGGTATTTTGCAATTTGTGTTTGCAGAATATACTAGTATCGATTCAAATAATCAGGTAGAATTGATGGCGCTCCTTCTTGGTTTGCGACATTGTAATTTGTTTGGCGTTAATAATGTTGTCCTTGAATTGGATTAGCTTTTGATAGTCAACTAGCTAAAAGAAGGTCGATGTAATGTTTGTTACTTGGAGGAATTTTGGGAGGAAATTTGCAGCCTACTTAGGGAGATGAATGTGCGGTATCAACATGTGTTTAGGGAGGGGAACTCTGCAGCAGATTGGCTTGGAAGATTGAGTAGTAGGGGCTGCACTAAAGAGTTTTCACGTGAAAATCTTCCTTAACTGCTTAAAGGAATATTGAGAACTGATCGTAGTAGCTTGCTGAATTTGAGAATGGTTTAGCACTGGTTTTAACATCATTTTCATGCTAGTTACACATTTATATTGTGGTTTTGGTTGGTTTTATTATTTCATTTTATTGCAATAAGCTTGTTAGGAGATCCAGTATTGTAAAGGGTATGCCTCCACCAAAAGTGAGGGATTTCTAATAAGATTGGAGATTATCCTAAAAATAAAAAATAAACAACAACAACTAGTATACTAGAATACAAGTTGAAGGAAAAACATTAAATTTTTACCTCAAAGATCTTCTCTTCAATACCATTGAAATAAGTTAGAAGGAGTGTGGACTCCTCACACTCCTTTGATTGGAAGAATAGGATTTCCACCGAAAGCCTTGTTCGTTATGTGTGGTAATTTATATTCTAATAGTTTGTTCAAAACTAGCCAATAATCATAATCACATATGGGGCATGTGAGTCCCAATGTTTTAAGTTTTGTTTTAGCGATCATTCTGGTTTAAGTACTGGAATGAAATATTATGGCACAGGTGCATTCCAATATATCGTTTCAGGATTAGGTTTATATGGAAGAATTAAGTTTTATAAAATGAAAATATGTTAAAAATATTTTAAAAAATAGGGATATTGATGTCAAAAGTTAATATTAAAATAACAAAAACTTGAGTTGGGATCAAATAAAATAAAATAAAGAGCCACTAAATTATTAAAAAAAATGAAATTTGAAAAAAAAATGAGGAGACATATTTATAGTTACAAAAAAAATTAAACGATATAAATCTCGTTTAGATTTTAAAATTACATGAATCATGAATACCATGTAGATTTAAAATTTACAAAAGTGTCATCCAAATTCAAGAAATTACAAAATTACTATTAAAACAGTCTAGAATGGAATCAAGTCCAAAATTGGCTGGAATGGATCAGAATTTAGAACGAAGCTGATTGAGGATATATAGTGTGTCGGGTACTATATCGAGACATAACAGAATTCAAAACTATACGTGTAACACCATAAATCATAGTGTTGCATGACCCATTTTGTACTTCTACAAGGACAACAACACTTATCCTTGAAGAAGCCATTCATTTGACAATATTTTCTGTCACAATCCTATACCTCTACAAGAGTGGAAAGAAGTTACTGTGGACTTTGTTTTGGGGTACTAAAAGGCTAGAGGTTTGGGCTCAGCCCCGTTGGTCATTTGTAGGCCCATGGTCCATTTATTTGCTTTCTGTTCGGCCTTTCGGCGTTTTGTTTGTTAGATTGACCGTGTGTTTGGCCTTTTGTTATAATTGTTGTTTTAGTGTACTAGGCTTTGGCCCGTTAGTTGGTAAAAGTTTGACCAGTATATGTAGCATAGTTGTCCCTCTTTGTAACGGCATACAAAAATCCTTAATCAGAAAGCTACTTTCCTTTTCCCTCTCTCTCTCTCTCATCTTCATCTTTCTCTAGAGGTTACTCCCCTCGAAGGAGTCTGTTACTAGAAGAATTACAAGAAGTATTTTGGGTGTCTTACAAAATGGTATCAGAGAGACACCAGTCTTTGTGTTATCGTGGAAGACATTTTTGTATCCCTCAACAAAATCAAAGAGTCAGTGGGAGAAATACATGAAAATTTTCGAAGTCTCCATCAGCGGATAATTGATGGCAGGAAGGATTTTGAAGAAAATTTTTTAAGAAATGAGTCTGTTATAATTAGAAGAATTACAGCAAGTATTTGGGGTGTGTTACACTTTCTAGAATAACAGACCAGTACTGTGTTCCAGTGCAATATACTCCAACTATATCAACATGTGAATTAGAAGTCTCCACTCCCACGATTAAGGTAAATCATTATAACTAACATATTATAGTTTAAATTATAAGTTATAAGGACTTGTGATTTATATTTATTGTATATTAATGTTGTTAATACAAATATGTCACATACAATATAACTTAATTACAGACTAAATAAATGTAATGCCCAATATTCATGTAATTATCAAACAAACAAATACTTTATTAAATTAAATATTATAGCAAAACGTCACTCTAATAGGATTCTTAGGGCATTAATCCCAACACATGATATCATATATATATATATATATATATAATGATAAGAAAGGTGAAATTTTGATGATTGAAATGTGCTAACCTGACGTTTATATAGATTCTGATTTTCAAATGTACTATGGAGTATATATATCCATAAGTATGTTTGGAGGTCCGATAAGATCATTACCTTGTTTTTATTTCTTGTTTTTGTTTCCCCCTTTTTTGTTAAAAACTATTTGGAGATAATTTGGTAGAAGAAATAATAAGAAAAATGCAAAAACTAACAAGTATGTTACAAATGATACTCATCATGACTTCCATTTTAAACTAAGTAATATATATATGAAAAGGTGCTACGCGAATTAAGAAATATATTGGTGAATTCAAGAATTCTAAGAATTGATGCATGAATGAGCTAGAATTTAAATGGTGGTCCATCACATACATGTATGCGTATATAATTCTTCCCTATTGGCTGACCATGCACAAGAAATATTTATTGTTAACACTTTGCCAAGCAAAAGTTCAAAAAAAAAATTTAATTAATTACAAAAAGAGTACAATATTTTTATGTATCTCGTAGTTTATTCCATGAAGGGAACTCATTTCCATATCCAAATGGCCAAAATGATTCAAACTTTAACAGCTTAATTAACAACTTGAGGCTTGACATGGGACAAGAAGTCTCCATACACAACTCGTTAGAGCACTAGTATTGGATTAGTTTGGCTAATATATACCACTTGGTTAATCACTTAAAACTTGAACTCTACATTGAATTAGTCATTGAACTCTCTATAATAATAAGATTTTTTATTTTTTTTATTTTTTTTTATCTACTCTTTTATAACACCCCACCTAATTACCCATTAGGATTAACCTTTAATCGCCCTTAAAAAAAGTTTATAATTTTGGACTTTATATATATATATATATTTAGCATAAGAATTATTATTATTATTTTTTTATTTATTATATTTTGTTAGACTTGTTTTACCTATTAGATATTGGCACTTAGTGTCATTAAAGATAAGCTTGAGAGTTAAGATTGAACGGTTTAGTAAGCAAGCCCATTAGTACTTCACTTACTTAAGCCCTTAAAACTTTAAGAATATTATAGGCCAAGACTTAGAAGCCTTAAACCAAGCCTTATAAGAGTTTAAGTCTTGGTGGGTTAGCCTTTGAAAGGTTTTGGCCTAAGTGTGAGGAAGGCATAAGGCCTTTGGGGCCTAACTTGGTGTTGGGTTTGACCCATGGCATATTTATAATAAGATAAGACTTTTTTAAGTCATATATTTGTAAATCTTGAGGCCTCTTATAATCTCTTAAAATTTGGAACCAAGACCTCTAGTCAACTCATACCCAAAGCCCATGAACTATGCAACTCCCTCTTATGGCCTTTTAAGCCCAATAAGGCCCAAAGCCTTGTCTTGCATGTTCACACTTCTATTTAAAGCCCACATACACCATACCATTGGTTTCCTCAAATCCAAATGGTACCCCCACTCCCCTTAAAACTCCCAAGTGTCCATAATCAAGCTTCCAACTTGAGTTAAGGACATTAATCAACTTACCCATTATTAGTAATCTTTAAACCATATTTCAAACTTAATTTTTCTTCTTAATATTTTTAGCGTTTTTTATTTGAAAATTTCTTATTTTATTATAAAATTTCTTCAGTTTTAGATCATATTAGACCCCTAGATAAATCTCAACATATGTCATTAAGGATAATGACATATCATTGTCAAAAATCCACCAATCGGCTCACACATGCACTTTCATGTGCATTACAAAAAAACAGCCCCTAGTCCAAACTTTTTATGCCTTCTTCTCAAGGGCATTATTGTCTTTTAACACCTCATATCATCCTTTTAGAACCACACTAAGCCTTGAACAAAATTGGTTTCAAAAATTCAAAACTGAATGCTTTTAGAACCACACTAAGCCTTGAACAAAATTGGTTTCAAAAAGTCAAAACTGAATGCACTTAAACACTAGCTGGATGGAAACCGAATGCCTTGCATTTTGGTTTGATGTTCTACTCTCAAATGACCCACACCCTCACGCCACCTCTATCACCATCCAATCCCCAAGAAACCCTCAAATTCATTATGAGCATTTGATCAGAAATTTTCCCACAAAAATTATGCCAAACCAATGGCATCAAGCCACCACCACTCGGCAACACCTTTCCCTTCACCTCTTCCATTTGAGCTGTCACTTCATCATCACTTGATAGCCAATCCCCCACCTTCCACCATCTACAAAACCCTTCCAATAGTGACTCATGACCTGCATAAAACAGCCATGAAGAGAGGACAGGAGCGTGAGTCAAAAAATGATCAAAATTGTCCAAGGATTTCATCCTTGAACCCAACAGCTACTATGCTTGATGTCATAAACCATTTTCTTTTATTTTTTTTCTAATGATGCACCATAGCAGTAACTGCACCCTCTTCTTGCATGGCAACAACAGAAAATGAAGAAAATCATTTGATTTGGATCACTATTCACCTACACAAAGTGATGCAACCAAGCTGGAAATTTCACATCCTCCCACCACCACCCACTTCACCCAATCACCATGAAGGTCAACGCCCCCTCCCCTCTTGAAACTTATAAAATGCCCCTCCCCTCTTGAAGCCCTATAAAATGCCCCTCCGCTCCCTCATTCCTCCACACCGCATCTCCAAGCTTCCTCTTGAGATCTTGAGAGCTTCCCCTCCCTTAGTGAATCATAGAGAGAAACCGAGTGTTCTTGGGAGTTTTTGAGATTTCTTCTGTTGGGAGCTTTAGAGGACCACGAAAATTGTAAGTTTTCTTTCCCTAGATCTTAGTTTGCATGTCAAGTCTTACTTTTAAGTGTTGAAGTGAATTTTAGTTGAGTTTAGAAAATGTTACCGTGCTTAATTCAAAACCGAGTTAAGAATAGATTACGTGTCTAAATTATTTTAAGTGAAAATTTTAGCTATCGCATGTCTTAACATATTTGATATGATTTATTAATGTCTTAGAATGATCATTGAAGGTTTGATTTTCATATTAGAAGCATGCCATGATAGGTTTTAATTCTATTTTTAATTGATCATCAAAGCATTCATTGGTTTTAATTATGTTTGTGATTAAGGTATGAAGTTTTGATTTATTTCACATAGGCTTGATAAATGAGCATTTAGAAAACCTTGTAATTGGGATAAGAATGAAAATGCCCGTTTTTGGTGAGTTTTGAAGCATGCCTTTGTGGTTTAAGCTAGAAGCATCATGCTTGATTAATTGATGATTAATAAAGATTAAGGTTTATTAATTATTGATTAATAAAGATTAAGGTTTTTAGTCATGATTAAGTGTTGGGATGAACTTGCTCACCTAAGATTTAGCTTTTATCATGTAATTAAGGACTATAGTGATTATTTGTGATTAAATAAAATTATATATGCATGCATTCATAGGAATCAATAGTTGAAATTACACTTAGGCATCAACTAGAGTGCATGCCATGAGTTGAGTGTGTTTAAACTAGTTCAACTTTGAATTTTAAAATTCTAAGGGTATAAACACCTAAGTCTAATGAGTGTATATGGTATAATATCATGTTATATTACCAATACATTGAGAACGAATCTGCAGACAACGTAGTTTCAAAGTGAGTTGTACTACAGTTACCAGTAGGTACTCACAGTGTGGAGAACTGTGACAATACCATATATTATGTTATGATTAAATATGAATTGCTAATAATGATGATATTATGTTTTTGTCAGTTGAAGTGAAAAATATTCTTTGTAAGAAAATCATGTGTGTCTCAGTTTGTCTGAAAATGTTTAGAAATCTGGATTTGAGACATATACTGATTTCTCTACACTGCATGCATTTCATATTTATTATTTATCATGCATAATTTATCTTTGTGCACGTTAGTTGTCTAACTTACTAAGATTTCAAAAAAAATCTCACCTCTCGTGGAGCAATATCATTACATTCGAAATGACAAAAGTTGTGTCAAAACCCAACAATGAAGGACTAGATGGACCAGTGGATTCAAGTGATTGAAGAGAAACCGGATCTCAACAAAAGACTAGACTTCATCTTGATATTTATAGCCCTAAACCTTTGTGCATTAGAACTCATGAAGTAGTTGATTTAGTTATGGAGACTTCTTATCGTGAATAACTATACTAAGATTATGCTATCGTATGATTTGGACTTATGATAGTTATGAATGACATTGGGATGTTTTAGTTATTCTAGCATAAATTTTATTTAGTCACCCTTAATCCATTGTGAATATTGCATTCTACTAGATGCATTTCTAGGAAACATTGTATGTTAACTATCATGTACGGGAGTATATAACTTTGTATTACATGTCTCAACGCTCTAAGCCTCCATTCCATTCAATGTAGATAAAATTTGAGCCACATTAACTAAATTATGACTTTCACACTACAACATATAGCAGTTTTTGTGATGAAAATAATCATCGCAAAAACATCAAATTGCGCCGCAAATGATTTTTGGTGTCCGAGCTCTTTCGTCGCTAGATAGTCAATACTAATTCATCTCAAAAATTTTTTAACAATGATACAAAAATACGTCACGAAAACCCTAAACTATTGCAGCGATTCATAACGCTGCAAATAGTCTACAATGACATCGCAAAAAAGCACCAACCATGATTAATTATTGCTGGTAGAATTTTTCACAATGTTTTTTATCGCCGGAAATGGGTAGCTATAAGCTTGAGAGTTGGTCAGAAATTCTTTTTACCCCGCAGCAAATGCCAGTGCTCAGTAGCCTTAATCTGACATGGGTTTTGGCCTTGGATGCTTCTAGTTGGCCGCCCAGCCTTTACCACTAGCGTATCTATTAATTGAATTTTTTTTAAATATCTTTTTAATATTTTTAGTCATTAAAAAAAATTTATAAAAATATAATTTTACTAATAATCACTAACTTAATGGTAAAAATATATTAAAAAATAAAATAAAATAATTGAGTGTGCAAACTCATGGATTATTATTTAGCATTTTCCTATGGCCTTTGCCGATGACTCGGAAATACAGAGAGAGATGGTTTGAATGTGCAGGCCGATTGAAAGACATGCATGTATGTCTACTTTGTTCTGTGCCAACTGCTCACACTGTGACAGTCCTTTATAAGTCTGTCGCTCTGAAGTTTGTAGGAACTTCTTTCCTACACTTTTTGGACCGATGCAGAACAGGCCCACTCCTACTTCAGATTTCAGGATAACTCGACTAGTGCTCTTTTTTACCCGGCCAACTCTCTTCATTCCTTTCTCTCTCTCTCTCTCTCTCTCTCTCTCTCTCTCTTTTTCATTTTCTTTTAGCTTACAGTATGGGAGTAATTTGTAATACTCCATAAATAAATTGTTTATCACGAAATATCGTATGTTTTGGGTTTATTTATTAGACAAGGAAAATGATATTCCCACCGAAGGAACCCACCAACAAAAGCTACCGATTGTGTGGTTTTTTTTTATTTTAACTTAATGATTAATAAAATATTTTTTAATGAATTTGTGATTTCTTTTTTAAAAATGTTTAAGAGGTTAAAAAAATATTTGAAAAAAAAATTAGCCATTCAGGGGAAACTCTCGGTTAAAAAAAAAAAAAAAAAAACTCTCGGTGGCTATCCTCGGTGGGTATAGCATGATAGGAACACCCATTAGACAAACTAATTACCAGAGTTTGGGACAAGTTTCTTCTAATATTAGAAAAAAAAAACATATATATATTTATATATTAGCCGTTATGTGAGTTAGGCTTGCTTGTAAATGGAACTATGTTATGTTCAAGCTTCTTCTGATATCAAACGAATTCAACATAACCCAAATACAAGTTTTTTTTTTTTTTAAGAAGATGACGGTATTCTAATTGTATTGATCAGCTTTCACTTTTGACGGAGGAAAACTGTGGTTACAGCCAGATATCTGGAGTTTAACATATAAAACTCGAATTCAATCTATTCATAAATAATTCAATATAATGTACGTAGCCTGAGATATAACTGATAAAAAATAAATGTAAATCTCATGAAATATCTAAAATTTTATTTTGTAGGGAGAAAGATGGAGTCAACTTTTCAACACGAGAAACCATTTGTATATAGATTTTTCGTTTTTAAGTAGTACTCCAAGCAATCCAACAGTATAAAAAGTTCCAATAGTTTCGATTTTTTTTTTTTTTCTGCTGTTTATATAATTTGTCGACAATTATGTTTGGGAAGATTCATCACGTGAGGGTGATGAGGCAGCCATGCCCGTGGATGACAGAAGGTACCAATAAAAATAGAGGATTAATGTGGTTTTTGGGTTACTTGAACGTCGTAACCTTTGCAGGCTTGATCAGGGTAAACTATATATAGTATATATAACGTCTGGTATATATGGCTCGACAGTATTAGAATGTTTTCTCTAACCCTAAGTATAGGTTGTAGTTAGAATGTTTACAGGAAAAAATGTTACAGTTTCAAAGAGATTTTATAAATGTAAACTAATAGAATAACGTAGTTTTGTATAATATATTAGATCTATTTTACAATCTAATATACGTAACACGTCAAGTCACGTTAATTTATAGATTTATAATTAAAACATTTCTCTTACATAAAATCGAGAATACAAGAGATCGAAGAGAAGGCCGGCGAGGGACTCTAGCTACAACTATTGTAGCTCTGATTCTAGAAGAAAATGAGATAAATAACCGATGTTTGAGAAATCTCACCACACATGATTCGTGGGAGAGTGAATCATATTTATATTGAATGTATACAGCTGTTTGTGTATTACAAAGGAAACAAATAAATATATTTGCTTTATAAGGAAACAATGATCAAGTTACAGAATAAAATCAGCTGCATGAGCTGTCCCATGACTCTGTTTTTGGCTGAGTGAAATCAGCTTGAATGTTGCTTGCTAAACTCTCGGCTGCTGTACATGGCATGCATCTATCCATAATTGCAGCTTCCATATTTGATTTATAATTATTGGAATCTTCTACATTATCATCCCCCCTCAAACTAGGCAGGGTTACCATGCATAGTTTGTGTTTAAGCTGTGTCAAGGCATGTCTTGTCTGCGGCTTGGTAAAAACATCAGCAATCTGGGATGAGGTTGAAATGTGACGAGTTTGTAACAACCCAAGAGAGACACGTTCTCGGATATAATGATAATCGAGCTCAATGTGTTTACTTCGAGCATGAAACACAGGATTGACAGTCATAAATAAGGAGCTCATGTTATCACAAAATAATAGTGGAGGATTCTTCAATGGAATTTGAAGATCACGAAGGAGAAAGGTAATCCAAGTGATTTCTGCAGCTGTTTGAGCCATTGCACGGTACTCCGCTTCCGAACTTGAGCGAGAGACAGTTGATTGTTTTTTTGCACTCCATGAGATGATGTTACTGCCAATATACGTACAATATCCTGTTGTAGACCTTCTTGTAAATGGACAGCCAGCCCAGTCGGCATCGGAGAATGCATAAAGTTCCATGGAACTTGATTGCTGGATATGTAACCCCTGATGAAGCGTTCCTTTCACATAACGCAGAATTCGTTTTACCATTGTAAGATGATCTTGTGTTGGAGTTTGCATGAATTGAGAAACATAATTCACACTAAATGATAGATCGGGTCTGGTTAATGTGAGATATTGCAAAGCACCAACAAGTGACCTATACGTGTGAGGATCACAAAGAGCTGTTGAGTCAATGGCA
Organism: Carya cathayensis; assembly: GCA_011037825.1. Taxonomy (NCBI): domain Eukaryota; kingdom Viridiplantae; phylum Streptophyta; class Magnoliopsida; order Fagales; family Juglandaceae; genus Carya; species Carya cathayensis. Next base: position 585,954 of record QGSO01000601.1, read on the forward strand.
ACTTTAAATTTTTCTGTCATGGGAGTATGTATAGGTTTACAATCCTGCATTAATGCCCTTTCAAGGAGATCAATGGCATATTTAGATTGATGTAGCACCAGTCCATTGTCCACATGACTGACTTCGATCCCCAAGAAATAACTAAGTTTGCCGAGATCCTTCATGGAGAATTCTGTGTGCAGCTTAACAATAAAACCATCAATTAATTGTTTTGAGGACCCTGTGAGGATGATATCATCCACGTAGAGAAGTAGCACAATAGTACCATGAGCTGAATGATTAATAAATAGACTAGGATCAGCAGTGCTGCAGAAAAAACCTGTTTGAAGAAGGAAAGAGCTAAATCTGTCAAACCAAGCCCTTGGGGCCTGTTTTAAGCCATATATGGCTTTGTGAAGAAGACAGACATGATCAGACTTTTCTTTGCTCACAAAGCCTGGTGGTTGCTCCATGAAAATTTTTTCAGATAACATGCCATGAAGGAATGCATTCCTTACATCTAGCTGGCGTATGCTCCACCTTTTAATCACAGCTACAGACAAAATGAGTCTGATTGTGGCTGGCTTTACCACAGGAGAGTAAGTCTCGGTAAAATCAATTCCATTAACTTGATGGTAGCCTTTGGCTACTAACCTTGCTTTTAAGCGCTGAAGAGATCCATCAGGATTAATTTTGGGTGTTAAAACCCAACGTGATCCAACAACATTCATTGTTTCCTGTCGAGGCACAAGTGACCAAGTACCATTTTGATTTAAGGCTTGGAGCTCCTCTTCCATAGCTTGTTTCCATCCCGGATGTTGAATAGCAGCTTTAATTGTTTTGGGTGGTTTTGGTATAGCATCATACTGATGAAGCAAAGCATACTTGGGATTCGGTTTATGTACACCTGATTTTGATCTTGTCTGCATGTTATGAGAAGGTGCAGGAAGTATAAGTTGATCCTGTGCATCATTGGATTGAGAAGGGACTTCGGGTGCTGTCTGGTCTTCCAGTTGAGATAGGGGAGCTATAACATCGAAAGGACTTGAGAGATGATTTGTTGTTTGGGATTCTGCATCACAAGCCAAATCAGAGAGGGTGAGTGATTTTTTTAAAGGTGCATCAGGAGTTGATTTTTCTTGTGATGGTGTTGAGGAAGTATGTATAGAAACTGTTAAGGGATCCCATTCTGTGAAAGTAGTCACCATGCAATCTGTAATAGTCTTGTTGGGGTACTGATTTTTGAAGTGCAGATTCTCTTCATCAAAAGCGACATGCCGTGATATAAACGTCCGTTTCGTAGGTGGATAGTAGCACCTATAGCCCTTGTGTCGATCACTATAGCCCAAGAATACACAAGGGAGAGACTTGGGGTCAAATTTATTATTTTTCTGATCCCACACATATGGGTAACACCTAGAACCAAAAACCCGAAGGGATCCATAATCAGGTTGCTTATTATACAGCATATAAAATGGTGACTCCCAATGTAAAGTAGCTGTAGGAAGCCGATTAATCAAAAATACAGCAGTTGTAAAGGCTTCCACCCAGAAATATTTAGGAACATTAGCATGCAACATCATTGTTAGACCCAACTCTCTGATATTTCTGTGTCTCCGTTCTACAAATCCATTCTGCTCAGGGGTATAAGGACAAGAAACTTGATGCAGAATGCCAGATCTTCGTAAGTGACTGATGAAGGAAAGATTCATGAATTCACCTCCTCCATCAGTTTGCACCACTTTAATAGTCTTCTCAAATTGCCTTAAAACATACTTCTCAAATAATATGAACTGACTGAAGAAATCAGATTTATATTTTAGGGGAATAAGCCAAATGAACTTTGTAAAATCATCCACAATAGCAGCATAATAGAGAAATTTATTTATTGAAGTAACAGGAGCAGGTCCCCACAAATCAATATGAAGTTTCTCAAATGGAGCAAGAGTACTAGATACCGAAACTGGAAAAGGGAGTTTTGACATTTTCCCTACCTGACAGCTTTCACACAATTTATTTTCAACTTTATTAGACACAACTTGAATAAAACCATGACTTTGTAGCTTAGTAACAACAGCTGCATTAGGATGCCCAAGCCTTTGATGCCAGATGTCCCTTGGAACTGCTCGAAACCTTGAAGAGAAAAAGGCAGCTGGTGAGGCTCTAATTGTGTAGAGATTATGTTGCTTGAGGCCCTTCATGAGTACCCTTTGTGTCACTCGGTCCTTAATGACAAAATGGTCATTAGAAAACTCACAATTTACTGGATAATCAGTAGTTAATTGGCCAATTGAAAGCAGATTTTTCTCTAAGTCAGGAACTAAAAGAACATTGGTGAGTTTAATTCTTGAAGATCCTGACCCGATTAGTGCATCTCCAGTATGAGTAATTTTTAAAAAATCTCCATTGCCAATCAAGACATGATCTGAACCAACATAAGGTTTTAAATTTTGTAAAATACCTTCATGAGAGGTCATATGTGCGGAGGCTCCAGTATCGGACACCCATTCCTCATTATTGTTTGCTGAGTCAAGATTGAGAGCAGCAAAAGCTTTAGGAATATTATCAGGTTGAATTGAGTGATCAAACCTGTACCAACATCGAATAGCTGTATGCCCTCTTTTATCACAGATTTGGCATAGAAGATCACCCTTATTGTCTCGGGTGAAGTTGTTAGCAGCAGATGAATATCCTTGTGTATTCTGCTTAATAGTAGCTTGGTTAGCAGGAGAAAAGCCTTTACCTTTTGAGGAAAAATTACCTGATTGACGAGGGCCTTTGTTGTTGGATTTGAAGTTGTTCTTTTGACCATAGAAAGCATGGTAGGCTCCAGAGTCAGGGGAATGGAGGCTGATACGAGTTTCATAACTCTGCAGGAGGGGCACTACTTCAACATAGCTTGGCATTGGAGGCTTGAGCATAGATGTAGTGAATGGCTCATATCGTGCTCCCAAACCATTCAATAAAGAAAAAACCTTTGTCTTATCATCAACAGGAAATCCAATAGCAGAGAGACTGTCACAGACCCCTTTGAACTTACGGAGATAGTCATTGAGAGACAATTCTGGATCCTTTTTCATATGATTGAGCTGCTGTGTAAGCTGAAATTGGCGTTCTTGAGATGATTGTGCATAAGCTTCCTTGAGAGCAGCCCATACTTGTGCCGATGTATCCAATCCAATTACAATGCCAAGTGCCTCCTCAGAGAGTGTACCGATGATCCATCCTCTCAATAAACGATCAGCAGTTCGCCATTTGAGAAATTCTGGGTTAGCAACAGCTGGTCGATCCGAACCCTCTTGAAGTGGAAGTACAGCTTCAGGGGCTGTTGCCTCACCAGTGAGATAAGCCACAAGTTCTTGGCTTTCAGCCAGAGCAAGTACTTGCTCTCGCCACAAAGGATAATTTTCAGCTTTAAGGCGAAGTGTGACAAAGTTGCCCACATTCAAAGATACTGAAGACATGATTGTGGAAGAAGAAGAAGGTAGCCCTCACAGTGTTTCTGTGGCTCTGATACCAAGAAGAAAATGAGATAAATAACCGATGTTTGAGAAATCTCACCACACATGATTCGTGGGAGAGTGAATCATATTTATATTGAATGTATACAGCTGTTTGTGTATTACAAAGGAAACAAATAAATATATTTGCTTTATAAGGAAACAATGATCAAGTTACAGAATAAAATCAGCTGCATGAGCTGTCCCATGACTCTGTTTTTGGCTGAGTGAAATCAGCTTGAATGTTGCTTGCTAAACTCTCGGCTGCTGTACATGGCATGCATCTATCCATAATTGCAGCTTCCATATTTGATTTATAATTATTGGAATCTTCTACATTATCAATTCTGACTCTAATTTCCGAACACTCCAATTCCGTCAGTGTCGGAATCGGAAAAGAAATCAGTCGGAATCATAAGAGTCGGAAATTTGCACTACAACATTGTTACAGGAAAAGCAGTGCATGCATGCATGCGCAAGATCAGCGGAGGGGATGATTACAAAAACAGTTTGCATTAGTCCAAATATTTGACCATGCAGATTGTGGTCGTGGCTAAGAAAGAGACAGATTACAGAAGTACTATATATATATATATATATATATATATATACACATATGTGTTGGTTTGGAGTTGGCCGCTGGCGGAGATCGATCTCTCACTTTTTATGCCTCCAAATCTCAAACCTCAAGGAAATTCTGTAGCATGTATAGTTGAATAGTAAACGTTGAGAGGTCTAGATTCCCAACGGCTAAACAAAATTAAACCACATGTTATATATGCACGCATCATGTCAGAGGTGAAATATTTGCATGGTGTAATACCACGTGTGATATTTGATATATGCTGAAAGGCTCGTGTAGATAAGATCATTGACTTGGAGTTGATCTTTAGAGCTAGCTATATAGGAAAATGAACGAAATAAAACCGGAAAAGAAAAGAAAACATTCGTAAATCGGGAAATTATTAGTGGGAATCCTCCTCTCCGTTAAGCGCTTTTTGGTTAAATGTAGTATTTAAATCCACTTTTGCCTCCAAGTTGAAAACAACGAAAATGTTGTGTGGGTAAAAGATAAATAATCTTTTGCAGATCAAGTCATAACTACTGTAGTGCTTAAAAAATGATAAATATTTTAGTCTCAAAAAATTATATAAAAATAAACTCACAAACAGATTGTAAAATTATTTTTATTATAAAGTAGATATATGAAGTTATGTCAGTTTATGAATTTATTTTTGTATACTCTCTTTGTATATGTAGTACTTCTCTTAAAAATTGGGCAAAACTTGGCTCAAAGCTCGTACAGGTTTATGCCTCCCAACCATGCTCTAAAATTAAAAAATAATTCTTATTGCAGTCCGCGAATGTGGATTGCTTTGCAGGCCTTAAATGAAACGGATCGGAGTGTTTCACTAATTAATGACATGCAAATCACTCGTATCTGTGAGTGAAAAATCTCTATGTGAGTGAAAAATCCCTTTAAGGAGTAGATGAACTCGCCGTCGTTGTCGCTGTCGCTCCGGTATTTATCCAAACCCAGATGGAAAAACCTCAATTTCTTCATCCTCATCGTCGGCCTCCTTCTTCGAAATCTTCATCTTTTTTTGGGTTTTGGAAAAAACAAGAACTGCAAACAACCAAAATGGAAGAAAAGAGAGACGAGTGAGGTAGAGCTGGAGAGCAAAAAGCTTGAGGAAAATGTTAAAAAAAAAAAAAAAAAACCAGCATGTTCCATCGATGGTGGAGGAGATTGGGTTGTGGTGGTCAACACTAGGCTGGAGATTTGGTTGGGGGGGCGCGACAGTATTGCTTCAGAAGAGAAATATTGCAGAACTTAAATTGTTTTCATTTGGCTTTAGGATGTAAAAGAAGAGGGATAAAGTAGTCATTTTTAGCCTAAGAGTGGGGATAATTAAGTCATTTTACATGTTAGGACTGTATATACAGTCCTCTTAAGAGGACTGTATATAGCACCTCTCAAAATTAAATACATAAAGGGGTTTTCTGTCCAGCTGTTCTTTAAAAAAAAACACACAAAAAACAAAACAATTAAAAATACTTCGTTAGGAATGGCATTAGAAAAATGACACAACTTATACATAATTATAGTACAATTTACTCTCGTTAATAACAAAATATTTTGTACATAGTGTTGATGAATAAATCTCACATTGCTTGTGAACAAGATTTTTAAGTAACGAGCAATCATCTCTTGTTAAACCGATTTTATAAGAGAGATAGACCCATAAATTTCTTTATAGTATTAGAGCCTACCATAAGAATAAATGGGAGCACACTTTACTTACCTCGTGACAAGAATTAGAAAAAATATTGGCTTATACGTGAAAGAGGGTGTTGAGGAATAAATCACACATTACCTATAGATAAGATTTTGGGCATGTTTATAAACAATAAACAACCCTATCTTCTTGAATTAGTTTTACCAGATAAGTTCTACTCATGAAATTTTTCACATAGATGAAAAAAGTATTGTTTTATCATGGCACTGTGCTAATGACAAAACGTTAATACGGATCGGATCCAAAGCTACAGTCTTCAGTGACCATGTTTGCATACAGCTCTGGCCCGAATGCCAACTTCAAGGGGGTGAAAAGAAAATATCTTTTCCACTGAATCCAGATGTGCCAAACTTCTTCGCAAACAGAGAGGAGAGTTTGCACACAAATCAAATCATAGTATTCATGCATTCAACCAATTTTTCACCATTCCTTTTCAATCTTTGTTTTTCCTCAGTGACATCGACGCATGATCAAAGAAAACATCGTAAGGACTTGATCTGTAGCTAACTCCAGACAGTTTTTGAGTGTTTTATTCCCATTGTATACAGTAAGCAAGTAGGTATGGGCAGTGAATGAATTTGCCTTGGTTTGATGGCTACAAGGTGGGTGTATCTGTACAAAGAGTTAAGAAGTGACAAACTGTAGCAAATCTTGGTGACATTGGGCCCCCATCATAAATTACAACAAAGAGAGAACGTGAATGAAACCCAGAAGAGAAGATACATATCAAAATGCAAACTTGGCAATGAAGCAGATTTGGATGAGTCAAGCAAACATTAACTGAAGTGGGAAAGGTACAGAAGGAAGAAAGCAAAAGACATGGGATCTTTCATCTTCGATCAGAACTCAGAAACAAGCAAGTAGCCAACCACAGTGGGAAAAAAATAATAATAATAATAACGAAAGCGTGCAGTTCTTAAACTATGATTCACCACCAAGTGAGTTCATTTCCGGCCTCTGATTCAGAAACACAGTGCCGTAATCTCAACCATCTGCAGATAAACGAAGCTTTTAGGCAAGAAACAACTGGTTCATGAAGGATAAAGAACAAAAATACCAAACTCATTGTGAAATAATGTTGATCAAGATCAACAAGTGGGTTATTCAATTACCATTATGGGTTCTGGAATTGAAGATGGGGAAATCATGGAAGGAAGATGGAATGGAAATTGATAGCCGGGTTGTTGATACTGATGAGCTATTTGATGATTTATCATCCAAATCAAGCCATGAATCTCTCTCTTTAGGCGGCCACTCATCTAAGAAGCGATGAATGGTCTTCTGGGGTTGTTCTTTCTCTATTTGGATTGGCATCTCATTTTTTATAGCACTGCCCAGAGAAAAGTAATGCTGGTCTTGCTCGGGTTGTTTTGTCGAATTACTGAGGCTCTGAAGCTGCAAGTAAGAGTACTCACTTTGTAAACTAGAGCAGCTCCTTTGCTTTGAATACGTGCTCATTGTCAAAGGTGTGAGTTGCCATGAATCATCCATAGATGGACCAGAAAAGCTTCTCATAGACCCAGAAGGTTCTGAGAAGAAAGCATGCTCATCCACCTCCTCTTTCAGCCCATTCACATACCTGTTTCTTCTTCCCAACAACAAAGAAAAACATTATCATTAACAAGCACTTACTACAAAAGGTACCATGTTTAGGTTTATAGACTTCTGTTGTAAGACAGACCTGTAATCTGTGTTGGTTGCCTGGGAGTAAGAACCAGAGTCCAAGAGGTAGGGGCTAATATTGTTTTCTTGAGGTGACAAACCAATCCCGGGAAGCCTTGAAGAATATGTGGGATGATAAATGAAAGGGTGGTGAAGGTGGGTACTGTAGCAAGGATGGTGAAGGTGGTGGTGGGTCTCTGAGGACATAGAAGAAAGTGAAGAAAGAGAATGAGATGGCGCTGGCGGAAGTGTAGAGTGGTTCTTGGTGATTGATGAGATTGTTAGAGATGATAGATTTGTGCTTGCTGCTGTTGATGTTGTTTTCAGAGCTTCCACAGGCTTTCTTGAACGGTTTTTCCCTCTGTGCATGTGTCTCTCGCAGTACTTGGAATCTGGGAATGCCTCTTTCGAGCACCTCCATTTTTTCCCATCTGTTCTTCTGCACCTGCCTGGCTCTGGGTCTATTTTCCTCCCCAAACCCATCTGCAAGTAGTTCCAGCCAACTGCACCCAGAAACACCTCAAATCCCCATTGTTACCGAAGGCACAAACTTTTATTCAAAAACTCAAATAAAAACACATAGATGCACCCTCACTCAAAAACATGAGAGTCTAGTTGTAATTGGCATACCATGTTGAGGTTGGTGAGGTAAGAACTTTGATGAGAGAGAAGAGTCCAAGCAGCTTCTTTTGATGGTTAAGAGGAGTTCAGGTGGGATAGGGATGCCTGATGCCATGTACTTGAAGATTAGAGCTTGGTGTTCAAGCTCTTGCCACTGAGATGCAGTGAAGGGAAACCTGTTTCTTCCGCTCATCATTGAAGGAGGAGAAGGAGAAGGAGAAGGAAAAGGGAAAAGAAACTTCAAAGCGAAGAAAGAAAGATGAAACAAAGAACCTCTTCGGACTCACAGGGGCACTGAAAGAATCAGAGGTGTGTGTAGGTTATTACTTATTAATTGAGCCCTTGGAGTAGAGTAGGTATATTTATTTCAGGGACCATTGGGCTGCAGAATCTTCTGTAGATGAATAAAACTAATGGTTTTGATCACAGTGCTGCATGCCATCCCCCTCTCTCTCTCTCTCTGCTCCTATTATGACTGCACCTCTCTCCTGCTTCTGGTTCTGCTGCTAAGCTGCATCTGTGGCAGCTCTTGTCTCTGACATCTCTACGGAAACCCATAAACTAAAGGGGGGAGAAACAACAAAAGATCGAAAAAAACAAAAGAGAAAATAATAGTTATTGGCGTTACTATATATGAGACTGTAAGAGTTGGTGTCTGAAGCCAATGGCCAGTCTGAAGAGGTCGTACGGTTCAAGCTTTTACTGCTACTAACTCTTTTACTTTTTCTGTTCCTTTACCTCAGAACTCTGTACTCCCCCCACCCTACCACTTACCATCTAACCCTTTGTCAATATCGGAAATTTGGAACATGAGAGGTTCAGGCCAGGGGCTTTTTTGTGCACTGATCAAACTGGAACCCTGCTTTTCTTTTTCCCTTTTTTTACTTTCTTTTACTGCAGATATTTTTTCTCTTCCTTGGTTCCAAAATGCCCAGATTACTGAACAACGTGTTGCTTAATTTAATCCCACATCACTTGCTCAGATTACTGAACAACAAATATTGTAGTTTAAATCCCCAGAAAAATAAAAGAAAAACCATTTACTTTGTCTTAATGATTCGTTATCATTTCCTTACTCCTACCGGAAAGAACATTGCTTATAAGACCAGAATCTGACCCTTACACACTTGGTATTTTTAATAAAGTTGGCTTCAGAACTTAAATGATCCAGACATTCAACCTAGCTTTTGCGCTTTCTCTTTTTCTTAAATGGGTTCTCCATGATCTATGGGACTGTGACAGAACATTGCATTTAAAAGGCCTTACTTATTCAGTGGACCAGAATGTTGTTGATCACTTGGTTCAAATGCATTAGAAGAGATCAGTATCTTGTTACATGTTAAATAGCTTATAATGGTACGGCATGCTCTAAACAGTTCCACACAGGATTGAAACCAGAGTCCAGACCATTGCTTTCCTGGTATAAAGTTATCAACAACCATTAAGTCCATAACACTATATCCTAAAACTATTTATTTCTGGCTAAAATGAATCTATTGAAATAATATTTACAGTGTATAATATGTTAGTGTTGTGTAATCTTTTTCTAAAAAATGAATAAATACAAAATTTATATAAGAAATTAATTAATTTTTTAATAATAAATTTCACTCTTTTTCAAAAAGATTACGCTACACTTACACATTTCACAAATAGGAAAAATCTAGTTACAACCATAATTACGAATTAATATGTGCACCAATGTAACGTGATTAGTCAAAAAGTAGATTTTATTAAAAATAGTACTTATTTAAATTTTAAATATAAAAGAATCAGTATCGGTACGCAGATTAGTACGCGACTTTGCTTGTACATAGCAAAACTCTCACAAATATATCTAACATTACTCAATCCCCTTTCCCCGCTATAAAAATTCTATGTGTAGTCACTTTTACGTACTCTTTTGTGCACTCCAGTGATATGATTGGTTGTATATTAAAAAAAAATTATTTCATCCAATCATATCAATGGAGTGAGTAGAAAGTATGTAAAAGTGACTATACGTAATATTACTTATTTTTATCGTGACCCCGCTTCCAAAATATCCTCTCAGGTCTGTTTTATATTGTAAAAATAGTTAAATATCCTTTTTAACATTCCCATGCACGGTTTGACATAAGCTTAATTCTTTTTTATGGAAAAGATGAGATAATTTTATTATCAAGACTGGGTGTGAGACCCAACAAACATTCCAAAACTATAGATATATCACAATAATTCAAACCTAATTGGAAAATGTTACTAATTAAATAATTAGTCTCGTCCCATGGTTGACTGCTGTGATCAGAGTTGTTGGTATTATTTTTTTAGAAGAAAAATCAATAATAATAAAAAAATCAAACAACATCAATGAATATGAGAATGAGAAACTTTAGGGGTCGACCAACACAAAATAAATAGCAGCATTAATTAGCAAAAATCAATTATATCATGTCTATAAGCATCTAGACTTCATTCTAATCAAAATCATACAGCAAAAATCTTGGTCTAAAGTCCACAGAGATCATGAACAAGAAGAAAAAGGAAAAGCCTAGTAGAGCCGCAAGTAAATCAAAATTGAAATTAAAAAAAAAAGATATTTATAATTATAAATTATGTAACCGTTGCATAATCCTTTTGAAAAATATGAATAAAACATGAAACCTACATAAAAGAATTTACTTTTTTAATAGTGGATATCATTTTTTTTCGAAACGATTACATGACGTTTATGCACTTTACGATTGCATATAGAATTATTCTTAAATTTATTATGATATAGTTAGACAAGTTTTAGACCCGTTTGGATAGCGAAAATGTTTGATCTTATTTTATCTCATCTTATTGTTATAAATTTTTTAAATTCTCATATAAAATATAATAAGCAATTTAATTTTTTCAAATCTCAAAATAATAATAATATTAAAAAATATATTTTAATAATATTTTATTTAATTTTTAACTTTTACTTTAATTCATCATCACAACCGGCTATTTTTCAATCGTTCATGTAATAATGCAACTTGCGTGCTTATTGGAGAGAGAGGGAACGTTCTTTTCTTATGAAAATAAATTTGTTATATAAAAAGAAGATATATAAATAAAATAAATTCCATTAAAAAAGAAGATACAAAATTTGTATAACACATACAAAATGGGAAATGTAGCCAAAACATTGATCCGAACCCATGCTCCTCGAGTATAGCGACTGCCAAAAGGCCGTTTTGATTGCAAAATTGCAAGAGATTTGAGGTACTGTTGATGAGAATCAGTGGATACAGGTGCATTGTTTTTTTACCATTTTAAGCCATCTGATAGAACTTTCCATACTCTCGTCCTCCAGATCCTCAAAATTACAAGTAAGAACTCATCTCTACTTTCGATAAAAGAGAGAACAGAAGTCTCTCTCGGAGATGGAGGAAAAGCTTGAGAAGCGCCGGTGCGTGGGGTAGTTCCTGTGCTGGGCTCCACTTGTCGAGTGTATTTCTGGGCTGGTGGTAGGGGATGATAGAGCGATATATTCCAAGTCAGCGACGGGGTGTTTGTCAATGGTGGGGGAATGGAGGACAACAGATCTAGGGTTTTTTCTTCTGAACAAAAATGAGGAAAACTGAGGAGGAAAAGTGCTAAGAAAATAAGGAAGAGGCCCAAAACTTAGTCGGAGATTGACAACTACGTAGAAAATACAAAGGAGGCATTGATTGCACCACAATGGGACTATGCGTGGCTCTCATGCACCGATAATATGGAGTTCGTAGCGGCCAGCCGTGATGGAGTTCATGGAGGCGGTTCTATTGTTGGGGATCGTGCATGAAGATGATGGGTGGAGAGCGACAAATGATAGAAAATTGAGGGAGAAAAAAGCAAAAATAGAGAAAAATGGAGACAAAGCAAGAGGGAGAGAGGGCAGAATTTCTCTCTCTAAAGTTGGGTCTACGGACTAAAAACACTTATTTTATAGAGGACGGGTAGGAAGGAGAAACTGTAGAGTTATTTTATTTTTATTTTATAATTTTAAAAAATTAAATTATTTATTATATTTTACGTTGAATTTTTTATTTTTTATTTATTTTTTCAGTTGTTTAAAGAGAGAGCATGTTCACTTAGGATAGTGAGCGAGAATTTCGCCTGTGAGCTTGGAGGCCTGGATGTCTTAGATTTGTGGGCCTGCCCAACCAGCCCGCCCTGTCAGAATTCAAAAGCAAGTCGTGATAGGCTCAAAATTCTCAACTGGGGTCTGGGAACTTCTTGCCTCAATAATTTGCATGCGGTGGACTACACGGTAGCATCATGGGGTGTGTGCTTTGGCTCTTCCAGAACAACATCTGGTCAGAAGAAAAGTCATGGGGCCGAATTCCCTTCACTTTTCTTACAATCCAAAGCCAGGTGGGCGAGAGCCCCTCCATGTTTGCCAGTTGCGAAGACTAAAGAGAGCACGGTTTTAACAAGGTCAAGCAAAATGGGGGGTAATGGTGGTCCACAACACTAAAGAACTGACACAAAAATTTACAGTGTCAAGGGAGACCAGTTGCAGTCCATTCAGTATGGTGTTTGCCAAGGAACTTGTACCGCAACTTGCATTTATATATACTGCAGAGAAAACTGATCATATATATACATAACATCTGACTCTTGAAATATTTTCCTGCATACACCAGATTGCATTCAAAGGTTCCGTACATATAAAGATGACATTTTTTAGATTTCTGTTCTACTTTCAATCACATTCAACCTTACCTGGTGCCCTTCTATTAAGTTCATACAAAGAAATTCTCAAAACTGGATTTGATGCTAAAATCTGAACTCAACATCAGTTTCCATATCCCAAAAGGCAGTTGTCGTTACTGGTTTGCACTGGCTGACCACGTCCATAGAGTACGCTGGTTAAATATGGAGAGATAATCTTATAATTCCAATGGTTAAACAGAGTTGCATTTCCGCAGTCTCTACTATTATGGTGATGGAGAAGTATCAGAAAAGTGCAATGAATTGCTATTGATAAAATGTAATGGTGGTATTCACAATTCAGATGGGATGCAGAGCACCTTTCTTCCTATACCCGCAGTTCTAACTTCTGTCTACAAAGGCTGAGCTATCGTGGCATAATAATCCCGAATCAGGACCTTACATATTCAGTATACATTGAAGGAGAGGGCTGGAGATGGAATACGAAGAATAAATTACAGCCGCATTCAAAACCGGGCAAAATTTACTCATACGATATTTGGAAAATTACGTAATTCTATGATTGAATAATTACACAAATTGAACTTACGTTCAATGTAGAATGACACCATACAAACTTCAGGCCAATCTTGCATGGAAGCACTATTCTTTCTGGAATAAAGAGAGAACAAGATCTGTATGTACAGAGAAGAGTTGCGTGTCCACAAAATGCTGCTTGGTATGATAACAGAAAGTGGAATAAACAAGTTAATATGATTTCTTAGTACTTTCCACTGTACAGAACATTAAGAGAGGATTAGAATAAGGTGCAAAAAGGTAATGCAAAATAGTGGTTGTCTACAGTTCAGCTCGAGTCAAGTAATTTGGCTTTTTTCCCATAATGACCTTCAAAACTAATTCATGAATAAAGATAAACCAATATCATGGTGGTAAATTGATGCTTGGGCCCTAGGTAGAAAAGACGTGGTCAATAAGTCTTCAAGATCTTCTCTTAATTAGCAAATAACTTGTGCACTCCATGCGACTAGAATCCATGACTTAACTTACCATCCCATTCTTTTAGGGGGGTGGAAGTCTCATTCATCTTAAATGCCATTGGCTCTTTCTTAGAGAATAGCCTACCTATTTCCTTTGACACATTCATATGCAGAAAATAAATACTATGATGCTCAAGCAGTGGCAAAGATAAAAATGAATCTCTGATTAATTCTGTTAGCAAAGCTAATTCCTCAAATAGTCAGTGAGCACTAAAATTGGCTTCAACAAACTAGTGTAAACATTGTTGGATGAAAAGGAAACACACCTTCATAAATGGTCGATCACGGCTAGAGAATGAATCAATGAAACTCTCCTTCAAAAGCAATGATACCTATGATGAAGTATAAGGAAGTTGTGTCAGATCTCCAGCAATATGCTTTTATAGCTTGCTAAAACAAGTCAATTTTATCAAGTGACTATTTGCTATTCAAAATCACAGGTGAAATCATCACATAATTGGGCATCTATGTTTGCACTCTTCCAATTGTCCATCACTCGCCATCCAATATGTTTAGTGACTGTTCTTTTAATATGTATATTAACTTTGATCTCATTCATACATGGATGAGATAAAAAGCTCATCATTGAGAAAAATTATGTTTTTATCATTACATCAGGCCGTACGTATGCTTTGTAGTGGTAGGATTAATGCATCTCCCACCCCTTCTGCTCATTGTTCCCAAAGTCCTCAACTGTTCTAAGATGTAGCAAATGCACCCATATACTTATTTTTCTCAATTTCCCTGAATACCAACACAAATGTGCAGTTCCCAGATAAAAGAAATCTTATCCCGCCTGGCAGGAACTAGCTTTTGCCCCTTCAGGTAATCCCCTAGTTTGGTGTTTTAGTCACATCTCAATGGCTCCCCAAGGCATCGAATAAGCCTATCAGTGCTGGAAGTTCCTTGAAGGATGAAGATATATTTCATGAATTGCAGGATTTTTCTTCTGTTATTTGTTAATAATCTCAAGGCTTTCAAATGCATCCAAGCAATGGTATCAAGTTGAAAGATAGAAAGCATGAATTTGCTTCAAGAACAGGGGCATGGATAAGTGTTCCAATCCCTGCGCTGACTTTTACAGCATACTACTGCATAAATTTGGAATTCTTATCCCGTTTATTTTTGTACTACTTGTATGTATCACTTAAATGCCTGATTCCCTTTTAAGAGAACATGGTCAGTGCTTCTTAAGAGGTCATAATCGTCACAATTTCATGGTGTAAATTGTTTCTTCCAATAATATAGAGACTATAACAGAAACAAAAGAATAGATGTTTACTCGATGCCACCCAACTATTAGAAAGAATTCAAATCAAGATCTCCTAACATTTCAATTGGGACTAAATACAAACCTTATCATCATTTGACTGTACATTTGTAATTGTGTGTGAACGGAGCTTCGAGCAAAGACAGTCCAAGTAAGACCTTAGCACCACTAGGAAACCCTTGGCTGCTTCAACCTGCATTCAAATACAAGAAAACAGCAGTGAACATAGCACTGTAATTATAGTTGCCATATCATTACACAGACAATCTCGAAGAGGAAAGAACATGACAAATTGAACATCATTGATATTTGACAAGAAAAAAATCACTTCCTTCCCTGGTGGTATTAATTGTTTGCCCAGGCTTAATAATTGTTCCCACAAAACAGAGATGGTCAATGAAGATAAGAAGCCAGTCTAAAGAAAAAGGCACTAAAGCCTAAGTTCCACACTCAAAACCAGAGATTATTTCGTAGAAGAATAATCAAATGGAGAATGGAGTAATGAAAATGACCACTGGCTGGCATTCTGTGAGGTTTGTCACGGGATGCTGCACTCTTTCCTTCTACATTTGCAACCAACATCACACGTTGCAGCCAGTGCCCAAAAGAAAAAAGAAACACTGCAAGCACAATCTCACCAATCCAGTCTATTATTATTAATGGGAACAGTCTGAAGCCATGGGGAAACCAAAATGAGGCACTTGAAACAAGAAAGAAACTGCAGAATCAACTTTGCCAAATACAAGAATGTTCGTCAACTTGTCGTACCCAAAAATATCAAGCTTCCTTCTCGGGAAACTAAATTCTGATTCAATTTTTAGCAAATATATTCTGATTTAGATGTCTGAAAATTTCTGTTAGTTTGTACGTTGGTTCACTTGATTTATTAAACCTGTTTTATGATTAAAAGTAGGAGAAATGATAGTCTAAAAAGGAGCTTTGGCCGTGCATAGGAGAAGTTTAAATTAGCTTGAAGTCCTTCTGAATAAAAACCAGATCTGGTCAGAAAAGCATGAGCCTAGGAGGTTGAGGACTCCCATATCACGTGTGACCCTTCCTGCAAAAACTTCTAGTGCTTTTTAAAGTAGTTTTGGAACCTAAAATTCATCTAAAGCTGCCAACTGTCAAGAACTACCTACAGCCAAATTTCCTTCGTGAGTTTATTTTTAGAATTAAACAACAGCCTAGAAACCAATCTTAAACTGCAGCCAGCCATGAGAACACATCCAGCACCCCTACGTGAGCTTCTCTTCGACAAAATAAAACCCTAGCCCCACGAGAAGATCAAATCTTCACTTTACCCTAGCTGCTGCCATCTTCTGAATAAAACCCTAAGGCAATTATGTTTAGCACACTAGAAAGCTTAAACACAATACATAGTGCATACCACATTGAGAAACAGGTCAACTGAAAAAGAGTTTTATTCTTTTAAGAAGACAACTGTCAAACAAAGAAATCAAATTTGACCCTAAACGTAAAAGCATGTATAGGACTTCAACATATGTCAAGTGGATAAAAAGGTGCGAAAGTAGAAGAAAATGGTGATGACTACGAATGCTTTCTTTAGGTTGCTAAGGAAGTGTGGATTTTGTAACTTTTGGAAACCAGGTAAGAAGTATGACCATGCCCTTTTAAAATAAATGTTAAATTTTTCTTACGAAAGATTTTCAGGTTATATGCTGTAATGATAAGTCTTTCTTGTAAGCCTCTTTTTATGCACCTACTTATATGATAGATTATGAAAGTGAACTTTGCAGACCACACCAAAGGACACTAAGAAGGTTTGGTCCACCAAGATGCATACATCCAAAGAGCAGCTCCCCTTGCAGGCTACAAGATGTAGGACTGGTGCACAACCTAGACACAGTATGTGTGGGCTACCAAGACTTCAAAACTAATTGCTTTTGACAATGTAGAAGTCCGCAAGCTAGAATTACCAGAGATATTGACCTAATGAAGAATGAAATGAATGTTTATCACATGAGATATTTGGAATTCTTTTAGGGAAAATGTATGCCCTTTGGTTTCTCCTGGGGTTTTATGATGTATCAAATTGTTACATTTACAGTTTTATGGCTTTATGGCTTAGTTGTTTTAAAAAAAAAAAAAGGTACTGCACAACTAGACTTCCAGTGCCTCAAATTCTTAAGGAAAAAAAAAAAAAAACCACTACCGATCCAATCTTTCTTAAGAATTATACTATTAAGGTTAAAAAAATTAACACGATACAATTCAGCGTTGCTCAGTTCCGACAATATGTTCCTTCTAATACAGAGGAAACCACTCTAGAAGATTATGAACAAGGGCTTCCTGCTAGCCTGGTATTCATCATCAATAACTCTGAAAACTTGCAAACACTGAGAAAAAGAATATTTGACCGAGGTGGCAGAGGCTGCAAGGGATGGATAATGGTGACAAAACCGATCAGGAAGAAGAGCGTACCTGCACGTCTGTACATTCATACACAGGCCGTTTCTTCCCCAAATAACTTTCTCCAACAAGCTTTGCGTGATAAGGACTTAAGGAGGAAAGTAACTCCTTTTGTTGTGGCAGTTGAGGTATTGACGATGACTTCACCTAATGCACATGCAATAAATAAGTATTTAATAAGTTGGCCACAAAGTTTTGTTTTTTTTATGACAAGTAACTTGGCTACGAAGTTTAATCTGAGGTCCAAATAAATATACAATTTACAAAATGTCACAAAATGAAATCATACAAAACAGCTTCATAAGTAGCAAAAGAGCATCATCAAAAGTGGTATAGAAATTAAATGATGCAAAAGAAAAGTATGCACTTAAGCTTGACTTGGGGCTTTACATTTGATGGCCAAGATCAAAGAGCCTTCCATAAGCATTCATGGGTACTGACCCACAGTGTCAGTGAAAGGGCTAGGCGCTCTTAGCGCAAATGCTGTATAGAGACTAGGCACAAAGTGCAAAGCACAAAGCACAAGTGCACGCCTAATTAAAGTAAAGCACATATTTTAAAATTAATGGGTAATAACAAAAAATAAAATAAAAATGGTTTAAAAAGCAAGATGGCAATATATTTAGCCTATTAACTCTATTTATTACAGCAATGCAACATGAAAATCAAGTAGTCACCTAATTACATAAATTTTGAAAGTTTTGGTCAAAACCCTAATGCAATGGGATACTTAGGTTTAAGATCCTGTAATTCTTTTAAGAAATAACCCCATGTGGTATGAGTTAATTAAAGAGAGGCCCTTTGTTAATTTTGTCATCCAAGTTAATTGAAAACACTTAGTAGCTTCATAGATTGTCATGTGTCAATTTTTATTTTTTAAAATAATTAAGTTCGTTCTTCTAAAACAAAATTATAAATAAAAACTGATTTTTTATTTAAACTTTAAAAAAAAAATGGAACGGCATCATTTAATGGCCAAAACTAGGGCACCCACGTGGGTGGCCATGCTTTACATGAACATAAAAATTTTATATAATTATCTTGTGATTTACTTCATATACACATATGATACTTGATATCCACTAAAAAAAAATCATAATTTCTTTTTTGATAAATAAAAAAAAGTACATGGTGCATTGTTGAATCAAAATATACAAAAATGCGCTTTTCTGCTCTTTATGCTCACACAAAAGGCCTAAAAAAAACGCTTAAAGCGTTCTTTCGTACAAATGCTTCGCTTTTGGTAAGCGAAGCACTTTGGCCTTGGCAGCTAAGTGTGCTTTTATCAACACTGCTCACCCATCAAACCATTTGACAATCAAATCTCAAGTAATGCTATATACAAGCCTAGGGTTTGCAAGCTCTTTGGAAAACAAAAAGTGGGACCCACCATAAAAAGTGGATTTTTTTTTCAGATTTGACCCACTTTTTTTCAAAGGAATTGCATGCTCTGGGCTTGCACAAATCATTGTTCTTAAATCTATCCATGCCATAGATATCAAATCCATGGGCCTCAACCTTGTGAGACCCTAAAGAATGCTTTCCAAGTGTTCAATGCTTTTTTTATGACAATGAATCTTGGAAACTACACAAATCATTTTTCTTAGAGAAATAATCTAGCCACAAAGGGATCACACAAAAGTAATCCCACAAACTAACGTGGCTTAATATAGTTCGTCAGATTGTAAAATTATTTTTATTGTAAAGCAGATCTAACGGATCAGATGAGCCACATCAGTTTGTGAGATTGTTTTTGTGTGATTCATTTGTGGATGTAGCAGTACTCTTTTTCTTAAGGCTCTGTTTCATTTCACAAATGTCTTAATCCATCTCATCTCAACATCCAAACACCATTCAAATCCAAACACTTTTCAATTTCAACTTTTCAACTTTTTCATCTAATCATTACCTAATCGTTATAACTTTCCCAAACTTCCAAACAAAACACAAAAAATAATTTAACTTTTTCAAATCCCAAAACAAAAATAATGTTAAAAAATTATATTCTAACAATATTTTAACTTTATAATATTTTTATTCAGCCTTTTCTCTTTCCTTTCCCAAAACTCCATAAAACATTTTAACTCAAACCATTTCACGACTATTTACAAACTATCTCACTACTATTCACAAACTATCATATTACTATTCACAGATTTCTCATCTCATCCCATCTCATCTATGTAACCAAACAAGACCTAAGTCTATCCATGAGCCTCAACCCCGGGAGACCCAGAAGAATGCTTTCCAAGTCTTAACCAATGCTTTTTTTGATTAAGAGGAATCTTGAAAACTATGCAAAGCAACATGTCTTTTACCTAGGTAAACCCTGAACCCATGTAATGCATCACCATGTCACGGATCAGGTAAACATTCGATTTTCATGATGGTATGTGGTCCCTAAAAATTGTCTACACCCAAGGGTTCAAACCTTAAAACTTGGAGGGAGCATAAAACTAAGAACAAGGCCCTTAGCACTTGAACCAGCCCCTAGGGTTTCATAACCAATGTTTATCATGGATGATAGCAAAATCTCCCAAATGTAAAACTTTGATATGGAATATCATAACCAAATTGTTATCTCCAGGCTGAAACATCTAAGGAAGAATTATTTAAAACCTAAAATCTTATTTTAGCAAAAGCTTCTGTAAGAATCCAAGGATGGCCGAAGCCCCATTTGGGCCTATACTACCAAAGGAATAGCCAAGTTTACGATTGGAGCTCCTTGAAATCATTATAAAGGGTAAGAACTTCGCCCTCTCAAGTAATGCGAGATCCCATTCACCACCTTCCTATACACAATCCAATCCGAGATATTACACTCTACCCCCTTAAATCCCTGAGATCCTCGCCAAGCCATAGGTGGCATGGCTCAAGTCCCAGACTTCTTCTAGTTTGGCTCTAATACCATTTGTATAAACCCATGGAAAGCCCAAGCCACATTTGGGCCAATACTCTAAAAGGATTAGTCAAGGTTACAATTGAAGCTCTTTGAAACATTATAAAGGACACCAACTTCTTTCTCCAAGCAATTTGGGATCCCATCCACCACCTTCTTATTCTCAATTCAATTTACAGTATTACAGCTTCTATCAAGGGGAAAATGTTAACAATAACTTCTAAAATAGCTACAATTAATGACCATATTTTTTAAGGTAATAAAAGTGAATGAGGGCAAACAAACTAGGATAATACATCAGTCAACCATTCTATTTATCATGTCCAAGACAGGTAGGCAAATAAAATATCTAGAAAAAAAAGTACAAACCTGGTTCTTGTTAATATCAACCAGAATGGCATTAGTCAACTTCGACTGTACTTCATTGGTTTTGTTCTTCACACCAACCTTCATAGGAAAATAACTTTTAGTGATGAATAAGATGGATGAAACGGCACATAGTAGAAAATTAATGAAGATATCCAGGGCTGGAAGCCACAAATTCATCTGAATCGTCTCCATCATAAGAACCCTGAAATCCTTCAACATTATGCAATTGTAAAATGGAAATGTTGAATCCATTTATAGTCTATAGGCCCCCATTTCTTATTTTATTCTGAGAAGATAATTGTCAAAAGAAACATTAAAATCACAGTTCATTTACACTCACAATGTAAGGGACAGGTGCATCCAAAAAGTCCAGCATGTCATTTGGTAAAACCTGGATGTTTATGCACGTGATTAATACACAGAATAGTTCAGACTAACGCTAAAAATAAAAGTTCACTAAAATTTCAAAGGCCAGAGCAACATTCTATACCGGCATTAGCAGGCTTTGCCACTGGTAGGGACGGATGAGAGGGATAATGGACAAGACACAAGCAGATAGGATTCCCTGTACATAAAAAAAATCAAATCCAATACAATCCTAAGAAATGAAAAAATATAAATGATTCAAATAGAAGTTCAAGGGTTGGGCAGTGAAATATGCATCTTCCTCAGACCATCATAAACTTGACATGAGATAAATTACATACCAGATTGGAACAAACCACCACAATCTGCCTCTCCAGTAGGGCTCCCGCAAACAATGTTAATACCTGTAAATTAGAAAGAGAATCAACCATGTTTCAGCCGTTATGCAAGCATCTCAGACAAGCAACTAAGTACCGTTTACATTCAAATTACAATAGATTCGACATACGATGGTGGAAGCAACCACATAGTTGCCCTGATCAGAACAAATTTATGTTATAGACAGAGGATACCATCAGATGTGCCAACATTGGAACTGAGACCAAAACTTGTGCACGAGGCTTTTATGCTTGATTATTCATATAAGCTTTTACTTATTACCCATATGAATGTCAATCTCTACACACACACACACAGATACACACACACACAGATATACATCCTCTTTAGAAAGTGATGAAGAAATCCAAAGGTAAGTTATTCTTAAAAGATGAGTAGGGCATTACCAATAGCCAAGCTGCTAACAACACAAGAGAGTCCAGTAAACATCACATAAATCAATTCATAAAATGAATAAACAGCAAATGAAGAGCTATTAATTTGGGAGCATTATTAATCGAATACGAAGCTGGATACAAACTAGGTATCAACTTACATTCTCAAGGCGTAAGGAGCCACATATGCATGCAACAGCCCATACAGATAATGCAGTTGCTTCCTCCTCTGCCAAGAGTGCACTGTGTGCCTGATAACCAACAATAAGATGTCATTGACCTACCATGCCAAGGTATTTTTGGTTGAGGGGGGCAAGTGGAGAGTAATTTATAATCCATCACACATGGAACAGTTAGGTTAATTGATCTTCCTACAAAGTTATCATCAGAATCTACCTCAGCAAACCCGAGACTCATGCTGCGTGATCTCAAATCGATAGTTGAGCCAGCAAAATGTAAAACTATTTCATCTGGTCTATAAAACTCCAAAGGGTGCAGGTGCTCCAAAGGATGAAACCTAAGTGTTGAACCCTTGCCAGGGCAATGTAACTGATAATATTCACAAATAATCTTTAATGATCCATTGTTGTTGGCCTGGGAAATGCAATTGTCAATAGGAGTCAAGGGTACAAATTATGAGGCAGACGGCTTTAAAACATGTAAATAGGCATGTCTAAAATATGACTCGATTGAACCTTAGCCCATTCAAGAATATCAATGAGGTCACTGGGAGCTTCCTGGCCAGAGAATGACACCTCTTCTGTCTCCGTATCATCAACATCACTTCTAAAATTTCTCTCTTCACTAGGAGAACCCTGAAAACTGCATAAAACAATATATATATATAGATGGTATTCATAAGAAGCTATACAAGAGCGCGTTCTAATGACACCACAAACAATCAAATATTATTAAATTCGACATTTCTGTCTCCGTATAAGGAAAAAAACCTTCGACACATATGAAAACGTTTTTACTCCATTTTTTGTAATTTTTAACAAATATAGTGTTTTTTACCTACATTTTTTAGAAATCAGATCACTAGTCGTCAGAGTATTTCTACCTTCATTCCTCTCTATATACAAAATACCTTCAGCCACTACAGATCATAATTAAGTACACACATTAAGGTAAAATATATATAAGATTAAAAATTTTTGCAGGTCCCAGTAGAAAATATCAGTTTTTATACTTTCTGTCCACTAAACGGAGGAAAGAAAACATGTTTCCAGAACATGCTATTGTCCCTCTCACATAATGTAGTGAATAAGATATATACCTGGAGGAAGATTCAGAGCTCTCGTACTGACAATACTGCAAGAGTGGCAGAACAGCATTTGGTGGACACCTTTCTACTACTTTCTTGTTTCCCAAGCAATCATTACCATTCATATCACAATCTTCACAATTTGTATCACTAGATTCTCTTTTGGCTGTCACCGTCTCAGAATCAGGATCCAGAGAATTGAAGACATTATCATTGATACCTTTCTTCGACAAGCAAAAATCCCCATCAAGCATTTGATGCTCTTCATGACTGCCATTAGCTGTAACTTCTTCACGTTTACACTCTCCTATACTTAATTTGGAAATTTCAGGCGTTCTGTCCATCGTGTTCTCTTCAGCTCTATGATTCAGTGATACACCATCTGAATCTGTACCTACATTTTCTTCCAATCTTTCTGTCCTCCAACAATCCGCAGGGGACTCCAAATTTAGAAGAATACCTTGTGTTAACCGTTCTAACCTTTCTTCTGTCAATATGCTACAGGAGAAAAACAACAGATGTAAAGATGGAATGGCATGAAAGATAAAATGTTTCACTTTGCCATTGATAGTAAATACAAAGCTTCAACTTATAGATGCTTTAAGTTCAGAATTTGATTTTTTATTCTTTTCTTATACCTTTCCATTCTCTCTTAGAGTAGAGTTTGTTGGTATGCGAATTGTGTACTAGGGTATGGACTCCATTGAAACTTGTACCATTTAAAGCCCCTCAATATCAAAGATCATATGTAACTCCACCTCAATTAAGAAACCCATTGTGAACTGCCTAAAGCAACATATGCTAATCAGGCTTTTCTTTCTATCGATTCACTTACAAGAACTTAGATATATAACACGCACGTCAAACATCTATTATTACATTTAACATATGCATACATGCATATACACAACTCTTCTTGCAGCCGAACATTCTAACGCCCATTACCCTTTGCTTGTATGATAACTCCCACCTTTTGGGAGGTTGATGCCTTTACAGAGTTCTTAAATCTCTTATAGTCTTCTAGAAAAAGTCTTGGAGGTACAAATAAAATTTCTTGGGCCCCTACCAAAAAAGTAAAGTTCACTGTCCAATTTTTTTATAAGGTCCTTATACCTCAACGTGTAACCCTTTCCCTTGGAGGAATATATGGCAGAGTAAGGCACCTCTAAGAGCAGCTTTTTGTCCTGAATGGTCTTCTTAGGGAAGATTCTCACCATGCCAACCTAAGTACACGTCATATCATTGTGACATAATGGTGTTGTATGTGTGGAAAAGGTGGAGAATCTGTTAACCACCTTCCTCCATTGTGGGATTGCCAATACTTTGTGGAATAATCATTTAGTCAAGTTGGATTGACTTGGGTTATGCCAGAAGGATGTAGATCTCTTTGCCAATTGGAGGGGTTATATAGCAGCCAACAAATTGCAAGTGTGGAAGCTAGTCCCTATTTATCTAGTGTGGTATATTTGGAAGGACAGCAATGATAAAACTTCTGAGGATCGAAAGCGAAAAATAGAGGAGTTTAAAACTTTCAATTTCAATATTTTGTTACTTTGGGTAGCTTCTATGCTTCCATGATATTTTGTTTCTTTTTTTATTTTTAATTAGGCCACGTCTTTTGCATTGTTGATAAAATCTTGATTTACTTACAAAAAAGAAAAACCAAAAGGGCAACAAGTGTCTCTTTGTTTCAGTAAAATTTTATTTTAATTATAAAAAAACCAAAAGTAAATCACTCAAATATAAATACTAACATACCTATTCAATACACCAAAATGCAATTGGAAAAAGGGAAACCTCGAGAGAATGCAATAACATCTCCGTGTGGTCAAAATATGACGGCTCAAAGAAGGACCAGAAGGTTGTTTATCTGAAATCATGGAAAGTAATCCAGAGGGTTTTTGGACTAGTTCTTCAACCAGCACACAGCATCCGTACATGGTTGAATCATCAGCAACCTATGAAAAGATATTTGAATAGATATGTATGTACCAGAAAGAAAACAAAAAAGAAGAGTATTCATTAAATGTATCGGTCAGAGCCAATAAAAACTAAAAAGTTAGTGCATTTAATGATGGGACAATTGAAACATATTCCCTTGGTAATAATAAGATTAAAGTTTTCAAAAGATGTACAGATACTCAAGCTCCATGAGCCTAGCAGTTTGTTTCACTAAGAAAATCTGTGTCCGAATGTCAAATCCTGTAAGGATTGCAGCATTTGTCCTTTTATTTGAGCACACAAGATCTTAGCATAAACACAAATGAGACCTATCACTATTCTATAATTTAAATTTAATGCTCCTCCATGATAACATCATTTCTCTGAAATGGGCTGTAGCTCCTAGAACCTTTACATATGTTTCAGAACTCATATTCATTCAGTACTAATAGATAGATCATTTCTTAGATAAAATTAATTAACTAATTGAAAAAAAAAACTTATAAATAGGGTGATTCTGAGATACTATTTACAATACCAGCCAAGTTTTTAGGTTGATTATAGAGTAGAACTAACAAAGTTCACTATAAATAAATAAATAAAAAAAAAAGATTTTTGCAAGTTTAAGTTTAAGCACAAATAAAGAGTAGGTATGGAAAATCATGAAAGGAAAGGGTTTTGCACTTAATTGGGATTCTGCATGAGTGCGGTACTGGAAGATGGTCCAATGGCTATGGCTTGAATAAAGAAACTCCGGTACTCAGCTTGATAAGTTAGACTCAAAAATAACTTAGTGGGTAGTTGTATAATCAAGGAACCCAACTTGATTACTACACTATACAAAGTGAAAACACTAAGGTGCCGTTTGGATAGTGAGTTGAGATGAGAGTTGAATAAAATATTGTTAGAATATTATTTTTTATTATAATTATTGTTTTGGGAATTGAAAAAGTTGAATTGTTTATTATATTTTGTGTGGGAATTTGGGAAAGTTGTAATGATGAGATAAAATTAAACACTTGCAATATCCAAACGGGGCCTAAGGTAGTCAAAAAAATGTTCCAAGGTAGAGTTCTAGACCATGAAATAGAAAACACAGCCCCTGCATAAAGATCAACCTTCTGATCTAAAATAGCAAGAAAGTCATCTCAATAGAAAGAACCATAAAGTCAAGGACTCTATATTTGACAAGTATACCAAATTTTTTTCACCGCATGGTGAACTCGCATGGAGGGAACAATGTCATTGAGACAATGATGGTAGACGGAGTGGCAACTTCAAACCTTCCGACAATCATGCAACACACTGTTGACTATTATGAGCATTTATTGTCTGGATAGTTTTCATGGAACCGAAGCTTGATGGTCTTGCATTCGAATCTCTTGATCAAACAAGAATTTGAAGGGCTTGAGAGGCCTTTTGAGGAGATAGAGATTCAAAAAGTGGTAAAGAGCATGGCAGGTAACAAAGCTCCAGGCCCCAATGGGTGTTCATTATGGCCTTTTTTCAAACTTGCTGGGAAGTGATCAAGGATAATGTTACAGGGATGGATTCTCCGAATATGAAAGGTTCGAAAAAAGCCTCAATGCAACCCTCATTACTCTCATTCCTAAGAAATCGGGTGTGGTTGAGGTAAAAGATTATCGCCCTATCATGTAAAAGTTGGATGTACATAATACTCTCCAAAGTCTTGGCAAATAGATCGAGTGTGATGATGGAGACGATCATATCAAAGCCCCCAAATGCCTTTGTTAAAGGCAAACAAATTCTTGAAGACAGAATGTCTCTGTTAAGGGCTCTTCTGCTATGCTTTGAAGCCGTTTTTGGGTTGCAAGTAAACTTATCAGAGTAAGAAATGGTTTAGGTGGGAAATGTTCCTAATGTGGAGAACTTGGCTAACATTTTTACTTGCCTGTGAGAAGGAAGTAAAATTAATAAAATTACTGATAAAATAAAAAATAAAAATATATATAAAAAAATTAATAGGCCAAACAAAAGATTTCACATGGTAACAAAAGGTTTAGAATTCATTTTATTGAAAGGCCAAATGATACTAATGCAAGAAAACAAGGCCAACAAGACATAGCATTCATTAGCTCACCTGTAACCGGAATACAAAGGAGAGATCAGTTTGTTTAAGGTGTTCCTGCAACATAAACAAGAAACTAGAGGATCAGTTTTTCATCATTGCTGGAGGTTATAGATACTACAATTTTGAAAAGAAAATGCACCCAATTTGGTAAACACAAATCACATTTTTGATGGGTAAGAAAAAAAAATTGATGAAAACATTAACAGGTGCAAGTAAGTACCATAACCAAAACTAGCTGATAAAAAAAAACTCCTCTGATGATAAAATCGGTAGTAATGTATCAAATTACCTGCCCAACCAAAATTTCATTCAACTCACTCATGGAAGGAGTTCTCTCAATGGCATGAACCTGAAACCACATACCTCCAAGTTTTAGAAACGCCTACATTTGCTCACATCTACTTTAGGGTTAAAAAAAAAAAAAAAAAAAAGGAATAGAAAAATATACTTGGGGTACTAAAACATAAGAAAGAAGAAAGGAAATGAAAGGCTAGACTCTCAGGCCGGTCAAGTACATAAAAGTTCAGATATTTAACTTCTTTAAAAGTAGAAAGTATCAGTTGTGATAAAAAATTTCTATTCCTACACAAACTTCACAAGTGTACTGGTTAAATTATTACACATATCTTATTACTGGCAATGAGTTACAACCACCCTTTTCTTTTCTTTGTTTTTTCCAGTTTTATGTGGAGTGATAATAGGCTAGCACTTATCCCTCCTTTCCGAGACAAAGTCCTCCTCTCACTGAAGGGATAGAAGTATCACTTGGCTACAATCAGTTATGCTTGCACTTCACTGTTGGATTTGTGACATTCCACAATTGGCCACACTGTCCGTGAAGATAAAAACAACTCCAGCTAAAAGCATATGCAAACTACTGAGAGTTTCTAGTTATTACTTTTTTATCTTTTGTTGCAATTCTGAAAAGTTTCCATTAAATTTTTGGATTTTTTTTAATGGATAATAGCTCCTTTTAGAAAGGAATAATTGAAGAGACTGTCCTTGGTAAACAGGCAGCGAACATGGGTGACTCAAAACGTTAGCATTTAAAGCTGTCATAAAAATCCATCGAGGAACAAAAAGAATTATTTTGATAACTAAGGCACAAAAAGAATTACAATTGGAGGATGTGATCCAATTAAAAAGGGAAATAAACAGGGCATTTGAAGGCTTCAGTCATATGAAGTTTCATTCCTAATCCACCAGGGTATTTTTCAATGCACAGGGTCCAAAATTAAAGGGGAGAGAAATGGAAGTTATCAACTTCACTCAAGTTTCAAACTTTGAGGAACTTTGAGGGTTTGTCTTGTTTCAGTGATTTGGCAACTGAATAAACTTCACAAGAGTTAAGATTTTCAAATCCACAACAGCCAACTAACTAGAAGTCATGTGAATATAATATATATAAAATGGACCCATCAAGCATACACCCAACCTCCATGCCTCCAGGCAAGCAAAATGAAAGAAGATCTTTGTATTTGAGAGGCACCTCCTTTTCTGAAGGGTAGGCAAACAACACCTGAAAACAGAAAAGCAAAGAATCATATATTCATATCAAATGCTCAAACAAACATCCAAATGCCAATGAATTCAACATTTTGATAAAAATAAGGCCTGCCTGAGGCTCGAGATTAGGTTCCACACGTGATTGATTCTGACAACTTAGTGCACTTCGCAATCTTCCAGAACCTTTATGCTTCCTGGCAATGAATTGCCTATAAAGTGCTTGGATATCACAGTTAGGATGAAGCCCTACAACTACCATGCTCTCAAAAAGCTTTGTTGGTTCCATTAAAGACTTATGACCCTGCACGCTTGAAGAAGATAAATGTTATAGAAACACTACAATAAATGCATTGTGATAAAAGTTCCCGAGCACAAACAGTAAACATACCATCACCTTACCCTACAATTATATAAAAGTAAATTTAAAAAAAATAAAAATTTAAAAAAAAAAATAACTGAATGAAAGAGACAGGATGGACTATCTATATAAAACTCAAAGAGCTTTCAGTATTTCCTCCGTTGAGGCCAATTTCTAGCATGAGCATCCAGTCCAGTAACCGAAAATTCAAAATAGCATACCAAGTATTGTGACTGAAAGCTTGCCCATTGACGCTTTTGGCTAGTCAGAATTTCTGGATTGTAACTTGCACTTTTGACTTCGGGAGGTTGCGAGAATCCTTTTAGCACTCTAGTAACTTGACGCTGCATTTTTTGAATTGGGCTACCGTCGTTATCCTCTTTAGATGAAAATACCGCAGATGGACGTTGGGAACGATTAGCAGTGGCTGCAGAAGCTGCAGCAGCAACAGCTCTCGCAACATCTTCCGTTGTCTGCATGAAGAATGAAGCACTCCAACGTGGGCTACCTGTCTCTTCGTTATTGGCCATCCTCAAAGTCCCCGTCCTGCCATACACACAACAATCCAAGTTAGAGAGACCCAAAATTATGACAAATCGCTTCAGAATACAAATGTCTGCAAAAACACAAAGATACGGAACATCTTACAATTATAGCTTAAACCCAGAACTCAAATAGTTGGTTTAGCAATAGACAATGGATGGTAATAACCCAAAGCATAAGATTTCCATGTTACCGAAATTCTCAGGCAACTTGTAAACTGTACCCGTTTTCAGAACATAGAGCATAAAAAAGAAAAGACAATAAAAGAACAGCAGTTCTTAATTCTACTCCTGAAGCATTTCACAACAGTTGAAAGAAAATACTTTTTTTCTGCTTTTGCGCAATAAGATAGGACTAGTAGAAATCGCCCAGGAAATCACTTTCTTCTTTTTGATGAGTAAAAAGGTTCAAAAACTAATTAAGCTAGTGATCAAGAAGCAATCTTGAGCACAAGATTTTAGATGTTCCATCAGGTCGTTTTCCTTCAATCCAACTCTGACAGTTACACAAATCAAAAGGCAAAAATAAAAAGAATATTTCAGAACTTAATGAATACAATCAAAACACAGAAGTAAATAATCAGAGGTAAAATAAAAACCTACGAAAAGAACGTCACCCCAAGCACGAAATCAAGCAAAAAGAAAGAGACTTTAGTATCTGTGTTCCTAGACGAAAGAATCGTTTAGAAACAAATAGAATGAAACGCAAAACAACGAGAGATATAACGGAAGAGAAACGGAAACAGACTCCAAACCTAGCTAACCTTTGTATGACCGATATTTCAAGATATCCAGAGGGACAGAGGAGGAGAAGAAGAAGAAGAAGGAGAAGAAGAAGAAGCAGCAGCTCAGGGCCTCAAGCGGCCATAACAAAGCTCTGCCTCCGGAAAAGATCCACGAAAGAGAAGAGGGAAGGAGATGTCTTGGGTGTGACTATTCTCACCGAGCCCGGCTGCTCCCTTCGTCTCATATTCACACGTGGCTAAGAGTTTGGTACGGGATAGTCTCTTAGGCTTGGTCAATGCCACGTGTTATTCTGGGGATTCTTTTCGGAGGTGGGGATTGGTCTTTGCCTCTTTGGCCGACGATGACGACACAGTCTTTTTTTCTTTTTCTTTTTCTTTTTGTTTTTGTTTTTTCCTTTTACACTTTCCACTGGTGTTTGTTGTTGCAGGAATGGACCCACGTTGATGCCTAACATCATTGTACATAACAACAGAACTGAGTGGGACCCTTATGTTTTAAAACATGCTTGCCATAATATAATTTTTTCTTTTAAGTTTAGTTATTCTAATCGCATAACTTATATATTTTGTGAATTAGTAATATAAAATATAGTTATAAAGTGCCTAAATACTATACAATTATTTTTAAAAAGAGTGAGATTGAAGATCTATTATTAAAAAATTAATTTTACTACATATAGTCACTTTTGCATACTATTTACATATATCACGGATCCAATTCATAGACTACTTTAAGATAGTCAATCTCTAGAAATTTTGAAGAAGAAGAGAAATGAAATAAGAGAAAACTAAATTTCTGTATAAACTTTCTAATACTTTTCCATCATTTTCCCTCCTTTTTATAGACTTTCTCAATAACGTATTCTTACAAGTTAGAAAGAAATGGATTACAAAATGTTGCATTTTATCAACTAACTAAAACTATTACAACACTGAAGACTGAAATGATGACGTGCTACTTAACCAAACGACGCTACTCACACCAACACACACTTATTTAAACGATGTGTTCCTTCATCAATGAATTTAACTATCATGCCCTTCTCAGACTTCACACTACTGCCCAAACCTTCATTGCACTCTTCAGCCATCTCTCATGACTTTAGCTCATGACATACCCCTCTACTTCATAGCACCTTACCCACAAGGTAAGGAAATTCATCCCACAACTTCCAATATGACTCCCATGTAGCTACTTCTCCATTTAACCAAAACTTCCACAAGTGCTCAATTATTAACTTGTCTGCTATGACATAGTAAAGCCTGTTTAGGCTCAGGTCTCATGTCTCCATACAAGTCCATGGAAGGTAGAGTAGTCAAGGGTGACACATTATGCCCCAATTTTTTCTTCAAACATGATATATGAAATACAAGATGAATACAGGTAGATGATGGCAAATTAAGTCGGTATGCTAATTTCCCAATTCTTTGAGTAACTAAGAATGGGCCATAAAACCATGGGGATAATTTGAAATTCTTTCTCAATGCTATTGAGTGTTGTTTGTAGGGCTGCAATCTCAAATAAACCCAATCTCCCTCTGGAAATTCCCTCTCAATTTTATGTCTGTCGTAAAACATCTTCATTCTCTCTTGGGCAGCCACCAAATTAGCTTTCAACAACTGTAAAATCTGCTCTCTTGTCTTCAAATTATCCTCCACCTCTTAATTATCAGTCAATCCTAGGATATAAGCTTGCAGCTTGGTAGGAGGTATCCCATACACAACCTCATAAGGAGTCATCTTGGTGGAGAAATGAGTTGTAATATTATACCACCATTTAGCAAATGGTAGCCAATCAGCCTAACCTCGAGGATTGTCACCTAAAAGACATCTAAGATACTGTTCTAAAACTTTGTTAATAGCTTATGTTTGTCCATCTCTCTGTGGATGGTAAGCAGAAGAATAGGAAAGGACAACTCCTTGCAGTTTGAAAAATTCTTTCCAAAAGGAACTACGAAAGTTAGAGCACTTGGACAGGCTCTTTGTAATGACTTGTGGAACCCAGAAGGGCCAGCACTTGGACTAGCATGCAAGAATTGCAAAATCTTCAGCTTCAACTTAGCAGAATCAAGAACATAGATTCTGTTCTTTCTAACAAAACTTTATGCTTGAGAGTAAAGGAAGAATACTGGAATTACCCTCCTTTAATCCAACAAGAACCTACCGCACCACTTGATTAGAATCATAAGCATTTTTTAATTCCTGCACCCAAGAAGGGTTAGGAAAAGAGAAAACAGACAAAGAAAAATTCTTTTCATTATCTTTTCTTGACAATGCATTAGCAACCTTGTTCTCCATACCCCTCTTATATTCTATTGAAAAGTCATATTTCATTAGCTTTGAGATCCATTTCTACTGTGCATGAGTCCCAACTTTCTGTTCAAGTAAGAACTTAAGGCTATGATGGTCAGTAAGCACCACAAGAGATCTCCCAAGCAAATAAGGCCTCCATTTTTTTACTACAATGACCAAAGCTAAAAGTTCTTTTTCATATGTAGATAACATAAGGTTTCTACCTTTCAATGCCTGACTTAAAAATGCCAAAGGTTTCTAACTTTGCATCAGCACAGCCCCAACTCCATTACCACATGCATCACACTCAATTACAAAAATCTAAGTGAATCTGGTAGACTCAATACAAGAGGACTCGTAACAGCTAACTTCAACTCTGCAAATGCCTCAGTAGCCTTCTCAAACTAGTTAAAGCTATCTTTCTTCAATAGGTCAGTCAATGGAGATGCTATTTGGCCATAATTCCTTATAAATTTTCTGTAGTAACCAGTCAAGCCCAAAAAACCTCTTAAGGATTTCACATTCTTTGGAATAGGCCATTTGATCATAGACTCCAATTTCTTAAGGTCAGCTCTCACACACTCCTCAGAAATTAAATGGTCTAAATACTTTATTTCAGAGCAAGCAAACTTGAATATACTTTTTTTTGCATACAATTGGTGATTCTCCAATGTTTGCAACACAGTTCTGAGATGCTACAAATGGAAAGCCGGATTTTGCTATACACCAATATATCATTAAAAAATACAATGACAAAGTGTCTCAAGAAAGGCCTAAAAACATTGTTCATAACACTTTGAAAGGTGGAAGGTGCATTAGTGAGCCCAACTGGCATCATAAGGAACTCATAATGACCTTCATGAGTTCTAAATGCAGTTTTTTCTATATTTTCTTTCCTCATTCAAATCTGATGATAACTACTCCTCAAATCCAATTTAGAAAAAACTGTTGAACCAAAAAGTTCATCCAACAGCTCATCTACAACTAGTATTGGATATTTGTCTTTAACTGTAGTCTGATTAAGGATTCTGTAATAAATGCACATTCTCCAAGTGCCATTAGCCTTTCTCACTAAAATTACAAGAGAAGAGAAAGGAGATTGGCTAGGCCTTAAAACCCCTGACTGCATCAATTCTGAAACAATTTTCTCTATTTCAGTTTTTTGATTAAGGGATACCTGTATGGCTTAACACTTACAGGTACTGACCCTTCTTTTAATTGGATTCTATGATCCTGTCTTCTTGTAGGAGGCAACCGTTTAGGTTCTTCAAACATTCTTTCAAATTGACTCAACAATTCAGACACTTTAGAACTTATTTTTTGTTCTTTCTCAGGATTAACAGAAATCATCTGTAAAAATACCAGTTTGGTCTCCACGGAAGACAACTTACACACTTTATTGTCATCAATCACATAGGGTTTGTTAAAGGGTAAACCCTTAAGACAAGTTAATACCCCTTTATAGGTAAATTCCATCTTCATCTCAATAGAGTCCCAAAGAATTGGTTCCAATGAAAGGAGCCATTACACTTCCAAAATAACATCACATCCTCCCAAATAAAGAGTAAAAAAGTTCAAAGTAAAGCATGTACCTTGTATTTGCACCTTAGCTTCAGTAAATTTCCCATCACTCAGTAACACATCTCCATTTGCAACCTTTATTGGCATTGAATGAGACTGCTGCAATTTTAAACCACGCTTGGAAATCACTGCAATATCCACAAAGTTATGGTACTATCAGTGTCGATTAGAATAACCACCTATTTCTTTTGAATTTTCCCAACAACCCTCATAGTCCTAGGGCTTGTTGAACCTCCTAGTGCATGAAAAGAAATGGAAGCAACTTGTGGTTCTTCTTGCACTTTAGTTTCTATTAACTTAGGTTGTTGATCTTCTTCTAATCTTGAATCATCATCAAGATTACAAGGCCAATCCATACTTTCCAACAAGTAAAGTTTAGGCTTAACACACCTATGGCCTTGGTAGTATTTTGCATCACAGAAATAACATAACATTTTCCTCTTACGTTCTTGCATCTGTGATTCAATCATCTTTTGCACTGGAATATTTGACAATGGCTAAGACTTAGGTACACTCAAGATTGAGCTAGACTGACCTTGCTTAAAAGTGTTACTTTCCCCTGACTGGCCAAAATCTAGATTGCCATTTCTCTACTATCTTTTAGTGCTTCAAACATATTGTTCTTGAATCTTGGCCAACCCAAATGCATCATTAAGGTTGGTAGGATTCATCACACAAGCCACTCAAGAAACAACTCGGCTTGTTTCTTTATGAAATTCCATAAATCCTATTGGAAAGAACTTCAAATTCTGCTTTGTAGGTAGTGACTGTACACACTTGCTTCAGTCTTGTAAAGGCCTCCATTGGGTCATCATATGGAGATAACCCAAATCGTGTATGTAATGCTTGAGAAAATTCCTCCCAACTACGAAATACTCTAGCCTCACTAGCATCTCGAAACCACACCAATGCTGCAGCATCCATGTGGAAAGAAGTAGAAAATATTCTCTAACCAGGAGGAACTTGGTGATAAAGAAAATATTGATTGGTTCTATAAATCCATGCGATGGATTCTTGCCATTAAACCTTGGAAACAACAATTCAATCCCTTTTGTAAATCCCCTACCAAAAGTCTCCCTTTGATTCTCATGATGGTTCACCTCCCCCATGCCTTCATGTATATCTTGCCCCTCATTACCTGTTGTATTAATTGAAATTCGCAAAAGCTGTTGAAACAAATCATTAAAATTCTTTTCTTGATTCTCCCTATCCAATCTTGCAAATTCTTGCAGCTGTGCCAAGACTACAATGGTGTCTTCAGTTGCTTCTGTTGACAATCTTGTTGCTGCCTCAGATGGTTCAAAGAATCAACCACTTAAGCATAAGATCAAGTTCCTTCTGCCATGGCTCTAGATACCAAAATATTACGGACCCAATTCACAGACTACTTCGAGATAGTCAATCTCCAAAAATGGTGAAAAATAAGAGAAATGAAAGAAGATGAAACTGAATTTTTGTATAAACTTTATGATACTTTCCTTCCCTTTTATATACTTCCTCAGTAATGTATTCTTACAAGTTAGAAAGAAACGGATTACAAAACGTTGTGTTTTATCAACTAACTAAAACTATTACAACACAGACTACTGAAACGAAGATATGCTATTTAACCAAATGACGCCGCTCACACCAACACCCACTTATTTAAACATTGCGTTCCTTCATCAACGAATTTAACTGTCATGCCCTTCTCAAACTTCACGCTACTGCTCAAACCTTCATTGTACTCTTCAGTCATCTCTCACGACTTCAACCTATGATAGTGCACTTTATTGATATGATTAACTAAAATAATTATTTTATATTAAAAAAATAATGCAATCAATCACATCATTGGAGTGCACAAAGAGTATGCAAAAGTGACTACATATACAATTTTTGTTAATTTTTTTTTCATGTAGATATCGTATTTATTCACTTTTTTTTTTTAAAATAATTGCACGGCTCTTACATACTTATAACTGCAAGTATCATTTTTTTTTTATAAATTTTGTCATATTTTATTATATATATATATATATTAATCTATTATAATTAATAGATTTTACTTATAAAATTTATTTAAAATACGTGAAATCAACTTATATGATTAAAAATGATAAAATAAAAAAGAGAATTATTTGACTTTTAAGTATTTTACTAAAAAAAATTATTTTTGTTATTGGTGTCAAGAATGAATCATATAATAATTCGCTAAAAGGATATTTGTGGAACAAAAGAAACTCTCGAAGTGAGATCAAATATCTCAAATAATATCTCAAATAAAAGTATCATAATGTCATTCAATATTTATCATTAAGAAGAGGGATTCATAAAACACGTCTAAAGCTTTCAGCAAATCATTATTTGGTCATGGATAATGCTTTATCCACTTAGAAAAGCCAGTAGGCCACCGAATTTTTTTTATTTATTTTTAGTGATTACGGAAATATTTTTAA
Organism: Carya cathayensis; assembly: GCA_011037825.1. NCBI lineage: Eukaryota > Viridiplantae > Streptophyta > Magnoliopsida > Fagales > Juglandaceae > Carya > Carya cathayensis. The sequence continues at coordinate 622,588 of QGSO01000601.1, forward strand.
ATAATGTTAAGATTTTTAAAAAATATATTTCAAAATATAAAAAAATGTATAAAAAATATGCATGTTCGGTGGCCACCTTTGGTGGGCTGAAATAAAAAATCTTATCTTATCTCATCTCAACTCATCATTACAATTTTTTCAAATTTTCATATAAAATATAATAAACAATTTAACTTTTTTAAATTTCAATACAAAATTAATATTAAAAAGTTATATTATAACAATATTTTATTCATTATTATTTAAAACATCTCATTTCATCTCATTTGTGTAACCAAACGGGACAGCTATATCTTGCAATCATGGATGTTATAGGAAATCAAATTCCTTCATCCATATTCAAGGTCAAGATAAATTCAATATATTTATCCGATTAGTTATTTTACTTTCAAACTGATAGATAGAGTATATTATCCACATTATTTAAAAAATGATATTTAATTTCTAAAATTCAAATCTTAAAATTTATATTCTAAATTCAAATTATGTCATGTAAGTGGTTGTGAATATAATTTTTCTTATACAATTATTTCCGGCATACAAAGTAGCTGTGATATTGTTCCTATTAAAAACAAGAAGAAGATTGACGCAATGAACAACTATATGATAAGAATTAGAGAGATCAGGCATAACAGTAATATTAATGGAAAACACGGAGGATAATATTCCATTAGAAAGTTAAAAGCTAAGTTCTGACTTTTTTTTTTTCAAGAAATATGGACAAACAGTAAAGAAAATAAAGGCAGCTAGCTAGACTTTCCCAAGGCCAATTAGATGACGGACAGGCCAATCACAAAGCCATTAACTGAATAATACAGCTCAGTACATCATACGAAACCATGTACGTAATACAAGCTCAAATATACACAGGCGGCGGATCTGTCAAAGGAACACAAGCTGTACGTAAAGACTAAAAACAAACGAATTATTTGTTATAAAAGTGACTCTTTTTTTTATAAGAATAAACTCATTTTAATAAAAAAAGTAGTCATTTTCTTAATAAATAACTCACAATAAATAAATAATTTTCTTGTAATAGTGATTAAAAAGAAGAGTCACGAAAAAACTTAAACCATCAATATAAAGAGTTTTGTTATGTACAAGTAAAGTCGTATACTAATCTGTGTATTAATACTGATTTTTTATATTTAAAATTTAAATTAGTACTGTTTTCAATCAAATCTACTTTTTGACCAATCACATTAAATTGCTGAACATATTAATACGCAATTATATTTGTAACTATAATTTTCCTAATAAGCACTCCAAAGGTTGGGTTGCATGCATGCGCCAAGAGAAGAGTCTTTGTAGACAAGTAAAATAATGATGAAGAGGCACCCATGCATGCATTATGGAGTGGGTACTTTGTCGGAGTGCATATATTTGCTGTACACGTCGATGGTGGTCATGATCACTAATTCGGCGTGTAGGGTTTTCGGACAATTCATAGTAAGTGAAGGAAAATTGAAGGCCGATCGAGGAAGATAATGGTGGGATCCGTGAATGAGGAAAGCGATCTTTACTTTGAAAAGATGATGAGAATTGTCTTGCAAATGCTACAATGGTTCAAGGCTAAAAGATTAATTAGGTGAAGCGAATGAAGGCAAAGTAGACGTTGATGATGCCGATAAAGCAATAGATTATTTAGCTTTCAAAAGTCTCACACACACACACACACATATATATATATATATATATTTTTTAAATTATGAATTATGAACGGTGAGAGGTGAAATATTATAAATTATGAAGAGAATTAGAAAAGAAACAAAAAAATTATACAAAAATAAATCCATAAACTGACGTGATTTTATGTAATCCGTTAGATTTATATTACAATAAAAATAATTTTACAATTTAATATACTACATCAAATCACATTAATTTATAAATTTACTTTTATTTAATCCTTTCGTGATCAAAATATAAAATTTTAAAAAAAATTATAATATAAGATTTTTTATTTATTATTATTATCCATTTTCAGCTGGACTCTTGTGTTTAGAAGTGGGCAAAGAATAATAGCTTGCACTTGGATTATGCCAAAGATCAAGAAGCTGTACATTATTATGTAAGTTTTAAGTTAGATGGTCATAATTGTGTCGCATTATGCAATCATAGTAATCGCTGGTCGTGGGCTCAGTCGGATGTAAATTGTCTTTTTTAACCCATAACTTCCATCATTACTTCAACTGCCAAAAAGGATTTTAACGGGTGTACTCCTCAAACTTTCACATAATTGATTAGAAAAATATTTTAGACATAAAAAATTATATAAAACTAAATCTATAAATTTAATTTGATGTAATATATTATATTATAAAATTATTATTATTATAAAATAAATTCAATAATCTCATAAAATTATATTGTGAGTTTGTTTATAAATTTATTTTTATGTAATTTTTTTTTTATACGTAGCTGTAGTCTTCTTTTTAACTTCAAAATAAAGGAAACAAAGGTCAATTGACCAACCAATGGCATCCCTTCAGCATTCATGCCAACCAGATGACTTTATGGCACTTCACCTGTAGAGTAAAGCTAAAAGCATACAAGTTCAGATAAGTCGGCCACTGTTCGACAGATGTACATTTGACTACATATATACCTTTTTCTAAGTAGAGTTTTATTCTTAGATCAGCTATGGGATTTATTTTTATATACGTTAAATAGTTTAAAAAATCATATCAATAAACGTTAATAAATTTGAAATTTTAAAGGTCTATATCACTTCATGTTTTTTCCTCTACAATATTTTCTTTATTTTTCCTCATACTCTAATTTAATAAAATTAGTAATAGGAAAAAGTCAAACCTTTGATCGATAATTCTATTTTATGAAAATATTAATTTTCTTATATATTATTAGTTTGGATATTGACTATAAAGTATTTTAGAATGGATCTAGTTGTAATTATAAATGATTTATATAGTTATCATTGTTTTATATATATGAAATTATATTAGTTGGATAAAAAAATAAATATACGAGTTGGTTTAATCCATTTATATGACACGAGTTAAATGAGTTGAAACAGGTTAAATGAGTTTATACGAGTTAAATGGATCATGTCTAGGTTAACCTAATAAAAATTTATTATTAAACGAGTTATGTAAGCTATATCGTGTAACCTGTTATTTATATGGATCGTGTTAAGATTTTAGGATTTAACACGTTAATTAAAAGTCAAATCCTATTTAAGTTGACTCATACATTCTAATACTTATCTTGATTTGACAAACACAACTTCAACTTGCAAATACAAACTTTTACTCATAATGGTAACAATGTTTTCATGATAAGCATCCACACATACTAAAAAACACGAGTTTATAAAAAAATATAAAAAAAGAAATTACCAACCAATGCCAACCGAATTTCGGCGAACTACGACCACCACCACCATTGAGCAGAAGTCAGATTGATGGTGATTACTCCATCTCCCACTCAAAGTGGTGACTAGATAAGAACATTAAATATCTTTGAAGGTGCTTCTTCAATTTTACACGACCTGGACAATCTTTAATTGGATTCTGTCAAGTGGGCTAAGCCCAACTATAAAGTAGTGCGAGCACTTGGTTAATTGGGTCTAGCTCAATAATTTCATCATGTCCAAGGCTCATTATAAGGTATGAAAACAAATACTAAGATCAAGCATTCATTTAGGTAAAATTTTTAGGTAAAGTTTGACTAATATGTCTAGTATTCGCCTATCTATTCAACAGCTTAATTTCACGTCTTAATTTATTTATTTTTATCTTCTTTCTTAATGCATATCCTTTTATATGTTTTTCAGTTATTTTTATTTTCCTTTTCATAAATGCTTCCCAATCCACAAGAAGTATACAAAAATCTTCTCTAATAATTGTCGAATGCTAAGCAGCCATTACAATGTACAAAAGCAAACACCACCAAATACAAGAAGATTGAAATGAAGGTATATTTCTTTGTCTCTCAAGGATTTCTATTTGAAGAGTATGAAAATACTCTAGTTGCACCTCATTCATATTATCAATGTCCAACCTCGTGATTTCCAATTTCATCTTCTTTTTAAGGTAAAAGTTCGGATTTGTCTCTTTTAGTTCTACTTATTGCTTACTATCTCTCCGTCATTAATATCTTTCTATTACTTTTCACGTGACTTAAGACCTTGTTAAATACACTTAGTGAAAATTATTTGCATTTTCTTTTTCCACTTTCTTATCTAGAGATCTCTAGACATTGACGGACACCCTGTTCAATATTGCCGTCCCCTATTTGTATAGGCTTTGAAATGGTGGAGCAACCTCCTTTTCTCCTTATTGACAACTTATATGCATTTACCATTTTCGTTGGTGTATCAGTAAGTTCCAACAATAGTCCAAATTAAAGGTGGCTTTTTGCATTGATCGGTACAATAAATTCCTCACCAACATCGGCTATAGAAATCCTTAAAAATAATTCAAACTCCAAGCCACACCAACCCATTGCTAACCAACCTATAAAATCCCTAAAATCAATCCTTCAAGAATAAAAAACCCTGAATCATATAGAATCATGTTTGATATTCCTAAAACTCTAGTAAATCAGTTATAAAATTCCTTAGTAAAATTAATGAAATAGGCATGAGAACCACAATATATAGTTGAAAAGGTAAAATATTTAATGAAATAGACACAATTAGGGGTGTAACGGGTCTGATTGAGTCTAGTTTTAGACAAAATTTAGGATTGAACCGGTAACATCGGTTTTATATTTTGTTAAAAAAATATTTTTTTATAAATTTGTGTTTATATTAATAAATATGGAGTTGCATTTGCTGTTTGAGATCTGTTTTAACAGACATGTGGAGTAGCATTTGGATATATTGGATGTTGGGTGAGAGAACTGTCGCGTAGCTCAGTTTTCTCCTAATTGTCCATTATATATAAAAAAAATTTAATTATAAATTCACTAAAAAATATTTTCTTAATCATTAAATATAAAAAAATCTTATAAAAATATGGATGGCATTCCTCAATAAGAGGTTGGAGTGTGTTTTCCATGTATTTTATGATAAAAAATACTTCTTATCCATAGTTGGATCCTGATTGGATTTTGTTTTTTTTTTTTACTTAATGATTAAAAAAATATTTTTAAATATTATTGTGAATTTTTTTAAAAATTAAATGTATAAAGATATAAAAATAATAAATAAAAATTCTTTGTCTCGTGCTACGCCCATCGAGCATTCGCCCCAACCTCAAATTTGGTGTATTGGTCCTTGTTATATGACTTTTTTTTTTTTTTTTTTTGATTCACAAGGCATGTGGTATTTTCCGAGGAGTTCGTCAATCAAAGGATGAGATTAGGTTTTTTTTTTTTAAAGGATTATTTCCATTAATCGAAACTTAAGAAAGGTCAAGAATAAAAAGTAGGGACATGCGCCATATCAGCAGAAGAAATGAAATGTAACAAAGCATCCCTAGCAAGCATGTGAGTAGCTCTTTTACCTTCTCTTCTAACATGTGTAGCTGAGCAATCTTCATAAAAACTCAACTGATTCTTCACATCTTCAATTATCATGCCTGTCACTGACCAGTTGTCATTCCTTCTATTAATAGCCGAAACAACTTCCTTCAAGAATGATTCTTTCTTTCCTCCAAAATTAGGTTGGGTTTGGATGTTGGGTTAAGTTGAGTTGAATAAAATATTGTTAAAATATTAATTTTAAATATTATGAATGTATTGGAATTTGAAAAGTTAAATTTTTAAATATTATGAGTGTATTAGGAGAAAAAGTTAAATTTTTTATTATATTTTATATAGAAATTTGAAAAAAGTGTATTGAGATTTGAAAAAAGTATAATGATGAGATGAATTGAGTTGAGAAGAGTTTACAACCAAACGAAGCTTAAAGTTGCGAGAAAAAGAGTCAAGAAAAAGAGGCCTATGTTTCCTATTTGTTGCCACAATCCTCCCATTCCAATCCCTTAGAATTAAGCCTATGCCAATTATACACTGAGGTCGACTTTAGATATTAAGTTGAGTTAAAAGTTAAATAAAATATTGTTATAATATTATTTTTTGATATTATTATTATTATTTTAAGATTTAAAAAAATTAAATTATTTATTATATTTTTTCTTAAAAATTAAAAAAATTATAATGATTAGATAAAATAAATTAAAGCTAACTTGAAATCTAAACGCCCTGAGTCTTGTTTACAGCAGCGTCTCAATTGAGTTTATAAACATCTACAGTGGCGTCCCTTAGAATTAAACACTAGGTTCGAGCGATTCATGACTATTGGCTTTATGTGATATTATGAGCAAGATTTGGTAGAATTATAAAATATTATTTTTAATAAAGTAATATAGTTTAATTTGATAAGTTAAATTATAAAATTATTTTTATAAAATTTCTTCAATATACAGCGTATAATTATTCTATTTTTATACAATCTTTATAATAGCAGCCAAAAAGAATCTTTGACTTTCTCGGAATATTATATGGTCGGTCTGGCTTGAATTTTATCATGTGAAAAATACCTCGTAAAAGCATCCCATGACCTACCGACCAGTTATGCCACTAATATTTTATCTTTTTTCTTTAATTATATAATTCATCTGCATGCGGTCCATCACACTATCTAGAATTTTTGTACAGTACTAGCAGCAGAAATATAGATAATAAAAGAATAATAATATTTTATTAAGATGAGTGATATAACTATAAAAACATTATATAAAAATAAATTCTTATATCTTTATAAGATATATTATATTTAATTTATAATAAAAGTAATTTTATAATTTAATATATTATATCAAACAATTCGTTAGTTTATAGATTTATTTTATGAAATTTTTCGAGATTAAAATACTTCTTGCTTATTAATATTTGTAGTTAAAACATTTCTCGCTTATTAATATTTGTAGATATGTGAATTAGTTGAGATAAAAATTGACAGTTGAATAAAATATTATTAAAATATTAATTTTATTTTAAAATTTAAAAAAGTCATATTATTTATTATAATTTATTTAAAAATTTAAAAGATTATAATTACGAGAGATGATATGGTTTTGACATGTTAACCAATTGATGAATGTTGGAGCACTATCAATGATTTTTTTTTTTATATTATCTTTTAAAATACATCATCAAACTTCAATTTTTTTATTTTACATAATGACTTTTACAATATATCATATACCAAGTTATCTATTTTTTCTTCACATCATTTAAATAATTTTTTTTTTAAATATTTCATTTCTATCAATAAATTTCCAATATCCATATATTTTTTTATATTTAAAATTTGTTTTTACGTATAATGTCAAATAATTCAATCCTATATACATAAAATAAAAATATTTAAACTTAAATAAAAATTAAATGTAAAATCAAAATATAAAAAAAATAGTTTAAAAATATTTTCAAGATATTTTTAAATGAAAATGAAATATATATTTTAAATAATGAATAATAAAAAGAATTTATTTATATAGTAAAAATCAAAATAAAAGAAAAAGAAAGAGCAAATAAATTATTTTTTACAGAATAAACGGTACCCGTTATATATAACTAGTTATTATAAATAATTGTATTTTATAATTATGAGCAACTAAAGTGAGGTTGAACCTGCAGAACACGTTCTGTCACATCCCATAGGCCTACCGACCAACCATGCCACTATATATTACACTTTTTTGTTTGTTCGTGCGTGGATCATGTGACATTCATGTCAGTTACCCTTTCCTCACCTCTCAGAAGTGAAATTTTAAATACACAATTTGATATAATTATTTGTTAAAATATAAATTTTACTAATAAAATATAATTTTTTATATTGGTGGATATATTTCACAAAAACTTTCTATAAATCAATTCTCTTCCTCTCCTCCTCCCATCATCCCTTTTACATTATTTATACACAATATTATTGAATTTGAACAGTATTGTCTGTACTGATGGCGGAAAATTCAGCAGCACAAGATCGCAGCCTCTTCTCTCCTTACAGGATGGGCAAGTTCTCCCTCTCTCACAGGTCAGTCTTTTGTGGGCTCACTCTGATTTCCTCTCCGTTGTACCGAATCCGATCCTTCCGAGCGCGGAGCTTTTTTGATTTCTTTTGTTTTTAATGGGTGGGGAAAGTAGGGTGGATTATCGGAGTTTGGAAGGGCGATGGAACTGAAAGGAGATATCCGTGGCAGGCGATCTGCGATTCTTTTATTTTTATTTTTGGACGGGATTGGTCTTGGTTTTAGCTGGTATTTACGGTGTGTGTTGGTTTTGGTGGTGGCAGGGTGGTGCTTGCGCCCATGACGAGGTGCAGAGCGTTGAATGGAATTCCACGGCCAGCACTTGCGGAGTACTACGCCCAAAGAACAACCAACGGCGGCTTTCTCATCAGCGAAGGTACTCTGGTCTCCAACACAGCCGCCGGGTAATTTCGTGATTCTCTTTGTTTTTGAGGGCCTTCTTTTAATGGGTGGGCCCGGCCGCCCGAGACTCATTTTTCTCTGCTTTTGCTTTGCGTTAAAGTAAATGGGAACCACTAAAGTTCACACCAGGGCAGCCAATGTCAATGTCAATGTCAATCTCAAACCGTGAAATCAAGCTTATCTTAGATGAATTATGTCATTGAATGTTTCTTTTGGGAGTACCATAAGGAATTAGTTTTGGTTGTGCGGCCTGCAGATTCCCTCATGTTCCTGGGATATATTCTGAAGAACAGGTGGAGGCATGGAAGAAGGTGGTGGATGCAGTTCATAAAAAAGGTGGCATCATTTTCTGCCAATTGTGGCATGTTGGCCGTGCATCTCATCGAGGTACTCATGAATGGCGTTGACTCAACATTTCTCATGTTATCGTTCTCTTATCTAAACACAACATATCATTTTTTTTTCATGACAATTCTATACTGCTTTTGTGCTTCTTTCCCGTTTCCCTTTGCCATATTCCTTGGCTTCAGTTATGACTATCTCTTGTTAATAATGCCAAGCCAGAATAAAGATGATGTAGTCCCTTGATCTAGATCGTGAGTATAAGCTTTTAGACCTAACCACATTATACCTTACTTATAATCTCTTTCTGTAACCCTTTGTTTTTTAAACTTGTTTAATGCGACTAATTTATTTGCTTCATTGTTGTTGAATAGTTGACCATTTTAATTAGTCAGTGTTTTCATGATAATTGATCAGTTTATCAACCTGGGGGGGCCCCTCCAATTTCATCAACGAGCAAGCCCATATCACGTAGGTGGAGAATTCTCAAGCCAGATGGATCCTACAGCACATACCCGGAGCCAAGAGCCCTGGAAGCATATGAAATACAGGATGTGGTGGAACATTATCGCAAGGCAGCCTTGAATGCCATTCGTGCAGGTTCGTTTAAGTTACTTTCTCAGTTTGTAATTATAATACCTCTAGCATTACTTCCAAGCTTCGTATGACTCAAGCATCCTAATATTATCTTACTACTAAATTTTGAAATGGGCTGATGTGTATTTACTTTTAGCTAAAGACCAGGCATGCAACCTCAATGGGTTTCTTTGACTAGAATCCTTCTATGCTTTATGGTACTATTGGCGCATTGAGTGACTACGAGTGTGTTTCCTTTCCAGTGGCTCTCTGAGTCTCCAACAGATTACAAGTGAAAAGGTTCTATATATATATGTATGTGAAATGACGATTTCATGTTGTCAATTCCACACCCCCCCCCCCCCCCCCCCCCCCCCCAAAAAAAAAAAACCCAAATTACACAAAGACCTCGTGCTAATGATTCAACCCTTCTTCTTTCCTTTTGCCTTTCTCATTTAAGTAATTAATTTAAGGAAGGAGAGGAGTAGATGATACCTATTTAGTGTAGCCCAAGTCTATCTTAAAACTTTCTATATGATATGATCTCCAAACTACTGTTGTCAATTTTTGAATCGTAAGTTGCACTTTGTTCCCTAGTTTTGATTTGACTGTTAACATAAATAGAAAAAAGGTGACATGACATGATCTTAATGAGTAGATGTTAAAAAAGAGGACAAGTTGCAATTTACATTTTATATTGGAGTCTAAATGATAACTTTGGTAGTTTGAAGATCATATCGCAAAATGAGTGGTAATCTGAGAAGAGTTTAAAGTATAAATTTTTTTTTTTTGGTAAGTAAAATATTTTGAGAAAAATTTTAAAATATTAAATTAGAGAATAGGAATTTTGAAAATTTTATAAATAGCAATTAGTTTGCTATAAAATGTTTAGTGAAAGGATCTGGGTTCCCAACATATAGTTAAGGATTTTCATGATTGCCTCAAAGTTCTATTTTAATTTTTTAGGTAGCACCATGGATTGAAATTGGATTCCTTAATACATTTGCACATGCCTACCGTGGTGTATAATGAGAACCTACTTTCCTACATCAAAACTTTGTTGAATGTACATTTCTCATACCAACCAAAAAAGGGTTTGTTGTTATGTTCAAGAATCATTGATACAGAACATGACATTCTGTAACGTTCAGGTTTTGATGGAATTGAGATTCATGGGGCGCATGGCTACCTCATTGACCAATTTTTGAAGAATGGTATCAATGATCGTACAGACGAGTATGGTGGATCAATTGCAAATAGGTGTAAATTCATAATGCAGGTGGTTCAAGCAGTAGTAGGAGCTATTGGTGCAGAACAAGTTGGCGTTAGAATTTCTCCAGCAATTGATCACCTTGATGCCACAGACTCTGACCCACTTGGCCTAGGCTTGGAAGTGATTAGTAGACTCAACAAGCTACAAGCAGACCTGGGCTCAAGACTCACTTATCTCCATGTGACTCAGCCTCGATACACTGCTTATGGCCAAGCAGAATCAGGCAGACCAGGCAGTGAAGAAGAGGAAGCTCAGTTGATGAAGGCCTTTAGAAAAGCTTATCAGGGAACATTTATCTGTAGTGGTGGCTATACTCGGGAGCTAGGAATGGAAGCTGTGGCACAAGATGATACTGATTTGGTATCCTATGGTCGCCTTTTTATCTCGAACCCGGACTTGGTCTTGAGGTTTAAGATCAATGCGCCCCTAACAAAGTATAATAGAAAAACTTTCTACACCCAGGATCCTGTTGTTGGGTACACAGATTACCCATTTCTGAACAGGGACAGTGCAAGCCAAGAGCCATTATCCCGACTCTGATGGGTATATTTATCTGGCTAATAATCGTCTTTGCATATCTAGATTCCACTTGATATTGTTTTTGAGAGAAAATAGACATGGGTGTTAATCAATAATCATTCAGATATGCATGTATACTGCAAAGTCATAGACATGACTGTGTCCTTGTGTAATTTAATATTCTTCTCACCTTAGTTTATGTTGGAACTTGAAACAAAGGAATGGCAACTTTTATTAACCTGCAGGAGTAAATACCGGATAAACAGAGGTTCCTCGTTGGGACATAGAAGAGCAAAAGTTCTGCTCCAAGCCTTTTCGGCGTTTAATCTCATGGGACATTGCAAAAAAGAACCCTTCCTTCTATGGTGATGTTTGGTCTCTTTGGTGTCCCCTGCTTCAGCTTTGGTATGCTTCACGAAACAGTACTGCTCATACTTCACCGTAAGTGGAGTTGTGAAGTAACCGTTAGCAGGGGCAGGCCAGACGTACGGCAGTGCGGCACCACTGCTGTATTTTTTTATTTTTGCAAAATGCCAGACGTACTTTACTGTTAGAGTGGCCCGAGGATTTCTATCTTTCTTGCAAAATGATTTTTTTTTTTTTTTATAAATTTTTTAGTTTTGTGATTTTTTTAAATTCCTTTAAATATTTAAAAAAATTTACAAATTTATTTAAAAATACTTTCTTATCAATTAAATAAAAAATATTAAAAAAATAAAATAAGAATCGATATTTTTGTCGGCTGCATTTGGATGCAGCATTTTCCCTAACTTTTTCTCTCTTTTTTTATTTTTTTTTTATTTTTATTTATTTATTTTTTTTTAAGTTTTTGAAAGGACATTTTCCTAACCTAAATACCTGTTGTTCCCATTGCAGAATTTAAAAAAAAAAAAGAAAAAAAAGGCTTCTGTAGCCAAAAATATGTTATGATCCCAATTAACACAACCTTGAAAGCAAGCTATGAGTCTCCATGGTGTTAGAAGGCTCTTGTGCAGAGGAGTGAGGAAGATGATAAAGAGAGCTTAACTACTAGTCGTATACATCTTGCCGTTTAGATAAATAGTTTTGTTGTTATGTTGCAATCTGTTATTGCTATTCTGTTTTACTTTCCACGTGTCGCATTTTCATTAGTTCTGTTAGTCATGGGCTACATCCATATGTAAGCCAGAAATGGCAGAAGGAGGTATCGGAAATTCTGTAAGAACTTGCTATTGCTAAATTGGAGGTTGGGAGCCCTCGAAGTACTCCCGTAGCCATTTTCTGTGTGTGTAGATTCTTGCATGCATTTTGTCAAGCAGCTTGAGTGCACTGGGCTAAACCACTGCTGCAAGCCGCCCTTTAATTCTGCATCTTCTTCCTGATTACACAGTTGCAAATATCTTTAGTTAGCAGTCTTCTAAGTAGGTTCTTAACATTGGTATCAGAGAGCCAGTCGATCCTAACCAACCTAGAAATACCACCTTACCCAAACAGATTCATGGGTGTGGTACGATTAAATAAACAACAATTGCTGTTGCTGGAAAAGATTTTGGAGAAAGCAGAGCATATGAGTGAAATACTCGACAAAATGCTCAACAGGATGCAACCAAATTCCGAGAAAATGCACAAACCTCTCGGGGACGACGAAAATGCAACAGAGGTGGAAGAAAATCGTAACGTTTTCAAGCATCAAGTGCAGGAATCCTTCTTGGTCTGGGAAGACCAAGCTGTGGAGGAGGGAGTAGAGAAGGGAGCTATGGATTCAACCAAAGAAATACAAAGCTCAGTACTGCAGATGGTAAATGAATCGATAGATGAAGATGAACTAGTAGAGGAACGAAAAGAAAAGGAAGTCGAATTGGAGAAGATAATGGCAGTGCCCACGGTATCTATTCCTAAAGAAATTCCTCTTTCCTCTGTTATAGAAAATTCTTTCGACAAGCCCATCGTATTGTCTCAACTCTCAGATTTCTCTATCCGTATTTCATGTCTCTCCTCCATTAACACGCCGTTATATATCAATCTCACAAAGACGAAGCACTTAATCACCGAGATGCACCCCATCAACCATGATTCTAAGAGGCTTGTTGATCGTAGATGCAAGGATATTTTTCTACGCCTCGTATGGCATCCCCCATGGGAGACCCATGCCCTTGAGTGGCCTCCTCTCACCATTGGGTATTTTTTGAACCGAAAGGAGCCCTTCGGCCAGGCATATTCCGTCCAGAAGATGAGTTTCGGCATCCGCATATTCTCACATCTCAAGCCCACTTTCAATCGAGCCTTCACAGCCAAGGTTTGGGAGGTGGAGTTTGTGGATTACTTGGCTAAAGAGCCTTAAACCGAAGGCGCAGAGCTCATCCATTTTGTGCTCGATATGATCCATAAAGAGACTAAAGACTGTGATTACTTGGAAGGATTTCAGATTTGCCCTTCTCTAAGAAGAGGCACTAAATTTGGTGTGATGATCTGGATCTTCATGGGCTATTGGTACCAAATCGAGCAGTTGAAAAGGCTTAAGAAGAAGGGCTACGACGTGCTCTTTATGGTTGATGTAATTGATGAGTATGCCATTGGGCAGTTGAAGGAATATGGTGGGAGGGAAGGAATGGCGCCCAAGCTGTTTGCCGAGAATTTGAAGGGGATTTTTGAACCCTTGGATAGAGGGAGAGAAAGAAATCTTGTGGAAACCGACGTTCTATCATTCCATTCCAATTCAGTCAGGGCCTTGAAGTCGCTGCCACTATACAGAACTGGTGCCTTTCCAAACGGGTTTCAGAGATTTTTTCGGGCTTCTCGGCCACTTATTGTTCGCTGTGAAGCTTCAAATGGAAGGACAACCCAACAAGATTTTACGGACATGACATGGCCAGCAATTGTCTTATTTCAAGATTTGGAAAGCTATGCATTCTTTGATATGGATGGGAATCAAACACCTCAGGATTTAGTAATAGCAGGTGGTAAGCACATTTCCCTCGACTCCAATTCCAGTTTTTATCGAGATTCTCGTGCCAAGTATATAATTGAAGGTATTTTTGATAAATCAGAATCCCTTTACACTACTGTTGTAATATTTGGTGGAGAGAAATGGGAAAGTTCTATGGGGTTGCATGAATTTTTTAGATGGATTGAGAAGATTGAATCTGTTCATGGGTTGGTATGTAAGGATAAGTGTGACTCTGCAATTGGGTGGAGGACCATTCATGAAGAAGGCAACGTGGGTGATCAGAAAACTTTTGACCAGTTGCATGACCCAGTTAGAATTACCATGGTTAGAAAATACACTGGCCTTCCAGGTTCTCACCTCTCTGTTTTAAAGGCTCTTTTGCACGCTTCTGTCGCTTGTCGTCAAAAACTGATTGTTGAATGGGTTGCAACTTGTGACCTTGAAGACACGATGGGTGAAGAGATCCCTTCTGTTTATAAAGTAGCAAGGAATTGCTTAAATGATACCGATGATGCAGTGGTTGTGTTTTTTGGCGAGCTTGTTGGCATGCATTTGGTTGGAAATGCATTCACTGTTCTGGCCAGAAATATGATATTCCTTGGTGTTGTGATATTTGTGTTTTTTTTGTTAAGTCCGATGATACCCAATTATGAATCTGGGATTTCCTTGGCTGCTATGGGTCCGGTTTTGTCTATGGGACTACCGATTACAGACACTGCCCTCTCATTAGCAAATATTACATTGAAGAGTGCAGCAGTTGCAGTTACAGATTGGTCATTCGAAAGTCAAGAAAATGGTCTACTAGACCAAGCTACAGAAATGTTGAAAAGTAACTTTAGTGGGTTGAATGAAGCCTCAAACAAAATTACTTCAGCACACTCAACAGATCTGTTGAGAGGGGCTGTTGGAGTATCATTATTTTCTGAAGCTTCCATGATGGTATATATATCTTTGGGTAAAAAGATTATACTCGTTTTTGACCCCGGTGGTGGGACATTTGATGTTAGCTTTGTGAGGGGATAAACCTTGTCATTTCTCATAAGCATTGTTTATTTTCCATAACGTGAGTAAGAGTGACAGTTGCATCAATACTATAAAACTTGTGGACAAGGTTCTTTGGGTGGGGAAGTTTGTACGAGCCCATAAGAGTCTTCAGATCAGTTGGGGAGCTGCTGCATGCATTGTTCTTCTACATGTGATTCTCAAAAGCATTGTTTCTTTTCCCACACCTAGTAAGAATGAATTTTTCTGAACATTGTGGTGGAATACGTTCCAGAGATCACGTAGTGGGTATTGAAGCAGTACAGCAGTGCATATCCGAGAATCTCACTCATCTTCATGAAACCTTACTTGTACTAGATTTTTTGGGAGCTGGCTTATATAAAATGAACCTTGAGGACAAGGTTCTTTAAAGGGGGAGAATTTGTTATGATCCCAATTAACACAACCTTGAAAGCAAGCTATGAGTCTCCATGGTGTTAGAAGGGCTCTTGCGCAGAGGAGTGAGGAAGATGATAAAGGGATCTTAACTACTAGTCGTATACAGCTTGCCGTTTAGATAAATAGTTTTGTTGTTATGTTGCAATCTGTTATTGCTATTCTGTTTTACTTTCCACGTGTCGCATTTTCATTAGTTCTGTTAGTCATGGGCTACATCCATATGTAAGCCAGAAAAGGCAGAAGGAGGTATCGGAAATTCTGTAAGAACTTGCTATTGCTAAATTGGAGGTTGGGAGCCCTCGAAGTACTCCCGTAGCCATTTCCTGTGTATGTAGATTCTTGCATGCATTTTGTCAAGCAGCTTGAGTGCACTGGGCTGAACCACTGCTGCAAGCCGCCCCTTAATTCTGCATCTTCTTCCTGATTACACAGTTACAAATATCTTCAGTTAGCAGTCTTCTAAGTAGGTTCTTAACAAAATATACGGGCCCATGGATCCATAAATAACCTACAGCAACATAATCGAAGACAAGGCAACGTAAGTAAGGCAAGGTTGCATATTGGGTTTTTCTGCGCTTTGAGTTATGAGGGATTGGAAGTCGGGACCGTGCAAATAGCCAGTTTTGGTTACGGATAATGCTATATGCAGTCATGGAATTTATAAACATCGCACAATCATTTTAAAAATAGTGGGGTCCACGATTAAAAAGTTATTATTATTATTTTTCATATGGGTTCTGTATTAATTCACTTTTTTCAAAGAGACTGCGCCTGTGCTTGCACAACTACGACTGCAAATATTATTTTTCTTTGGTTACTCAATATTGCTTTGCGAGAGATTAGGATCTATTATAATTTATATCTATTAATCGTCAAGACAGGAAACCGGCTAGGGAGAGCTCTGAGCTTCTCTTACTAGGAGGTACCGTATCTGTTTTCTTCTTCATCGTTTCCACTTCACTTTGTGTTGCTTTTCTCTAGCTCCCGTGCTTTCTCATTTCAAGAGTGGGGAGAGGTAGTTTATCACCTGTGAAAGCTTGCCTCAGAAATGCTTTTAAAGATGGATATAGAATCTCTTATCAACCAGACGGAAGCTCTAACTTGGAAGGACCTCCATCTTCGAACAACTCCAAAAGCAGGAAAGTCAACATCAGATAAAGTTTTGATAGGAAGGTTAGTAGCTAATAGACCTTTAAAATAATTCACTATTCACTCCTCCATCAAAGCTTCTTGGAAACTTATTCAAAATTTCTTGATAGATGATATGGATGTAAACAAATTTATCTTTACATTTAGAACTCCACAAGACAAACTTAGTTCTAAATCAAGGCCCCTGGAATTTTAAAGGCCATTTGATGATTTTAAAACAATGGTCACCTGGTGCAACCATAGAAGAAATTTGTTTAAATGAGGCTACTTTCAATGTCAAGCTGGATGGTCTACCTTTGGATAATTTTAATATGAAAAATGCAGTGGATATTAGGAAAATGATAGGAAATCTTATAAAAGTTGAAGTAGATCCTATTTATGGTTTGACCTTCCGGAAATTTATTTGCATCAAAGTGGCAATAGATGTAACAAAACCCCTGAAAAAAGGTTTTCCCTTGACGAGAATGGGAAACAAAGTTGTTTGGATTGCTTTTAAATATGAGAAACTAGCAAACTTTTGTCATGCTTGTGGTAGACTTGGGCACTCCCAAATTTTTTGTGGTTTCCTCTCTACATCTCCAACAAAAATTAGATTCGGGCCTTCCTTAAGAGCTGAATACAACCCTCCCCAAGGTATTTCCAA
Source organism: Carya cathayensis (assembly GCA_011037825.1). Classification (NCBI taxonomy): domain Eukaryota; kingdom Viridiplantae; phylum Streptophyta; class Magnoliopsida; order Fagales; family Juglandaceae; genus Carya; species Carya cathayensis. Next base: position 639,864 of record QGSO01000601.1, read on the forward strand.
CTCGTATCAGCCAGCAGAAGAAACGGGGAATGAGGATTTAACAAAGCCTTTGTACCCTCAATGTAACAGACCATATACAGAAATGGAAATTGAGATGTGGAAAAAACCAGAGGAAGCAAACCGCCAAGCCGAGGAAAGCCATGGAGGTTCCTCATCAAAAACAACTTTGCAAACATACAACAACGAGGAATAAGATCATGGTTTGTCTAATGAATTCCTAGAACTAAAATTTTTTTTCCCTCTTTTTCGGAGTACAGGAAAATCGACAACTTTAGAAAACTCACAGAAACTCCAACACCGAATGCGCAGTCCAGCTACAGTGAACAATCCTCATTCATTACCTCACCTACTAGAGTAATTCCTTTCACTATTTTCTCATCCAACTCCTCTGAAAATCCCTGCACTTACCGAAGCAATCTTCCTCTATTGACAAACGAAGTAACGCAGAAGACTATGTTTGAATCTTAGTTATTGTACTCGGTTAAGCCAATCCCATCAGAGTCACTGTCAACTAGAAAGAACGCTCCCTGGAGAGAACAGTGGAAACAAATATATTTGGCCATGCAGGGGTATAAAGAAGAACAACTGAAGCATGGGCATGAAGAGGTACAGCTGGAAAACAATCTCGAGTTATTCTCGACCCAAGAAGAAGCATCCTCTCAAACCCATTTAATTCCGACAGAAACTCGTCCACTTTTCATGACAAGGCCCGAAACCAACTTCAGCAATATGCTCATAAAGTCTCAACTTTCTCATATCAATAACATCAATTTACCAGTGTCAATACAGCAATAGAAGAAAGCTGAAAAAATGCCGTCAAAAGTGTACGAACAGCCCATTCCTTCAGAGAATTTTTCAAGCCAAAATCAGAACAGAACCAACGTGAAGCAAAGTCAACCACTTCAAGAGCAAGCTAATGTTATTACCAGTGTCTTCCTGAAATTTTTTGAACCAGCCCCTACTTTGACAGAGAACTCACCAACTTTGGTTAAGAACACTATGGCTCTTAAAGAAATTAAAAAATGTCAACTTCAGGACAACTCTGAAATCAACACCAAAGAGGTCATAATATTAGAGGTTGATCCATCACAGCAATCCCCTTCACAGAATCAATCCAATTCCGTCCACCCAACAAAAAGGCAACCCAGTTTGGAAGAAATTGAAGCTCCAAAGTGCAAGTCTCAGAGGCTGATAAAAATGGAGAAAATTGAGTTGAACAAACAAGAAGCACGTGAAACCCAGTCTGAGGAGGCAAGTACGGCTCTTACGTTGATAGCCATGCAATCATGCTTGGGTGGGAAGGAAAAAAGTCAAAAGGAAAGGAGAAAATGCACCCATACTCCAGACAAGTTGTCCAGTCCCATAAAAAATCCAAAATAACTTATGAGGCAAACTTAAACATGCCTCCAAAATTCCCATGAGAACTTTGGCATGGAATTGCCGTGGGCTTGCCAGACCCAAAGTGATTAGAAACCTAAGGGCTAATATTAGGACTTATAATCCGTATGTCATCTTTTTATCGGAAATCTTGGTGTTGGAAGACCGAACCTCTTTTGTTGTTAATAGTCTAGGTTTCCAACATTTTGTGCATCAACCAGTTGATTGTAAAAAAGGGGGTCTTTTGTTGCTTTGGCATCCGGGTGTTGACTTGGAACTTGTAAATATTAATACTAATGCAATTTTAGTTCTTGTTTATTCTAATCCTTCACATCATCCATGGCTGATTACGTTCATTTATAGTCCGGTTCAAAAGAACAAAAAAGAAAATTTCTGAAACCAGCTTGACTCCATTCATCAAGCATTCCTGGGTCCTTGGGTTTGTGTTAGGGATTTCAATGATTTGTTAGATAAGTCTGAGAAATATGGTGGTTGACCATTTTATAACAATCTGAACAGAGGTTTAAGAGCATTTATGGATCATAATGGACTTATAGATATTGGATTCACGGGACCCAAATTCGCATGGACAAACAAAAGACAAGGGGCTGCACAAATCAGAGAAAGGTTAGATAGAGCTATAACAAATAAAGAATGGAGACTTCTTTTCCCAGATGCATCTCTGCAACACTTAGCTTCCTCAGCGTCAGATCACCACCCAATTCTACTCAGCACTGTGGCTATCTTTCGAAATACCCCATCGTTCAAGTTTAAAGAATTTTGGATACGAGAGCCTTTGAGCCATCTTATAATTCAAGAAGCCTAGAGCAAAACTTTCCAGGGAAATCAGGCTTTCATTCTATGCAAAAAAATCAGCTCAACAAAAGAAGCTTTTAAAAGGTGGAACAAAGATCGCTTTATTCAGAACAACATCCAGCAAATAGAATGGGATTTATTGGAAGTCCAAAGCAGTGCGATAACACCAAACAATCAAGAACTAGAAAGAGTTGCAGAACAAACTCCACAAATTGAGAGAAAATGAGGAAATTCTAGGGAAGCAAAAATCTCGAATTACTTGGCTCACCTCAACAGATCTAAACACGAAGTTCTACCACTTGACAACCACAATTCGCCGAAGAAGGAATGCAATCGAATCAATCAAATTGGGACCAGGTAATTGGTCAATGGACCCTTTTATTACTTAATCAACTTTCATAAATCATTTCAAATCTGTTTATACTTCTTCAAAGCCCCAAATTCCGGATCATCTAGGCTTTCTTTTCTACAAGATAGTTATAGAAGAAGAAAATGACATGCTTAGTAAAATCCCGGATGAAATAGAAATTTTTGATGCGTTAAGGCAAATACCAAATAATAAAGCCCTAGGCTCGGATGGCATGACAGCCCTCTTCTACAGGCATTACTAGAATATCATTAAAGTTGAGGTTATAAGAGCAATCCAAAATTTCTTTATGAGTGGAAAGCTTCTAAAGCAGATGAACCACACCAACATTGCTCTCATCCCAAAATCCCAAAGCCTAAACTCCCCAAGCCATTATTGTCCTATCAGTCTCACAAATGTCATTTATAAAATCATCACCAAGATTATGGCAAACCGACTCAAAAGGTTGCTCCCCAAAATAACTTTTGTCTCCGAAAGGAATATAAAAGAAAATACAATGATTGCTCATGAATTCTTTCATCTCCTAAAAAAGAAATTGAGCAAAAAAGACTAATGCCGATAAAACTTGATATGGAAAAGGCTTTCGATAGAGTGGAATGAGATTTTCTTTTTGCAGTCATGAGCAGCCTGAGATTCAGTCTAAATTGGATTAATTTGGTAAAGGAGTGCATTACTACGGCAACTTTCTTAGTCACAATCAAAGGCTCACCTAGAGGCTTCTTCAAAGCGGAAAGAGGGATTAGACAAGGAGATCTAATATCGCTTTTTCTATTCATTTTAGTCATAGAAGCCTTATCTCGTTTAATACTACGAGTTGAAGCGCAACAAAAAATTGAAGGGATTCAACTAAGCAGAAGCAGTCCGCCAAAATCCTATTTACTCTTTGCAGACGACACAAGCATTTTCGCTAAAGCTTCTGAGAAAAATGCACAAGCCATAACAGAAAGTCTAGAAACTTATCAAAGCTGGTTGGGTAAAAAAATAAATCTCTCAAAGTCTTCAATCTTTATCACAAGAAATGCGCAAAACAAAGCAGCTATCTCAAATTAGCTTCCATAGTCAGCTTCCTCGGTAAAAATGAAATATTTGGGTCTTCCAACAAAAGGAAAAAAGAAAATTATGCCAAATTGCTAAATAAAGTGGGGAAAAAATTAGAAGGGTGGAAGGCAAAGTTATTAGCACAAGCAGGCACTCAATGTTGATTAAATCAGTGACAAGCATAATTTCTTCTTACTTTATGAACACTTTCCAGCTACCAAAATCAGTATGCAAGTCTCTCGATCAATGTCAAAAGAATTTTTGGTGGGGTTTCCCGAAAGACAAAACGCGCAACCTTACTCTGAAATTGGAGGTCTGGGTATTAGACTGATGGAGAACATGAATAAAGCCCTTTTAGCCAAGACAGGATGGGATCTAAGTGGGCCAAAAACCGGATTATGGCACTCTATACTTTCATCCAAATATCTAAAAAACACTACATTCTGGAAGGCAACACCAAGATATTCAGATTCTCCTATGTGGAAAGGTATTCTCAATACAAAAGATCTACTATCCAAAGGAAGGTGCTTTCAAATCTTTAATGGCCAATCTGTTAATATTTGGTTAGACCCTTGGATCCCAACCTTAAAAGGTTTCAAACCTACACCTATCCGAAATATGGACTCCATTCACCCTCTCATAAAAGTCTCAGATCTTATTCAACGTAATCCAAAATCTTGGGACATCAGGAAAATGCAAAATCTTTTTTATCAACTCAGCATCAGGGAAATTCTAAAAATCCCACTAACTACAGCAGCACAAGGTATAGATAAAGAGATATGGGCACTAAATCACAATGGGAAATACTCGGTTAAGACAGCCTATCATGCATAGGTAGATTACCATGAACAAGATCTTCTGAATCAAAATTCTCTCTTTAAACCATTGTAGAGCCTCAAAATTCATGATCGTCACAAGTTGTTGTTATGGAAGCTACTTTGGAATATCTTGCCAACAAAAGAGAAAATCAACGAAAGAATTTCCCAGCAAATCAACTCAGAATGTACCCTTTGCAACCAAGAAGAGGAGACAGTTCTTCATCTATTTGTGGAATGTCCAATAGTCAGAATCCTATGGAAACAAGGTTGCTGACCTTTAAACATAGAGAGACTGCCCATCCATTCAATTTCAGACTGGATAGAAATGATTATCCATCTAGGTAAATTTTTAGGATTGCAGGGACAAGACTGTCATCAATTCGAACTCTATGCTGTCATTTTACTGGATCTGTTATGGAGAAAAAGGAATGACATAGTTCACAACCATTCAAATTTCTCGTTGGAAGATGCAAAGAAACAACTATACATAACTTATGAAAGCTACAAAAAAGCCTGGGTTGAAAGCAACTCAACTAAATCTTCTTCTCTCATGTGGACCCCTCCTCCTTTTGGATTTCAAAGTATCTCTTTCGACGCAGCGGTAAGAGACAAATTTTCAGTAGTTTTAGCAATTCGAAGAGATCACTCAGGTAAAATTCTGGAGATTTGCTCAGAAAAAATCCACTCCTCAACTCCTCTGGGACCGGAAGCAAAAGCATCCCTATTGGCAGTATGTATGGCCAGTAATTCAAGGAATATATCAATAGAAGGCGATGCCTAGTCTGTCTTTTCAACTTTAGAATGTAAAGACTCTACCCCTTTTTGATCGATCTCCCTGATCATAGAAGACATTCGAATGCATGTGAAAGACCATCAGGATTGAAAATTTACCAAAATCCTTCGATCTCAGAATCGATGTGCGCACTTAGTGGCGCAGTGGGCAGCAACAAACCATGTGTTTGAAAACTTACCCCTTATTTCTATCCCTCAATACTTTTTGTATCTGGATAGTGGAAAGGATCCACTTCAAACTTTGTAACTATCTCTTTTATTTTATATATTAATTAAGCTTGATTAGAAAAAAAAAGGATCTATTATAATTTTAAATAGATAAAAGTATCAATAACTTTTTAGTATTATTTATGTAGAAAGTTTCCACATTATCGATGTATTAGGTGTATTAAAAAGAAGGTTTCTAAATATATTTTCTCCACAATATTCCATGACAAACACCCATTTCAAGGGGTGCTTGAGTCATCAAAAATTGGTTTTGAGCGGTTGCTATATAGCTAACAAACTGAACACAATTCAAGGGTGGTGACTTGGGGGTTGTTTGGGAGATGAAATGGTTTTATTTAATCTCTCATTTCATTTCTAAATATCATTTAAATATAAACAATTTTCAATTTCATATATCTAACTTTTTCATCTAATCATTACAACTTTATCAAACTTCCAAATAAAACACAAAAGAAATTCAACTTTCTCGAATTTCAAAATAAAAACAATATTAAAAAATTACATTATAATAATATTTTTATAATATTTTTTTCTCTTCTTTCTCAAAATCTCATAAAACGTAATAACTTAATCAATTTCAGTACTATTCACAAACTATTCTATTACTATTAATAGATTTTTTTATTTCATCTCATTTCCCAAACATCTCCTTAATATCATCGGGTTACTCTATGTTATGTAGTATGAATTAGATCGTATGAATCCAAATATGGGTTTGCCTTAAATTATTAGTATTAGCTACTTAATGGTTCACTAATTTTTTTTAAAGGGACTAAGGTCTAAACTATGATTCAAACTCGACTCAAAGTGTAACTTTCTGCAATCTAATCGGCCTTCATGTCAGGTTCCCAACGATTAAGATTATGCTATTATGATTACACGACCAAATTGGTCCTAGCAGTTAGTGTGGAATTGTCGTGACCGGCCATAACTAACCTCGATTCGGCAAAGACCCAAAGGAAACCCCGACAATGGCAGATGATCTCGACATCTAATAAATAATCTGGGTCATTCATATACTACACATGACCATTTTTATATTACAACCCATTTGACGTAAAAATCTTTACGACTAGAAGTTATGTACACCAAATAGTTCTTAATTAAGGAGAATATATATATGGGATCTTAATTGCTAGAATTTATGATATAAAATTCAGTTTGGAATTAATCGATTATTATCCTATACAATAATGATTAAATTGATCAATATTATTTCTTATTAATCCTGTAATATATATGTCAATACATTTATATGTTACGTACCATTTAATCTGCTTTATGTTCTCTTGAAGTGTTTATTAAATGGATGGTGGACAAGTGGCAAAATCTGGACCCTTGAAGTTATGACTATTGAGCTGCCTCTTCACGTGAGCAGCCCGTGCCTCCTTCAGAATGTCTTAGAGCTGAGCCGCTGGATCATTACACGTGTTGACATCTCTTGTAACCTATAAATATATAGCTATACGGTGTAAACCTAATTTCTGCAATTCATTTTGTAAACAGCCGCTGTTGAGAGAGAGAGAGAGCTCGAGAGAAACACAGAGAGGGAAGTTTAGGGTTTTCATGGTTTCTTTGTAGAGAGAAGAAATCTGAGTGATTTCTAGTGGTTTTCTGTGAGGGTTTTGTTACTCTAAATGTACTGAGGTTTCTCTGTGAAGTATTGTTCATCAATAAAGAGCTCTGAGGCCCATTCCTGCCGTGGACGTAGACCATTAGGGTCGAACCACGTATATCGGTGTGTTCTTTCTTGTTTTTCATAGTTTGTATATTCTTTCTTATTCTTTCTTGTTCTTTATTGATAATATTTGCATCTGATAATAATCTGATATATTATCTTGTTGATCTGCATAACATACGGGTTAGTTGTATTCTGTACATATATTGGTGACAAGGTCAGGTACTGGTATATGTGTTTTTTGATGGTTGTAGTTGATGTCAATCTGAGAATATTGTGATTCTTGCATCTAAGTTTTGGATTCAAAACACAGTGTTGTTTTTCAAACAATCTGAAAGGTTTTATAATATTAAACTGTTTTTCTTCACAATAAGCTAACCTTTTATAAATAAAAGGTGATCTTTTATAACAACTGGTATCTAGAGCCCTAGGTTCATGGGGACCATAAGGTTTGACATAGAGAAGTTTACTGGAGACAATGATTTTGGCTTATGGAGAATAAAAATGAGGGCACTACTAGTCCAACATGGACTGCAGGATGCCCTTCTTGGTGAAAAAGTTAAGGGCTCTTCCTCGAAAGAGGAAGAAAAGGGGATTGTCCATAAGGACATTCTCCAGAAGGCCCATAGTGCCCTAATCCTCTCTCTTGGGGATAAAGTCCTGAGAGAGGTGGCTAGTGAGGACACGACTGCAGGCATATGGCTAAAATTAGAAAATTTGTATATGAAAAAGTCTCTAGCAAATAGACTACACAAGAAAACCAAATTGTATACCTTCAAGATGATCCCAGGAACACCAATAGGACAGCACCTTGATGAGTTCAACAAGATTATCCTAGACCTAGCTAACATAGACATTAAGGTGGAGGATGAGGATCAGGCTATCCTCTTGATGAGTTCTTTGGACTCATCATACCTAAGCATTAAAGAAACCATGATGTATGGTAGAGACTCTTTGACACTAGATGAAGTACAATCTGTGCTCCACACTAGGGAACTTCAAAGTAGGGGAGATACCAAACAAAGTCATGGGGAAGGTTTATCTGTTAGGGGTAGAACAGAAAAAAGAGAGAAAAAGGGTAAAAATGAAAACAAGAAATCTAGGTCTAAATCAAAAGGAAAACAGTTTAAATGTTTTCATTGCCACAAGGAAGGGCATTTTAAGAAGGACTGTCCTGAAAGGAAATCAAACCTTGGGAACAAGACCAAAGAGGCAGGGGATGCTTCTGTGGTCTTAGAGGGGTATGAAAGTGCTGAAGTACTTACTGTGAGTGAAGTTGACTCTAAAACAGAGTGGATAATGGACTTTGGTTGTTCTTTTCATATGTGTCCAATTAGAGAGTGGTTTGAGACATTCACTAAGATGGAAGGGGGCAGGTAATTCTAGGAAATAACAAGTCCTGTAAGGTCATGGGTATAGGGTCAGTGAGACTCAAAATGCATGATGGGATTGAGAAGGTTCTGGGGGAGGTCAGGTTCATACCTGAACTAAAGAGAAACTTAATTTCTCTTGGTATGCTTGACTTGGTAGGCTACACCTTTAAATCTGAGGGAGGGGTTCTTAGAGTTACTAAAGGCTCTTTGGTTATTATGAAAGGAGTAATTAAAAATGGGTTGTATACACTCCTTGGAAAAACAGTAGTTGGGGAAGCATACCCAACTCAGAACATAGTAGAAAACAAAGCTGTACTATGGCATAGGAGGCTTGGACATGTAAGTCAAGGGGGACTTCTAGAATTACAAAAACAAGGGTTGCTGAGTGACCAAAACTTAGGAAACTTACCTTTCTGTGAAGATTGTATCTATGGAAAGGCTAAGAGGGTTAGTTTCAAGTCTGCCACCCACAACACCAAACAAATTCTAGATTATGTTCATTCTGACCTATGGGGACCAGCAAGAGTAAATTCACATAATGGAGGGAGTTATTTCCTCTCCTTAGTGGATGATTACTCTAGGAAGGGGATATACATCCTGAAAAACAAGAGTGACACTTTTGAAAAATTCAAGGAGTGGAAGACTCTAGTGGAAAACCAAGTAGGTAGAAAACTCAAAATCCTTAGAACAGATAATGGCCTAGAGTTTCTATCTAATGAGTTTAATATGTACTGTCAAAAAGAATGAATTCTTAGGCATAAGACAATGAGGGAAACACCCCAACAGAATGGTTTAGCTGAAAGGATGAACAGAACCATCCGAGAAAGGGTAAGGTGTATGTTGTCAAATTCAGGGCTGCCCAAAACATTTTGGGCAGAGGCTGCCACTACTGCCGTACATCTCATAAACAGATGCCCATCATCTGCCATAGAGTTTAAAACTCCACATGAGTTATGGTTTGGGAAACCTCCCAGCTATGACTACCTAAGAATTTTTGGGTGTGTTGCTTATGCACACTCAAAAACTGACAAGTTGGAACCTAGGGCACTCAAGTGCATCTTTATAGGGTATCCTGAAGGAGTTAAGGGCTATAAACTTTGGGTAGATGGACCTGGTAGGTATAACTGCATTGTGAGCAGGGATGTGACCTTCAATGAGTCACAAATGGCTCGGATACAGGAGGAAAGTAGTGGTCCAAAAACTGACCAATCCCCAAGGGGATCACAGATTGAGGTGGAGCAAGTAAGTGCCCAATCTGAACCTGAAATTGGGGAAAGTAGCAAACCTGAGGAAGAAGACTCAGGGGACACAGAACAAAGTGGTGCTAACTCCTATAATTTAGTGAGAGATAGGCAGAAGAGAGTTATAAAACCACCTATAAGGTATGGACAGGCAGAACTCACTATGTTTGCTCTAACTATAGCTCATGAGGTGGTTTACCAGGAACCTAAAACCTATAAAGAGGCAGTAACTAGCAAGGATTCCTCAAAATGGATTCTTGCTATGCATGAGGAAATGGAATCACTTAGTAAAAATAAAACCTGGGTTTTAGTAACTAAACCTAAGGGGGTAAAACTCATTGGATCCAAGTGGATCTATAAGAAAAAGGAAGGCATACCAGGGGTAGAAGGGACCAGATATAAGGCTAGACTTGTAGCCAAAGGGTTTACACAGAGAGAAGGAATAGATTTCAATGAAATCTTCTCTCCAGTGGTTAAACATAGCTCAATCAGGCTACTGCTAGCTTATACAGCTTTTGAAAATTTGCATCTGGAACAATTAGATGTTAAAACTGCTTTTCTGCATGGAGAACTTGAAGAAGAAATTTATATGCAGCCTCCTGAAGGCTTTACTGATAAAATTAAAAGTAATCAAGTGTGTCTACTTAAAAAATCTTTATATGGTCTTAAACAATCACCTAGGCAGTGGTATAAAAGATTTGATACACACATGATTAACAATAATTTTAAAAGAAGCTGCTATGATAGTTGTGTCTATTACAAGGAAGAAAAAGGAATATTTGTTTATCTCCTTTTGTATGTTGATGACATGTTGATAGCTTGTAAAGACACTGTTTTAATTGATCAAGTTAAAAACATGTTGAAGTCAGAATTTGAAATGAAGGAATTGGGCCCTGCTAAGAAAATTTTAGTAATGGAAATTGAAAGACATAGAAATGCTAGGATGCTATTCTTATCTCAAAAAAATTACATCTCTAAAATTCTCACTAGATTTGGTATGGAACAAGTGAAGCCTGTAGTTACACCCTTAGGACAACAGTTTAAACTGTCCTTAGCTCAGGCCCCAAAAACAGACTCTGATATTTGTTTCATGCAACAAATCCCTTATGCTAGCATGGTGGGAAGTATAATGTATGCAATGGTTTGTTCTAGACCTGACTTAACATATGCTGTGAGTGTGGTTAGTAGATTTATGGGGAACCCAGGAAAACACCATTGGCAGGCCATTAAATGGGTATTAAGATACCTGGCTGGTACTACTAACTTAGGACTTATTTTTGGGGACAATGTGAAGAAGGGGTGTGAACTGACTGGTTTTGTAGACTTTGATTATGCTGGGAGCATAGATACTAGAAAGTCATTGACTCGTTATGTGTTTACTGCTTTTGGGGGGACTATCAGCTGGAAATCATACTTACAATCTGTGGTGGCATTGTCCACCACAGAAACTGAATATATAGCATTGACAGAAGCCATTAAAGAGGCCATATGGCTGAAAGGAATAGCTAGTGAGTTAAATATTTTTAATGGAAATATTACAGTACACTGTGACAATCAAAGCACACTGCACTTAGCTAAAAACCAAGTTTTTCATGAAAGATCAAAACATATTGATGTAAGGCTTCATTTTGTAAGGGATGTTATAGAATCTAAGGTAGTAAGTGTGGAGAAGGTCTCAACTGAGGATAACCCCTCAGATATGATGACCAAGTCAGTCCCTTGATCAAAGTTCAGACACTGTCTGAACTTAGTTGGTATCGAGTCTAGAATAAGTCCCCATTAGAGGGGACAATGCAGGAATGAGCCAATGATGAGGAATTAAATTTGGTAAATAAATGTTTGCCAAGGTGGAGATTTGTAATATATATGTCAATACATTTATATGTTACGTACCATTTAATCTGCTTTATGTTCTCTTGAAGTGTTTATTAAATGGATGGTGGACAAGTGGCAAAATCTAGACCCTTGAAGTTATGACTATTGAGCTGCCTCTTCACGTGAGCAGCCCGTGCCTTCTTCAGAATGTCTTAGAGCTGAGCCGCTGGATCATTACACGTGTTGACATCTCTTGTAACCTATAAATATATAGCTATACGGTGTAAACCTAATTTGTGCAATTCATTTTGTAAACAACCGCTGTTGAGAGAGAGAGAGAGCTCGAGAGAAACACAGAGAGGGAAGTTTAGGGTTTTCATGGTTTCCTTGTAGAGAGAAGAAATCTGAGTGATTTCTAGTGGTTTTCTGTGAGGGTTTTGTTACTCTAAATGTACTGAGGCTTCTCTGTGAAGTATTGTTCATCAATAAAGAGCTCTGAGGCCCATTCCTGCCGTGGACGTAGACCATTAGGGTCGAACCACGTATATCGGTGTGTTCTTTCTTGTTTTTCATAGTTTGTATATTCTTTCTTATTCTTTCTTGTTCTTTATTGATAATATTTGCATCTGATAATAATCTGATATATTATCTTGTTGATCTGCATAACATACGGGTTAGTTGTATTCTGTACATATATTGGTGACAAGGTTAGGTACTGGTATAGTGTGTTTTTTCGATGGTTGTAGTTGATGTCAATCTAAGAATATTGTGATTCTTGCATCTAAGTTTTGGATTCAAAACACAGTGTTGTTTTTCAAACAATCTGAAAGGTTTTATAATATTAAACTGTTTTTCTTCACAATAAGCTAACCTTTTATAAATAAAAGGTGATCTTTTATAACAAATCCTGTGATGAATAATCAACATGATGTTTTAGACGTATTTGGTGAGATAACAGCTTGATATATAATGGAAGTGTTAAGAGTTCAAGTTCTATAAGTTTACTATATTGATCATACCTTAACGTACTTATAAAGAATGTGTAGACATACAGGGGGGGTCATTAAACCCCCGTTTGGAATCAAGAAATGTTTCATCTTATTTCATTTCATTATTATAATTTTTTTCAAATTTTCAATAATAAACAATTCAACTTTTTCAAATTTCAAAACAATAATCATATTAAAAAGTAATATTTTAACAATATTTTATTCAATTTTTAATTTTCATCTCAACCCATCTCAAGTCAATTCATTATCCAAATCGCACCTAAGTATTGATCTTGTCATTCTTTTAGTGATAGAGCATCGATACTGTGATTAGGGTTGATACTTTCTGTTGAATGCAAAATTTTGGGCTATTTTGGAGAGTGAAATGAGATGAAAATTTTGTGAATAGTAGTAAGATAGCTTGTGAATAATAGTGAAATAGTTTGAGTTGAGTATTTTTTGAGTTTTGAGAAATGAGAGAGAAAAAGTTGAATAAAAAATAATAAAAAGTTAAATATTGTAAAAATATAGTTTTTTAATATTATTTTTGTTTAGAGATTTGAAAAGTTGAAATTATTTTTTATTTGAAAGTTTGAAAAAATTGTAATAATTAACTTGAAAATTTTGTTTTTGAATTATGTTTAGGAATAAGATGAGATATGATGAGATGAGATAAAATGAGATTAAATAAGAATTTTGTGTCTCATCTGAAGCCCCAAACCTACCTTTTGTCTATTGGGTTTACTACTTGTAGTAGGCCCGAGTCTTGATAAACTGATTTTTTATTAAATTTTTATAGTAGTTATCGTTTTGTCATTTTGAGGAATGCATGCATATTTTAGTGTTAATGGAAGTCTTTGTATACTGTTAGTGGGTATGAATTTGGAGGTTGGAAAACTTAGTTAAATTGGAAAGTTTATATGGACATCCTCCATGGCTCACTACAAGAAAATTCCTTATTTGCTACTAGATATTTCATATGAAAATAATTATTTTTTGTTAAAATGAGTTTATTCTCATCACAAATAGTCATTTTCGTTGCAAATAATTCATTATAAATTTTCATTTTTCTTGTAGTGGCTATTTAATTGTATGGTCATTTGATTGTTTGGCATGGATGATGATGTAATTGTATGGTCATTTGATTGTTTGGCATGGATGATGATGTAATGATACCGGCAAGTCTTGTTTAGGCCTTGAGTAGCTAGCAATATCGTTCGTATAGTCGTAGGGTGGACTATTTTCCTTCACTAGAAAATTTCGTTTTTTTTAGAGATGAGATGAGATAAGTTGAAAGTTAAATAAAATATTATTAGAATATATTGTTTTGATATTCTTTTTGTTTTAGAATTTGAAAAATTTGAATTGTTTATTTTACTTTTGTATTGGAATTTGAAAAAGTTGAATTGTTTATTTTATTTTATATGAGAATTTGAAAAAGTTATAATGATTAAGATGAGATGATATAAGATGAAATCAGAGTTTTCTGAAAGTTGTATGGTGTTTTCTCGCTAGTCTTTTCAAAAACTAACGTGAATCTTCTATATATATAGAAAAAAAATGGTTTTAGCTATAAAACCACCTAGATGCATGCTTTTCCATTTGCTATTATGCATAATTTACTGCCATGGGATGAATTTTATTGAAAACAATATGTGATAGTATCATATAAATAAAAATTTTGAAACCCTTAAAAGGCTCGATGTTATTGTTTGTGTTGGTACATACCAACATGGATCTCGAGTGCGTTTTGTTTCTATATATAAAATGAATTGTTTAGAAAAGTTTTTTTTTTATTAATTCGGTTAGTTCTTTTGAAGCATAATATCATTTCGTTCAAATTTTTTTGTGCTGTACAAATGGTGTCAAGACACTATTTTATAAGTACAGATGGATAAAAAATATGAAATATATAGCAATATTTAGTGAATTTATTTAGTGAATCATCGTTAACAAGCGGGCCGGGCTCACCCCTTAATAACCCTCTCGGCCTCAGGGGTGGGAGGATCATGAGGAACATAAAATGGATAAGCCGGCGTTTGATCCGGATTGAAAAGCCCAAAATGTTGTGCCGGACCGACTGGTTTTTTATCTTCATTGTACAAGCTATAAACAAACCCATCAATGAACCATGGTGCATACGGTGTCCCATTTCCATTCACAATATGTTCCATAAGATTCTGATTATACTCTGCTGCGATTGCCGAAGTCGTGAATTTATCATTTCCGGCAGAAGGCCAACCGGTGGCAGCCACTGCCACAAATACTCCATCAACACCCACTCCGGAAATTGCCCAATAAAAAGCATCAACCAAGGCGTCGAACATGTTCCAATAACCTAGGTTGCTGTCCCAAAAGTAGGGTTTATCTCTGCCAAAGACTGCAAAATCTTTGGGTATAATTCCTGCTGCATAATCATAGTAAGGAAACACATTGACCATAAGTCGTGGTTGGACCGTACGTACCCTACTTTTTCTTATCACTTTAAGGACCTTTTCCATGTATAGTTTAATCTCAGGCTTAAACGCAGCAACCGAAGGTGGAAATCTAGGGTTCAGAACAGAATCGGACACCACAGTGGTCACCTTTGTAGAAGTACCTGCTTCCCACACGCTGATCGCTTCCACCATGTTTTCTAATGCTGGCGCCAGGTACGCGCTGTAGGGACCGGGAATGGCGTCGTTTCCGACAACAATATAGTCGAATATCACTCCATGATGGTAGGGTTTCACTCTGAGTTCGTACCATGATTCTGCAGCTTGGACACTTGATGCAACCTCAGGTAATTCGTCATTTCTGACGCCGATGCTAACTTCAAAATGGCCGGTGTTGTTTAGAGCTAGCATCACGTAATCATTGTGCTCCATAAGTCTTATTTTCCTAATACCAATATTTTCACAGAGGTCGACTGTAGAATATGGGTCTGGTATGTTTGTTCCTGACAGTCCGTAGATGACACCTAAATTATAAAATGCTGCTTCTGCCAATCCGAGCTGGTCGTGAATGGTAGCGATGCCAGACAATAATGAGTGCAAACCAATAGATCAGTAGCGCTAGCGCCATCGCTTTTGTCCCTACAAACATGTTTATCCAAAGAAAAACATTTAGTAAAAATATGATCATCTTCGAAAAAAAAATCGTAATTCTAGCTGTATGTATTTCTTGATCATGAGGATCTACAATATGTAGCTAAGATTACATGTTACACAGTAGTACTATTAAGGCTTATAAGGCTGCAGGGACCCTCACCGGATTGCTAGTCTTCAGAATCGATCTTCTGAAAATTTGTTTCAGATCGATTGTGTACCCTCTATACCTTATATATACACCCAATTTTGCCCCAAAAAAGACCCAAGACACTGTACAGATTGCATGCATTCAGGATTGGAAAGCGCGCATGTCATTATAGGAAACTTTTCTCAATTTTACTGGGTTGGTGTCTTTTAATAACAATGACCACAGCAATATATTTTTACAAGTCACGTCATCATGGAGGCGCTTGAGGGTAGTAATTAATTAGAAAATCAAAGATAGAAAAGAAGTTCCAGACAAGAGTCCACGAGAGTACGTACTCTCACCAATATATATATATTGCTATTTTTCCTGGTTTTTTAAATATTGAAGAAGTTTATTTCTTTATCCCTTGCAGATATTAGTTTAATAATATTTCAGAAGAGTATGATCTTGTGAAGTAAATTCAGTTTATGAAAAGTTATATAATTTAGGAGAGAAGATATTTGTAACTGTGAATTGTATAATTTTCTTGTAATCGTTTTAAAAAAAGTGAATAAAATATGGTACCGATAAAATTTTTTTTTTTTAAAATAGTGGATCGA
This sequence comes from Carya cathayensis, assembly GCA_011037825.1. NCBI lineage: Eukaryota > Viridiplantae > Streptophyta > Magnoliopsida > Fagales > Juglandaceae > Carya > Carya cathayensis. The sequence continues at coordinate 656,232 of QGSO01000601.1, forward strand.
CTCTATTATTTTACAAAGCGATTACGCGATATTTACACACTTCACGATTATATGTAGAATTACTCATAATTTAGTACTGCTTATTGTTTCCATATTGGCTTGGCATCGATGAATTAGGATTAATATTCAGTATATACCACGTTTTAAGGCATGTAGTTAGGTACGTACGTAAGACTATTTCAGATTTTCCTATTTACAAAAATACTAAATACACTAACAAAAGTTTTATTACAAAATTAAACTCATGAGTTGTCAGATAATCATTTGATAATTAGTGCCACATTCATCTTGATGATCATTAATCTAATGAGCCGAGTATTGCATGCAAGATGACGTTCATGCACGTGAAGATGCTTTGAATTTGAAAAAATGCTGATTTTGTAGGAATTAATTTTATATTCAAAGATCATCTCATGACGTAGTTTACCATACAAAATTATTTATTTAAAAGCCGCAAATAAATTCTAATGTGGCAATGAATCTCAAGCATTTAATTATTAAAAAAAAAATCTATTCATCATCTCATTTTTTATTATCCTCTTATCATCTTATGATTTGGCATTAGATGATAGGTTTACAAGTGAAATATAATAAAAACTTCTAATAATCTAATGCCACATTATGGAATGATAAGAAGAAGATGAGAATTTAGATGATGAGTAGTATTATAACTTAAATATTTATATGTATACGGTTAATTTATAATTCTATAGATCAATCATGCTAGCAAAAATGTATTGACAGGAAATCTATAATGCCTTCCTTTTAAGCCAAAAAATTGTTATAGTTGGGTTCAATACCTTATATCGTCTTGAACATTAGCGACTACAAAATACTAATCTTTTCTTATCCTTTATATTTTTGTAAAATTCTGCTACATACATACAATCACTTTTGCTTTCTTTTTGTATACTTTGGTGATGTGATTGACTGCATTATTTTTTTTCTATTTAAAAATACTAATATAGCCAATCATATCACCAGAGTATGCAAGAAATACATAAAAATAACTGTACACATAAAATTTTTGATTTTTGTATAATATATAACAGCAAAATCCCAAAATGAATATTAGGGATACAACATTTTTATAATTTTTTTTTTCAAAGTGAGGACACTCACCTTTGGCTGAGGGGTGCAATATTACAATAGAGAACACTCTAGAGGTTAAGAAAAGTCCTAATATTGTGAATAGGACAAATTAATTAAGCTTTCCTTCAAACTGGGTTAGAGGAAAATTCCTTCAATTCACCTATTTTTTATAGATCATGAACACGTCTTTTTAAAAATTTAACATATAAAATTAAACATTTTAAATTGTCGGGGTTAGAAGAAACTAGTTCTTCCAATCCAGTTCAGAAGAATACTCTGTCCTGGCAGATATTGGCGCAAAGTTTTAAACTTCAGGTCATTAAATATACATTAGCATAACCATCCCAAATAACCATAATGTATGTAAAATCTGATCCATCCAAACAAAGGAGAAGCATGAAAACCTGAGAAATGATGACAAGTTGTTCACTTGCCAGCTTGAGTCTCAAGCAAAGTTTTAAATTTCGTTTCGGTTACCATTCTAGTTGAGGTTCTAGAATGAAATATTTTAATACAACTACATTAATTTCAGTGTGCCATTTTGACATAATTATTATTTAGATAAATTATATATATAAACTATATTCAAAATCTTAAACATATCACTACAAGACTTAAAAATATAATAAAAATTGAACGAAATATTCTAGCTAGATGTTAAGAGTAGCTCATATCATCTGTAAATAGTAGTGAAACAGTTTGTGAATAGCAGGGAATAGTAGTGAACTGTTTGTAAATAACAGTAAAATAGTTTGAAAATATCTGAAAATAATTATGTTCCCAAACGGACAATTAAAAGCGGTATGAAAGTTAAAAACGGACAATTAACCTATATAAAGTAAAGACTTTCATTTTCTTCTGTAAGAATTCAATTTGCTCCATAAAGCCAAGAGAGAGAATAAGAAGAATTTTAATTGTTATGCTTTTGTCTGCAATTCTTATTTATTTAAGGGGGCTTAAATTCTGAAATTGTATATTTTAATGGGCTTGAGGCTTTGAACCGTGTGTTTCTATGACATTTTTGTCTTGGAATTGAAGAAAAGCTAACCTACTTGTTCTTAGGTATTGTATTTGTGATATCCTATTTTTACGTATATTTTTATTGAATGAATATTTTAATTTAATTAAAATATTAGTTTTTTTATTTTAAATTATTGGATTTTAATTGGAGTTATTTAGTTGTGAAATTTATTTTATAGAGTTTTCTTATATTAATTATTGTTTTGAGTTTAAATTGCTGTTTAATTTATTTTAACTTGTTTTTAGATTTAAAATTAAGTAATTAGTTTTTATTAGTTATTTATTATATTTTAGGTTTATGTTGTGTTTAAATTATTTTCTTGGTTTTATTGCTTTTAAAATTATTTTCGTTGGATCAGTTTTTGGACTCCAGAGGTGAGGATTGGACCTCATTTCTTTTCCTCCATCTTTTCTTTTTCTCTTTTTCCTCTTTTTTCCTCTCTTTCTTCTCTTTTTCTTTCTTTTTTCTTTCTTTTTTTCCGCTGGTTCTCCTCCTCTCGCGCGACACCCTCTCTCTCTCTACCCATTTACATTCGTTTTTCTCTCTTCGCCCAGACTTACCGCCGCCGGCCACCGTGCGGCACACCACCCACCCAGTTTTCTTCCCCTCCGGCCAATGATCATCCCCACCAAGTTTCACCACCATCCGAGCCGCCGTTTAGCCCGGAAAGCCACTCCAAGACGAACGGCTTTTGCACCGATCTGCCGCCGTCGCTCCACCTCCGGCCACCACCTCTTCACCAATTCATCACCGACTCCTTGCCGTCCTAAACCACCCATTTCCGGCCTCAATCCGTCGCCGGAACAGCCCCCACGAGCTAACTCTCCGATTTGGGTATTTCGGCCTCCTACCGCCATTTTCACCGTCACCCACGGCCAACCCTCACTTCCACTAGTTTCATAAATACCCCTAAGCTATTCTCTACCAATCCCAAGTCTTGGTTTGTCCCCGTTTGAAAGTCGGTATTTTACAACCCACGGCTACAGTGTTTTTACACTGTTACGTTGCTTTTTCTTTGCTGTTTGCAGCTCGTCGATCATTCAAAAATTATCATATAGCACTGTAAGTATTTTCCAAACTTCATTTTAGATTTAAATATATTATTACTTTTACAATAATTATTTGACTGGTTGGTTATTCCGGACTGAGTCCGAGGAGTCGGGGGTCGGATGGATTTGAGGACGGAGTTGCTTGTTTATTTGTTACGGATGTTTGAGAGTTGTTGGTTAATTGGTTTCGTATCATTTGCATTACATTGTGCACGCATATGCATGTGTTAAATATTGAAAACTGGGTTTTCAAGCGAGAAATGTTTTTTGGTATATGTGAACGATTGGATTGATTGGTTTGGGTCAGAGGCACGATTGGATTGATTGGTTTGGGTCAAAGGCACGTGTAGGGATGGTGGTAAGTAGGGATGGTGGTAAGCATGGATGGTGGTAGAGTCCCGCCTGCGATTCCCGCCTACGGTGCACGCGGCGTAGGGATGGTGGTAAACAGGGATGGTGGTAGAGTCCCGCCTGTGATTCCCGCCTACGGTGCACGTGTAGGGATGGTGGTGAGCAGGGATGGTGGTAGAGTCCCGCCTACAGTACTCTGATGGTTTGGTTAATGGGCCATTTTCTGGAAAAATGGCGAAACTGGTTTTTGGGCCATTATCTGGAATAATGGCGAGGATATGTTTAAAGGAAATATTTTGGGCCAAATGGGATTTTGGCATGTGTGGTAAAAATGTGGAGTTTTGGGACATGTGCAATTGACATCCTTTCATGCATATTGTTGTAAAGTTTAATATATTTTTATCTTGTGGCGTTTGGAATATTACTTACCTGCGGCACTATTTTTGGTATTGTAGATTTTGATGCAGAGATTGAGGAGGAGGAGGCTGAGCCCGAGGAGACGGTTTCGCCTGAGTATTGTTTTGGAGTGTTGATCTATGGATAATATTTGTAGTTGTTTTATGATATGTATTTGGTTTGAGATAGTGTTGAACATGTAATATTTTATTTATGCGTGTTTTAAACTGGTTTGTAATTAAACAAAAAATTCTGGTACTTAGTTATACGACTTTATTATCCGTTGCGTGGTTTTATTTTGTACACATGTTGCATGTACACACACTTGGCACTTGGCGATGGGATGTGTGACCCGTGTTGTCATCATTCTGACGTCTCGATTTCCACGTGTCCGTATGTGGGAGTTGGGGGCGTCACAGTATTAATTTAAATAGAGATTACAAGAGTGATTAACAACTGCATACAGTTAACATCATGGCTGTATATTTTGCTATACATGGAAAGTAACGGATATACAAATGACAGAATAAGAGAATTATGGGAGAAAATCATGGGAGAGAAGATCACGACAGAAGGTTTGGAGAGCTAATCTCTTCATCTCCCCTCACGCTCAAGGCAAGATTAGACCAATGAAGAGCTTGCTACTGTTGGAGACAAACTTGGGAGCACAAAACGGTTTTGTAAAAATATCGGCAACTTGGTCAAGACCTGAGATATGTGCCAGAGAAAGAACACCACGAGCTATTTGTTCTCGAAAAAAATGGACATTGATCTCAATATGCTTCGTGTGATGATGGAAAACAAGATTTCTGGCCATGGCCATGTTGATAGCACTAATGTTGTCATAATGTAGGGGAAGGAATGCAATACCCAATGCTCTTCAGAAGGTGCATGAACCACATAAGTTCATATGTGGAACGAGACACAATGGCCTACTTCTTGGCTTCCTAAGATAACAAGTTATCACCCATGTAGATAGCAAATCCAGTGGTGGAACGATGATCATCCTTACAACTTGTCCTATTGACATCACAAAAGCCATGAAGGGCAATGAGAGGAGCTCAAACAAAATTAAGGTTGAGATTAAGGGTACCTTTGAGATAATGAAAGATACGTTTAACGGTAGTGAGGTGAGTGTCTTGTGGATTTTGCATAAATTGACAAATATGGTGAACTGCATAGGAAATATCAAGACGTGTCAAGGTAAGGCACTGTAGAGAACCAACGAGGCGCCCAAAAAATGTTGGATTAGATAAGAAAGCACCATCAATAACAATCAATGAAGGACTAGAAGCTAGCCAAATTTCTGGAGAAGAGAAAGTAAATAGCGTGTTTGAATGATACTAGTGTTGGTGGACTCATCACGGACAACTTGAAGTCCTAAAAAATTGAACATCTCCATGATCCTTCATATGAAATCTAGAAGATAGGTGAGAAATAAATGTTAGATGATAAAGGATAGAACACTACAAGTCGTTTATATTTCTGTTTTTACTTCACATTGTAGTTTAAGAGTTTATATTTATTTATTCTTAATTCTTTCTTTTACACAGCTATAAATATGAAATTAGTTTTATTGTCTGTTAGTTTGTTACAGAGCAGGGTTGTATATAGGCTACGACCTCCTTTCTTTTTCAGCACTGTAGTGAAAATATACAGAGAAACTTTTGCCTCCATTACTGCTCTCGGTTTCCCTTTCCTCTATTTTCTTTCACTTACATGGTATCTCAGAGTTGGTGAGAGCCACAATGGAGCACTGGGACTCACACACCCCACCCAATTCACCTACCCACTCAGAACTTCATCCAAATCCTCCCTCTCGATATCTCAACCTTATTGATCCCACCAACCCTTACTGTTTAGATCACGGCGATAATCCTTCCATCACTCTTATTGCTGATCTACTCACCACCAAAAATTACACAACCTGGTCCCGTGTGATGAAACGTGCTCTCCGAGCTAAAAACAAGCTTGGTTTCATCGACGGCACCCTCTCCAAACCCACTCTTCCTGCTGACCCATTAATCAACCTCTGGGATCGTTGCAATGACATGGTAGTGTCATGGATCCAAAATTCCATCACTCCCTCTCTTAAATCCAGTGTTGCCTTCGTCGACGATGCACACAAACTCTGGCTGGATCTTCATGAGCAGCTGTCTCACCAAAATGGGCCTTGAATCTACCAATTGAAGAAGGCTTTGGCTTCTCTTTCCCAAGAACATGACTCGGTAAGCATCTATTATGGCAATCTTAAGACTCTTTGGGACGAATTGGCCATTTACGATTACCTCCCAACTTGTACTTGTGGTACTATAAAGACCCTTTCAGACAGATCTCAATGAGATTGTGTTCTTCAATTTTTGATGGGGTTGAATGATTCTTATTCACCCATACGTGACCAGATCATGCTTCTAGACCCTCTTCCCCCTGTTTCTAAGGTTTTTTTCCCTTGTACAGCAACAAGAGCGCCACCACCAAATTACCTCTCAACCCCAACCTTCTAAAACCTTAGCTCTTGCTGTCAAGAAACCTTATAATTTTTCCAAACCATCTCCCAAAAATCCAACCACTCCTAGAAAGGACCGTCCCTATTGCACTCACTGTAAAATTTTAAGCCATACTGTCGAAAATTGTTTCAAACTTGGCAATGTTAAACCTCCTTTTTGTACCCATTGTAATATGACTGGCCACACTGTTGAAAGATGCTATAAACTGAATGGGTATCCACTAGGTCACAAATTCCATAACAAACAGCACCCTAGTTCTCATGCTAATCTTTCCATTGCTCCTGAATCTGATGGTGTTGGTGAGGACAAGGTGGGTTTGACAAAGCTTCCATATCAGCAGCTGCTAGCTCTACTCCAACCTCAGGATTCTATCACAGCTACTGTTCTGCACTCTGGTTCCTCCAATAATCTAGCCTCACACTCCAAGATGTCTGGTATACCCAATTGTTTTTCAACACACACACATGCTTCTTTGCCTAACATCACTTGGATTATTGATACTGGTTTTTCACCAATTGATTCCACAGTTTCATATTCTGTTAAGCTTCCTAATGGGAGCTCAGCATCCGTGACTCATGTTGGTACAGTTCATTTAACAAATACTCTCATTGTCAGAGAAGTTCTATGTGTTCCTTCTTTCAATTTCAATCTAATTTCTATACCAAAATTCACCAAATCTAACAACTGGTGTTTCCTTTTTTTTTACCTTCTCACTGTTTCATTTAGGACCTACATTCTAGGATCACGATTGGGAAGGGTAACCTGCTGCATGGGCTCTATCACTTCTGTAACAGCCCGCTAGAAATTCAATGGTAGAATTTCTATAGACTTAAGGAACTTCGTGAAAACTCCGTAAGTTTTCACGAATCAGCTAATCGCAAAGGTTTTAGCCTGTCAACATAGTCAGTGTTATCACTCGCTATGGTGCTAGAAATGCGATTTTAATTGTTTGAGATAGTTAGAAGTGTCAGATTACGTTATAGTTTACGCCACTAGACTCAATAGAATATTTAGGATTTTATAGCGCAATAACCCATTTTTATAATTTCGGACGAAACGGCTGTTCGAAACTGTGAATTTATTTATAGGGGCACTTCGAGGTTGAGTTTTGTTAAACGGTTTTTACTGTAGGTTAATATGAATATTTAGCATTTTTCAGTACTAAGTTTATTACGCTTTTTTTTAAGTGAATAGTAACCTCGATAAGCGTACTAAGTGCACTATTTTCAAAATCACAGTGTGGAATGTCCAAATTAGGTTAGAGAAGTTTTATTTGGACACTTGGCAAGATCTTAGCCACACATAGTGAATAGTATTAGACACTTGGCACAAAGAGGAACCATTAGATAGATTTGTGAAGGAAATCAAGGTGTGAGATCATACCACCTCAACAAAACCCTTTTCATCTGGTCAACCTTTTGAGCAAAATCAAAGAGAGTTTCAACCCTAGTGAAACCCTAAATGGTTGGAATCCATTTGAAATCCCAAAAGCTTGGTTGAAATTGAAACTCTAAACGGTTTCCCCAAACCCTAAATTGGCCTTCAAACCCTTTTCGATCCAATTTCTAGCATTGTGTTTAATCACTTGATTAAATCACTTCGACATGCTATTATTTTCTCAAATTCTTGTTATGACATCATTATCCAACCTTTTAAACCATAGAAATTTGTTTGGGCCAAGAAAATTTGGATTTGGGCTTGATAACATCTCAAATCCTAACCAAACCTCCTTTAAACCCCCATTGAAACCCACTTGGTTGGGGCCCACCAAGGCCCACGAATTTGGCCACCTTGGCAAGGCTTCTTGGTGAAGTTTCCTCCCCCACATGGCAGACCATTCACTGCCCTTGGCTGCACCCAATAGTGCCTTGATGAGATGGAGAAACCCACCCCATCAACCTCCACACCCATAGCTTCAGCAGGCAGTCCTTTGCCTCCCACTATTCTTTACTTTATGTCACATAGCCACCTCCAATCAAGGATCATTAAGGTCCATATCTTCCCCCTACAGAAGGCTTGACTCATGCAAGATACACTTACTTCACTTTCGTCACTTCTTCACCCCGTTTTTAGAGAGAAACCCAAAAGAGCTCTCTCGGGTAGATTTCTGGGTCTTATTGCGTGGAGCTTTTCGACCCTTTGTAAGTATTTTCACACGATAACTCCTTCATAAAAGTTGTTCCTCTTTGAGTATAGTTTCTGTAGATATATTATTTGTATCATTACATGGTCATTTGGTCAGTAAAAAGTATTTGTAACCATGGAAAGGTCATTCTGGGCGTGAATCTGGAGAGTATGTTATGTTTTGGAGTTTTTGACCAAGCTAATGGACATATCTTGGTCCTAAAACTTTATGGAGTATTTTTAGCATGTGTAAGAGTGTTGATTGAGGTTTTGTTGCATTACTAAAGCTTTTGATGATAGATTTGCTAAGATCTAGAAACTTGAAAACTGGAAGTGGCAAACAGTTTTTATTTGGAGAAAGTTTGAATATTTCGAGGTTTGATCTTACTCTAAAGGCTTTGATATTTTTATATGGTAACCCTTAGTCTCTTATTTTCATATTAGGATATTATTTTGAATATATTTAGTATTAGGTTCAAAAATATGATTTTTCTATGCAAGAGGATTCCGGTTAGGCCTAAGATTTGATGTGTTTGGGTTAGATCTATGTTTTCTTGATTTTTAGCCATGTGATTTCATGTTTGATGGTTGGATCCTTTTTAAGACATATTATTAAACCATGTGATGCTTTATTTCGAAGATCTCACATTGTTAAGCCATTGATCAAGAGATTTATCAAGACTAGTTGAGGAAAAAGTTTCTGTTTTTAGACTAAGTGTAAAATCAAAAACTCCAAATGTTATTTTGTGATTTTGGTGAGTTTAGTTGGATTATTTAAAGCATGGTTGATCTTAGGATTATGTTGTGAATATATTAGAAGTAAGATTTGATTTTTTTGGAATTCTTGGAGACGTTTTGATCTTGGGTCAAACATTGTGATTCAAGGATTTGGATCTTTTTACAAAATGTTTGGTGTTGATTATTAGCTTTTTCTAAATGGATATTTTAAGTATGGTTTTAAACTTAGGATTGGAAGATGTTTGTTGCAAAATTTTGGTTTAAGCATGAGTTTTGAAGTTGGAAGGAATTGCAACAAAAATCAAGAGAAATAGCCTATGGATGTTTCGGCCATAGTGTGTTTTTCATAGTTGTGATTTATTTTAAATCTTTCTGAGTTAATATTTGAGTTTAGGACAAAATTTACATGAGGAATGTAAATTTTAGAAATTTTTCGAGTTAGGATGTGAAATCCTTAAGTTAGGGGTAAAATGGTCATTTTCCCACATGTAGAGGGTAAAATGATAATTTTACTCTAAGTTAGCTTATTTTCATGTTTCTAATTATTAGTAATTAAATTTCTAACTTTTAGAATACCCTCTTACAGTTCCTCGTGTTTCGCGCTTTATTCTAGTAGAACGCGACGATCGAGGTAAGTTAGCTTCTAACTTACTATCAGTTTATTGTGTATGTATGATGGGTAAGAGAACTGCAATTTATGTATATATGTTATCATATATACCATGCCATGCCACGTCATTTCATGTTTATCTGTTATGCATGATTTATTCTGTCACGAATATTTATTTGTTACACAATCTATTCTATCACATATTGCTATATGTTATAAGTATGCCATGTTAAGTATGCCATATGTTACATGTATGTCATATCATGTATCATTCTCCATTGCAAGTATGTCATGTTAAGTAAAGAAGTCAGATCAAGTTTATGTTAAGTCAAATTTCAGATCACGTTCAAGTTAAGTTATTCATGTCAATCACGACTCTAAGTGCTAGGATGGGGTAATATCCAAGTGGAACTCCTGTGTTCACGCTGGAGTGTCTAAATAGGTGTGAAATTCCCTGGGTTGACGAAGTACAGTCAACAGGTTGCGAATGAGGCCTAATTAGTTGGTCACTGGAGCGCACCAGGCACTAACGCCGATGGTGCCATATTTTATTTTACATGTATTCGTGGGGCCACAACAACTGTGGAGCATACACTACGTGAGACATAGCAATTGTGACACGTAGAATACGTGGGGCCATAACAACTGTGGAGTACGTATTAACGCATTCACAGCTGGTGTAGATACCTGTGTTGTGATGCGGTAATCGGCAGGGACACACGGCTCTAGGGGACCCGTGTAGCACCTATATGGTCACGTTATTAATCAAGTCAATTGAATAAGATTCCAAATTCATGTCAAGAAGTTAAGAATAAGCAATCATGGTAACCCCATGAGATAAGAATAAGTTTCAGATCAAGTCCATGTTAAGACAAGTTTCAGATCAAGTTCATGTTATGTTATGTTATGTTCACGTACAAGTTATGTTCATGTTCACATTAAGTTTCAAGTTCATGTTCATATCATGTTATGTTCATGTTTATGATATGTTCAAGCTCACGTTTATGTTATATTATGTTCATGTTCATGTTATGTTTCAAGTTCATATTTTTGTCATGTTATGTTCACGTACATGTTATTTTCAAGTTCATGTTCATGTTATGTTATGTTTACATTCACATTATGTCTCAAGTTCACGTTTATGTCATGTTATGCTCAGGTTTATGTTAAGTTCAAGTTCATATTTATGTTATGCATATTCACGTTCATGCTATGTTTCAAGTCCATGTTATGTTTCAAGTTTAACGTTCATGTTATGTTGCTAGTCCATGTTATGTTTTAAGCTCAAATTCATGTCATGTTAAGTCAAGTTCAGTTCACGTTTAAGTTCAGGTTATGTCATGCTATATGTTAAGTTATGCTATGCTTATTTACGACTTTATTTATGCTTTTATTGCCATGCATGCATCTTTAACCTGTGTGGGAGTTTCTTGTTAACTTACTGAGATTTGTAATCAAATCTCACCGTGGTAGTCTCAACTACTATTCCCCCCAAATGGTAGGCGATGTGTCAGGATCAGAGCAGAGAGTAGACATTCGTAGATTGAAGGAGGTTGACTAGACACCGCAGACACGACGCGGAGCTTACAGCTTCCATAGTTAGTTTTTGGACAGTTTTCTGGCCTCATTAGTCGAGTTACACGAGTTACTCGATGAACTTCCTCAATAATGTATTTTGGTAATGTAAATATGGAGTTTGGTCTCCCATGTTTTTGAGGTTATAGTCTTCTAAGACTCGTACTAAAATCGTGGATATTTATTTTATTAAGTATGCTTGGTTATGATTTAACTATTTGGGATATTATAAGTTTAGTGCATAGTATTGCTAAAAAAATAAAAGATTATTCGCTGCGAATATTGCATAATGCTAGATGCATGTTAGGAACATTGCATCTTATATGTCATGAATGGGGGCAGGTAACCATGTGTTGCATGTCCCGACGCTTCAGATGTTTGTTCAATCTCGAGCGGAATTTGAGGGCGTCACAACTTCAACTATTCAGCTGTGCCCCCCACTGCCCTTATCAACTACCTTTCCATTTACAAACACCAATCACCCACGGATCTCACACACTTTGCTTCTGTTGCACATAATTCTACACCATACAACCTATGGCATTGTCACCTAGGTCACTTATCCAAAAATAGGCTTCACTTGATTAATGATTTCGATGTAAACACTCATAAATCTCATATTAATGAAATACCTTGCATCTTGTGTCCTTTAGCAAAATTTCACAAATTACCTTTCCCTGATAGTGCACATGCTTCCTCTAGAATATTTGAAATCATCCACTGTGATATTTTGGGGCCTTCTCCAACTATTGCACACGATCGTTCCAAATATTTCTTAACCATTGTGGATGATTTTTCCTGTTCTACATGGCTTTATTTACTCACAACTATTATTTAATTGAATCACAATTTAACATGAAACTTAAAATCTTAAAAAGTGATAATGGTGTTGAATTTCAAATGACAGAATTTTTTAACAACAAGGGCATTACTCATCAAAGAAGTTGTGTGGAAACCCCTCAACAAAATGGCATTGTTGAGAGGAAACACCAACACTTATTAAATGTCACTAGAGCTCTCATGTTTCAATCTGGTTTGCCCCATAAATATTGGAATCATGCTGTCCTTACAGCAACCTACATCATTAACAGACTTTCTACACCCATTTTGAACAACAAGACACCATATGAGCTACTTTTTAACCAAAAACCAACATATGCTCATATGAGAATTTTTGGGTGTTTATGCTTTGCTACTACTAATTCCCAAGGTAGAACCAAATTTCAACCTAGAGGCCGTGTTTGTGTTTTCATTGGCTATCCTTTTGGAGTTAAAGGTTATAAACTTTTAGATATTCAAACAACACCATTTTCATTTCAAGAGATATTAATTTTCATGAATTTGTGTTTCCTTTTCATAACATTAATTCCAACCTCTCCCCCTCTACAGATCACCCATTACCTTTCTCTTCAATCCTCCACCTTCAACATCACCAATTGATCCTTCCTTCCCTTCTCCTCTGCCCCAACACCACTACAACCCTTCACATTTTGCTAACCCTTTCCCTACCAGTGAGACTCAATCACCTACCCCTAATCTTGCACATAATCCTGCACCTACCCAAACCCATGCAACTACACCTTCCCCTACATGGTCCAACCCACCACCTAACTCTATTCCTTCCACACTTCCTACCACCACCCCACAACCTATCCTTAGAAGATCCTCTCACCTTAGAACAGCACCCCAATATCTCAAGGATTACCATTGTCACCATCTCATGCAGCACCCATATGAGCAATCAAGTTCCAAGCAAGTTCCTGTATCAAATGGTAAACCCTTTCCTTTATCTCTTTGTTTATCTTATCATCAATTTAACCTTGCTTTTCAAGCATTCACCACTTCCATTTCCTTGCACACCGAGCCTCACTCTTACAAACAGGCCATTAAAGATCCTGCTTGGTGTAGAGCTATGGAAGCTGAAATTGTAGCTTTGGAAAGCAACCACACTTGGATACTTACTGATCTTCCAGCAGGTAAACGAGCAATTGACTCTAAGTATGTTTACAAGGTAAAGTTTCATTTTGATCGCACTTTGGAAAGATTGAAAGCTAGGTTAGTAGCTAAAGGCTACACTCAAGTAGAAGGTGTAGATTATGTTGATACCTTCTCATCTGCAGCTGAGATGGTAACTGTCAGATTTTTACTCAGTGTGGCAGTCATTAAAGGCTGGTTTTTACATAATTTTGATGTAAACAATGCTTTTTTGAATGGTGATTTAACCGAGGAAATTTACATGAAGAAACCACCCGGATACACTAAGGGTGAACCACATCAAGTTTGCAAGCTTCAAGACAATGGAATTCTAAATTGACCTCCTCTCTTCTTGCTTTTGGTTTTTTTCAATCCAAATCAGATTATAGTTTGTTTACCAAGCAAGAAGGAGATTCCTACATTGCCATCTTAGTTTATGTTGATGATATCCTCGATGCTAGCAACTCAAATAGTTCCATATCTTCCCTTAGAACATTTCTCAATAATCAATTCAAGATAAGGGACCTGGGCTGCTTACGGTATTTTTTGGGTTTAGAGATTGCAAGATCATCCAAGGGAATTCATTTATGTCAATGAAAATATGCCTTAGATATCCTTTCAGATTCGAGTATGTTGGGTTGTAAACCTTTAAAACTTCCTTTGGAACAAAACTTCAAACTTAGCAAAGAGGATGGAACTCCTATTTCTGACCCCAGCATTTATAGGAGACTTATTGGCCGCTTATTGTACCTCACAATAACTCGACCAGATATCAGTTTTACTGTTCAGTTGTTAAGTCAATTCATGGACAAGCCCATGACCACTCATTTGGCTGTTGTGTACAAGCTTTTGAGATATATCAAAGCCTCCCCTGGTCAAGGCATTCTCCTCTCCTCCTCCTCTCAAATTCAGCTAAGGGCATATTGTGATAGTGATTGGGCCTCTTGTCTTGACTCCCGCAGATCCACTACCGGTTATTGCATACTTTTAGGCCATTCACTAGTCTCTTGGAAGTCCAAGAAACAAAATGTAGTCTCTCGGTCTTCAGCAGAAACTGAGTACAGATCAATGGCCACCACCTGTTCAGAGTTGACCTGGCTTCGTTATTTATTACAAGATCTTAGTCTTCATCATCCACAGACTGCATTTCTCTTTTGTGACAACCAAGCTGCGTTACACATTGCTGCCAACCCAGTATTCCATGAGAGAACAAAACATATCGAGCTTGATTGCCACTTAGTTCGAGACAAAATCTAAGATGGAAGCATCACCATTGCACATGTCACTTCTCAGACACAATTGGCTGATTTGCTTACCAAAGCTTTGCCCTCCTACCTCATGCAGTCACATCTATCCAAGATGGGAATAGTCAATCTCTATTCTCCATCTTGCGGGGGGCTGTTAGATGATAAAGGATAGAACACTACAAGTCGTTTATATTTCTGTTTTTACTTCACATTGTAGTTTAAGAGTTTATATTTATTTATTCTTAATTCTTTCTTTTACACAGCTGTAAATATGAAATTAGTTTTATTGTCTGTTAGTTTGTTACAAAGTAGGGTTGTATATAGGCTATGGCCTCCTTTCTTTTTCAGCACTGTAGTGGAAATATACAGAGAAACTTTTGCCTCCATTACTGCTCTTGGTTTCCCTTTCCTCTATTTTCTTTCACTTACAATAAACTTATTAATCTGTGAGGTGGAGCTCCCGGTTATACGAATGTCATCTACGTAAATTAAGAGCAAAAGAATATATGAGCCTTGATGTCAATAAAAAAATGATTGATCATAGGGACATCTTTGGAAACCCATATATTGAATATAGTTACTAAACTTCATGTGCCAAGCCCAAGGTGCCATTTTAAGCCATAGAGTGCTTTATGAAGTTGGTAGACATAATGAGGATGAGAGGAGTCCTCAAAACCAGGAGGTTGAGATAAGTAAACAAGCTCTTGCAAATCACCGTGGAAGAATACATTGCTTACATCAAGTTGCTTGATGGACCATCCTTCCTAGAGTGAAAATCAATTTGATAGTACTCGGCTTAACTACTGGACTAAATGTTTCGTCGTAGTCCAAGCTAGGGAGCTGTGTGAAACCACGAGCCACTAGTCGGGCTTTATATCTTTCAATTGAACCATCAGCTCTAGTTTTAATTTTGAACACCCATTTGCTGCTAACTAGGTTCATGTCTAATTTTCTAGGCACCAAAGTCCAAGTTTGGTTGGTATGAAGAACATTAATTTCTTCTTGCATGGCTTGCTGCCATTTTGAATTAGTGAAGGCTTGTTTACATGTTCTAGGTTCTTGTTGTTGGTTCGCTTGATCAGCTACAAAGCACGTAAGTACTGGGTGTCGTGAAGAGAAAAAGACCTTGGGATTTTGTGTGCCCGTTTAAATTTGTATGATCATGGGGTGAATTCTACAAGGGACAGATGGTGGGAAAGGCTCAGTTGCTGAAGGACACAAGTCTGGTGCATCTTGGATTATCGTAGGAGCAGCAGGAGTATGAGGAGCTTGGCCTGGTATGGTCTGGGCCACAGTAGAGCTAGTAATAAGATCAGTAGGCTTAGAAGTTGGGCCAATTGTAGATGATAGTTGCAAATGGCCAAGGAGGGGACATTGGCAGCCACAGATAAGGGATCCAAAGGAGATTATAAAGTAGCAATTTGAAGAGGCTTGGGAAGTGCCCGAATGTTGAAGGACTAAAAACTAGATTGAATAGAGCCCTGTTGGCACATTAATGGAAAAGTGAGTCATCAAATTTTACATGCTGAGAGATATACGTGTGGCCCATTTGTATGTCAAAACATTGATACCCTTTCTAATGAATAGAATATCCTAGAAACACACAGCGAATGGATTTATAATCCAACTTTGACCTGCCAAAAGGTGTGAGGCATGGATAACACCAAAACCTGTAGAAGAGTATAAGATGGAGGAGACCCAAAACCAAGCTCATAAGGTGACTTAAGGCCAAGAGTGGAACTAGGCAACCGATTGATAAGAAATACTGCAGTGTTAAATGCCGCTGTCCAAAATTTGGTGGGAATGGAGGCATGTGCCATTAACATTAAACTGGGTGTCTATGTTTTGCCAATATGTTTTTTTCTGGTGTCTCTGAACATGATAATATGTGAATAATTCCATGGGCTACAAAATAAGCTTGTAAGACTTTGTTAACAAACTCACTACCTCCATCACTTTGAATTAATATTTTTATGCGAGTATTGAATTGATTATACATTCACTTGAGAAATGTAGGAAAAATGGTAGCCACGTCAAATTTGCGAGTACGTAGGAAAATGCCATATGTATCGAGAGTAATCAATGATGACTAAATAAAATTGAAAACCATCAGAGGAGGGAACAAAGGCAGGTCCCCATACATCGGTGTGAAGAGTATGTAAAAATGAAGTAACATAAGATTGACAAGACTGAAATGGCAACTTTGTTGATTTTTCCAAAACAAAACATTCAAAAAATCCAATATTTTATTCAAAGATGGCAAAGGTGGTAATTAAATTTTAAGAATCTGAGATTGAAGGTGTCCAAGCCGAGCATGCCACAAGTCGCTGGGCACTTTATTTGCTAGAAGTCCAGTTGGAGAATGTGAAGACCATTGCGGGTGGATTGGGTACAAGCCATCTACTAGTGAGCCTTTAAGTATCACCTGTTTCATCCTCATGTCCTTAAGAATAAATCCCCAAGTATAAAATAGAAAGTAACTGTTATTATCCCTTGTAAATTGAGACACAAAGTGTAATTTCTTTTTAATATTAGGGACAATAAGAAAATTGTTCAACTTGATATCAGTAGTAGGTAATGGAACTTGTTTAATACTAGAAATAGGTAATCCATGTCCATTAACAACTAGAATAGAATCATATCTGAGATAAGAATGAATACCTTGTACTTCACTTGTATCAGATGTCATACGATGATTTTATCTAGTATCGGGATACTAAGTATTCTCTATCACCAGTTTGTAGGGAGGAAAGGCCTTTTATTGAACTGCTTCTTTATATGAGGCAAAACATCCATTTGCTTTATGGTTTAGGCCTCTAGAGCCGAAGCAAGTGATGCCACCATGGAAGCAAGTGAGGGGTGGGACAGTGGTGTAGTGCTAGGACTGCCGTGGCTGGGTTGAGGCTACTTGAAGGTGGTTTTTCATGGTCTGAAAGTGGAGGCGGAGATGTGATTGGCTTGGCCACCGAAACGGAGGTTGTGGGCTGCGGCAGTTCATGAATGAGATAAGTGGGTTTGTGGTTTATGGCTGTGGTGGTTTCTCAAGTGCATGGGAGAAAAACAAGCATATTTATAGGTGATATATAAAAAAGAAAAAAACCATAAGAGGAGGAAGGAAGGAGCATGCATCATGCATGCCGTGGAAAATGGACGTCATGAGGCCGTGCACGAAGAAAAGTCTGTGTGGGCTGCACGTGAACTTGTGTAACATGTGAAAAATAAAGTGCGAAAAATAAATAAATAAATGGGTTCTTCCCTAAATTTTGGACCCCGACTCAATCTAAAAAAAATATATATATATAATCTAACTTGTTCAAAAACAATTTATCTTGACCCATAAAAAGATTTTTAACGTAAATATCAAATTCAAAGAAAAATTATAATCCACCAAAACAGAGATTTTTAGGCCTGTAGTCTATTTAAAAAAATATATATTTGAAAACTCAGATGAGCTTTTAGAAAATATAAATCTAAATTTTTTTAAATCAACTTGGCACTGGACCTGAGTGTTACAATGGATGTCCAGCACCACTGTCCACAGCCCCCACGTTGCATGGTGAGTAAACTTCCTCTCCCCATTTCATGGGCACTCTCTCAATCAATTTCATGTTCTGCTGCCCTAGAGCTAGAAGTTCACAGTTAAAGCCACGGCCACTGCCTCACAGTAAGGCCACCCTCCCTTATACAATAGAAAAGTACGTTAGATGAAATTCATATAACAAGTGACGTGTCTTAAGCAAGATTACAAAAATACCCCTTTACAAGTTAGTGTTAATCATAGAATAATTTAGTATTTATGATTTATTATTTGCTATAATAAATCAAGTGAATTAGATGGTTGGGGGTGGAGAATATTTTAGAGTTTAATTGATTAATAGGAGAAATTATGTGAAAATCAAAGTATTTGGAGATTGATGATGTTTTTGTGTTATGATTATAGGCTAAATGAAGTCTATGTTATTAATTAAGTATTTCGATTTTTAATTACAAAATGCATGCTTTATTAAATAGTTACGTACTATTGAAAATTTATGCAAGTTACATGACTATTTTATAGGAGACGATTGATATTCTTTTGGTACTGTTGTGAGGAAGTTCAAAGAAGTTAAAAAGTTCAGGTAAGCAGGGTTTATGTGCTAGATTTTGAATAAAACAAATAGACTGAGGTTGATTTTATAAAAAATATGCATGTTTTTTTATGAAAAGAAAACTTGAAAACAACATTGGTCATTTTATTTTCATTACTCATGAAATCCATGTAAGAAGAGAAAAATGTTTTTGTCATGACTAATCTAGATATAAGTTATTTTTTTACATTTTGTTTCTGAACTATGCAAATGGAACGAACAAGAAATCTAAAAATTTGTGCATGGTTAAGTAAAGATGCTTTGAGTTTGTTTTGAATATGTGAAAATGATAGAAATCTGTTATGATATGATTTGGCATCTAAAAATCTTTGGCATTACATTTCAATTTTGTATTTGGTCTTGCTTTTATGATTCTGATTTTGTTATTGTGTTGGTACCAACATTTTTGTTTTGCTATGATATATGACCCTACCACAAGATACATTAGTGACTTCTGGCCCAACCACGAGACATAATAGTGGCCTATGGCTCTACCATAGGGGTTAAATATGGCCTTTATTATGATATAATGCTTTGATATAATATCATGATGATGATGCTTAATTATGCTATGCCAAAAGACTTTTTAATATGAATGTTTTGAACTGTCATTTTGATATTTTGATAATATGTTTTGGTTCTGCATTCTGAAACAAAAAAATATTTTATTCTGCATTATGAACCTTGTAAATGCTCACGTTTTCATACTAGTGTATATTCTTTACTTATTGTGTTGTTAATAACTCACCTCTTATCTCTGTTATTTTCAGATAATTTGGATGTTTCAACTACTGATCAAGAATATGAGGCATGAGTAAGGCTATTTGAACATAGTGGAACAAGTACAAAGAGGGTACCTTGATTTTTGGAGAGTTTTATGCAGTAATTTTATTTCTTTTAGTTGATGGGATTTTTGAAGGTTGACGGTTGTTTTGAGACTTTGTAGTATCTTAGAGTAATTATATTGGAGTTATTGGTTCGTAACAATAAGGTTTATGTTTTATAGAAGAATTTGGAATATATATTATGTTATTGGGAGATGATTTTAAGTAACATGAACTAACTCCCTAGACCTCCAGGTATGGGGTGTTACATAGGCCCTCCTCAAACTTCTGTGTATTCTTCTCCTCGTCTGGGATTAAGTACTTGGCAAAGCGTGACAACTTAGCAAATTTAGCAGTGAATTGATGTACAATCATGTTTCTTTACACCGCATTGGAAAACTTCTTAGCTCTAGCATCTTAATGGATTTTAGAAAAAAAGGCTCAAAGAATATTTGTTGAAATTAGGGCTAGTCAATAGAGTCTTCTCCACCATCTGCTTCTCTAATAGTTCTTTCAGCAATCCACCAGCATTTAACTTCACCAATCAGCTTAAAGATAGAGTTTAACACTTTCTGTTCCTTTGTGCACTTGAGAACCCGAAGTATCTCCTCGATATCTTGAATCTAATCCTTTGCTAAGGTTGTGTCGCCTCTTTCATCGAAAGAAGGTGGATGCATTCGATTGAATTGTTCAACTGTAACCCTCCACAATAATGTTACGATTGCGACCTAGGCTGTTTTGTGCAATTTCTTCCATAACTTGATGTGCCACAACTCAGATTATATTAGATGCATTGTAATTAGCGTCCACTTCCAAACTTGATCCAGGAAATTTTGAAAGATTATGAACACAATGATGAGATGGCATCTTGAAAACCTAGACTTTGTTAATCAAAATGAACACAGTAACCAGGTAGGTATGAGTATCAAAGTGAATACATATATAATCAATAATAATAACAAACAAAAATAAATAAACTTTTGCAACCCATAATTCTACCCTTCCGTACCCAAATCTCACTTTGACCTAGAGTCTGGAGGATCTAAAACCTTAAATTTCATAAACATCCAACCTTAAAGTCTATGGAACATAAGATTTGGCTTGCTCTGATACCAACTGTAATGCCCCGTATCTGGAGGGTCATAGAGTTAGCTTTTGTCTCTTAAAATCATAGCTCAACAATCCAAAAATGTACTCTAAATGATTTAGACAAGGAAAACTACTTTGAAGATTGTAAAATTAATTTATTTCAAATTTGACGTTCCTTCGTAACTAAGTTCCAAAGTGTAAACATAAACAAGGAAAATAAACTTCACAAGTCTCAAATAAGGCACTATTAACTCAAAATACTAATATAGTAAAAAATTTAATTCTTTAATAAATATTTAAATGGTCCCTCATACCCTCTGGCACTTATTCAAAACTGGTAATCCACTTGTGCCTCTCAAGCACTTATTCCTCTACGCTTAACTAGTCCCACCCATGCTTCCTATTCTTGATCTTCAAATGGCACCTTAGAGTCATCTGAGAAATATTAGAGACAAAGTGGTGCGATTATCAACTGCTCTGTAAATAACGATCCTAAACTAGTGTGTAAACATGAGCCACTTAGAAAATACATAAGACATATAGCTATCAAAATAGTTCAAATATTTCTAGAAACATCTTATTTCAATAATTACTACACACACACACACACACTAAAAGACTTTTGGCACAAGTATACTAAAACAACATCAGAAATAGAATAGAGTCATGTTTACCCCCATGGTAAGGTTATGTATTATGCGGATAGCCAAATAGAATATAGATCACTAAGCTAGAAAATTAAGCGATTGCAATAAGACATCAGAGGCCACCATTTTACCCCTGTGGCAAGGTAAGACATCGAAGGACACAATTTAACACTGATGGCAAAGTCAGCCATTAGAAGCCAAATTTATAAACTGGGTCCGTAACCAAAACGAAACAGAATCTTATGCCTCAGGTTTTTATATGTAACGCAATAATAGGAACAATATACTGATAAGATAATATCATATAATTGGATAACTATTTTAGAATCCATATTCATAATTTATGCAAATAGAAACATAATGCAAAAGTCTGCTCATGTCTACACCCAGTCATGATAAAAATGTCAGTTATCAAAGTTCATAGTAGACTCATGCAAAAAATAACCAAGGTTGTTTTCATAAAAAAATATGCAGGTTTTCACAAAATCAACATCAGTCAGTTTTAAGCAAAGTCTAGCATAGGAACATCACGTACCTGGCTTTTGTAGTATACTATCTAAGCTTTGAACTCAAATAGAACCAGCATCATGACCTAATCCAAAATACCACTAATATATAAGTATCTCATATTAACATAGAGCTGTACTACTAATAAAATTCTAAAACCCAAACTATAGTTCAAACGAGCCTACTAACCAACCCATAAACCAAAATAGTCCATCATGGTGCCTTGGTTTTATTAAGGCCTAAGCACAACATCCAAAGAGCGACTCTACCAATAAATTAGCCCAACCTTGGATTCGTTGAGATTTCACCCCAGCGCACATCACAATATAAATTCATTTCCTCCTCTGACCACGAAAATCATAATTAGGGAACCTCCAAGCACCAACAAATCATGAAATCATTTAATTACCAACCCCAACATCAAACATATAAAATAGAGTAACCAAAACTTCCAATGGGCACAATTATAAGAGCTACAAATTTAACAACGGTAATGAGACAAGAGCTCAGGAGTACTTTACCAACTCTTGAAGCAGTAATCAATCTGGTTTGACAATGTGACTGCACCATTTATTGATGCTCGGGATGCTCTATGATATTAAAAATACTTTAAAACAAAATCCGAGAAGAAAGAGTGAGGCAGCACACGTCTTAATAACAAAATTGGACCGAGTGAGGTAATGGAAAATAGTAAACAGGTATGGGCTTACAATCAGTGGTGTTGCGGCACGGAGTAAGACATCACTCATGGAGAGAGAGAGAGAGTTGGTGCTAGTCATTACAAGAGTGGGGCGCAACCTAGAGAGGACAAAATAGTGGGGGAGACAATACATGTTGAGTTCCTGCTGAGTAGAATAGAGAAGTGAATGGTGACAACCAATGTGATACCCCATGTTTACGTGTATTTTAATTAAATAATTATTTCATTTATTTTATTATTGGTCCTCTTGTTTTACAATTATATGAGTTTTGTTATATTATTTTATGATATTTGAAGTTGTGAAATTTAATTCAAAGTGTTATTGTTATTAATTATTGTTCATCATTTAAAATGTTCTTTATTTTGAATTAGTTTATCGTTGAATTTTATTATTTTATTTTACTAAGTCACTACATTTAAATTATTTTATTTTAATTTGTCTTTTTGAATCCTTTTCGTTGGATCCGTCGTGAGACTTAAATTGAAAAGACTGAACCTTATTTTCATTTTCATTTTTTTTTCTTTTTCCTTTTTTCCTTTTCTCATTTCTCTTTCTTCTTTCTTCTTTCTTTTTCTTTTTCTCATCCCTTTTTCTCCCTTCTTCTTCTCTTCCGTACATTTCCTTCTCCCCCACCTAGCGTTGTTGTGCACCACCACCGGACCTCACAGCCCAGCCCACCAGCTCCAACACCCTCCGGCGACCTCCCCCACCCCAGCCTTCCTTCTTCTCTCTCTCTCTCTCTCTCTCTCTCTCTCCATTGGCCGTGAGTAGCCCGAGTGGGTTGTGCATTTTTTTGCTCCGCCGTGCGTCACCCATTGGGTCCACCACCACCATAGCAGCTTGATCTCTTGTTGACCATCCTCATTTATGAAGCTCAGCCCTTAATTCCCTGCCGTTCACTTGCACGAAGCCCACAGGCCCCATGGTTTTCTCCACTTTTAGCCATCGTCCGCCATCGCCTGGCTACTGCACCATTGCCATCAGCTTCCCCTCTCTCCGGTGAGTCTCCCCTAGCCTCCCCACCCCTAGCCGAGCCTCCATCTTCTCTCACTTTCCCACGGCCTCTTTTCCTCAAATTGGGCCGATCTCCTCCGTACGTTACCACCCACAACCAACCACTACTACCATTAGCTTTACCAATGCCTCTAAGCCCTACCCTAGCCATCCCAAGTTTTCATTTGTCCCCGTTCAAAAGTTAGATTTTTGAAACCCACGAGCCTTGTCCATTTTGCACTGTTGCATTGTTGTGCCGCCGCCTTTTGTACCTCCTTGATCATCCAAAAATTATATTTTAGCACTGTAAGAAATATTTCAAAGAATTTCTTGAGATTTAATTATTGTTGCACTAACAACTTTTATGCAAATGGTTGGTTGTGCCAGACTTGGAGTTCGAGGAGTATGAGAGTCGGTTGGATTTGAGGATGGTTTGTTTATTGAGATGAATTGTGTTTGTATGTATTATGTTGTGTTTGGCATCATGATTTTTATTGCATTATGGCATGCATATTTAGGCGTTATGCATAAAAATTGGGTTTTCATGTGAGAAAAGAATTTGGGTTAATTTGTGATAAATGATTGGTAAGAATATTAAGAGAGGAAAAAGAAAATGTAGAGATGGTGGTAAGCAAGGACGGTGGTAGAGTCTTGCCTGTGATTCCCGCTTACGGTGCATGAGGTAGGGATGGTGGTAAAAAGGGATAGTGGTGGTCCCGCCTGCGATTCCTACCTATAGTGGGAGCTGTAGGGATGGTAGTAGAGTCTCGCCTGTGATTCTTGCCTACAGTACTTTGATAGAT
The DNA here is from genome assembly GCA_011037825.1 of Carya cathayensis. Lineage (NCBI taxonomy): Eukaryota > Viridiplantae > Streptophyta > Magnoliopsida > Fagales > Juglandaceae > Carya > Carya cathayensis. The sequence continues at coordinate 680,607 of QGSO01000601.1, forward strand.
TGAAAGAGAGAATAAGGGAATTGTAGGGATGGTGGTAAGTAGGGATGTTGATAGAGTCACTCCTGTGATTCCCATCTATGGTGTATGCGGTAGGGATGGTGGTAGTCCCGCTTGTGATTCTCGTCTACGGTGCACGCGGTAGGGATGGTGGTGGAGTCCTACTTGTGATTTCCGCCTACAGTGTTAAATGGTTAATGGGCCATTTTCTGGAAAAATTACAATTTTTAATAAATGGATATGTGAACCATTTTCTGGAAAAATGGTGGATGTTATTTAATGGATTTGGTTTTTGGGCCAAAATGGGATTTTGGCGTGTGTTAGAAATAATTATTTTTTTGGAGAGGATGATTTTTGGGTTTTATGCATATTTCATCATATACACGCATGTTGTTGGTTGCATGAATGTATTTTCATCTCTTGGGTTGTTTGGTTTATTACTTAATGAGATTCACAATCTGACGGTATTTGATATCCTATGGAACCGTAGATTTTGATACAGATGAAGACGTTGAGCCCGAGGGATCGGCTTTGCCGAAGGAGTGACATGTGGTCGCTTTTTGGATTATGGGATTTGTTTCCCTTTTATCTATATATTTGGCTTTTTACTTTATTTTTTACGGATAACTGTATAATTTTCGGTAATACTTTTATTTGGGTAAACTTGTATTTAAAATTCTAGTGCTTAGTTGACTTATTTAATTTATCCGCTGTGTTTTTGTTGTACACATTCTGCTTGTGCACATACTTAGCACTCATCGTTGGGATGTGTGTTTCGTGTTGTCATCATCCCAATATCTTGATTTTCATGTGTTCGTACGTGGGAGTTGGGGGCGTCACAGCCAAATACTAGCAGCATGAATGTCGGCCTAATCAAGCGATAACTGCAGTGAGGAGAAAGGAAGCTAGTTAGAGAGAAGGTGGGGCATGGGGGTTGGGGCATATGCGCAGAAGGGAAAAGGTAGGGCATTAGGCACCGAGGGGGGGGGGGGGATAAACATATATTTCTGGTAATGTTATTGTTTATGTTGAAGGGAGTTATACTAAATTATTATACTGCTAAAATAATCTTCCCAATCAATTAGTTTCATAAGTTTCAAGAAAGTTTCAATATTACACTACATATAGTTAATTGCATTACACATTAGTATAACTACTCTGATTATTGATTTGTGGAATTCAGTTTAATAAACTCTATTGCACGCTTTGAGGAGAGTATCGATATATATATATATATATATATATATATATATATATATATATATATATATATATATGTGGAATAAGTACTGAAGGGCACGAGTGGATGTGTTAGATCTAGTACTCAAAATGTCTTTCAATGAATTTTAGTGTATTTTCTTTGAAAAAAATATCAATTAAGAAACTATTGTAAAATAAAAAGTCATAAGAGAATTGAATTAATGTTACATTATAAACTTACTCTTTAGGAACACAATATCATTAATCACTTTAAATTTTTTGTGTTGTATAAACGATCCTCAAGATACTATTTTATAGGCATAGAAGGATAAATGAATACAAAATGATGATATTTGATGAATTTATTTAGTGAATCATCGTTAACTCCTATAAACAAGGTTCAACCATTGATAACGCTCTAGGCCTCGGGGGTGGGAGGAGGATAAGGATTATAAAATGAATAAGCTGGCAATTGATCCGGATTGATTGAAAAGCTCAAAATGTTGTGCCAGACCGACTGGTTTTTCATCTTCATTGTACAAGCTGTAAAATGTAGAGAAAATTGTATATGGCAATCCTGAAAACAGAAAGATCAGAGAAGAAGAAAATCATTGCTTCTCATTCTTGTATGAAATTTAATTACAGTGCTATACAATCAATTCATCTAAATAGACACAAGGACTATTTACAACTTCCCATCTGGACCACTAATATTCATGATTGGATAACTAACTTAACTACCAATTACATGCGAGCCTTTTGTTTCTGTTTAGCTTCTTGAGACTCTAACTTCAGACCTTCTATATGATTCTGTAAGCTCCAACACCCCCCCTCAAGATGAGAATGAATGTTAATCATTCCCATCTTGTATATAAGATGATGAAAATTGAGTGAACCAAGAGGTTTGGTTAATATATCAGCTAACTAATGTTTAGAGGGGATGTGTATGATTTTAATGAGGCCTTCTTATAATTTTTCTCGAACTAAGTGGCAATCTAGTTGAATGTGCTTAGTCCTTTAGTGATGCACAGGATTAGAAGCAATTTCAGAGGTTGGTTTGCTATCAGTATATAATAAGGTAGCTTGAGAATGTTGAATATTTAGATCAGCTAGTAGATAGAGGAGCCATTGAATTTCACATGTAGTTGTAGCTAAGGGCCTGTATTCAGATTCAGCAGATGATCTTCTAATAGTGGGTTGTTTCTTTGATTTCCATGAGACAAGAGAATCTCCTAGAAACATTGTGAACCCAGTTACACTTCTTCTAGTGTCCAAGCAGCCACCCCAATCACTATCTGAGTATGCTTTTAGATGTAGAGATGAGTTTGCAGACATAAAAAGTCCCTGGCCTGGTGTAGCTTTAATGTATCTAAGTACCCTTTCAACAGCTTGAAGATGTAAGGTACTTTCATAAGTTACAGACCAATTCCAAGTTGTAGATGTGGAATACTTGACAGATGTTGCAATCTTTGAAAGAACTTCACAGACAGGCAGCAATCAGATTATGTCATGAAGTTTCTCATTGGCTTGCATGATTCTTATTCTATGATGTGTAGTCAATTACTTCTCCAATCACCTTTGCCTTCTATGAGTAAAGTATTTTCTTTACTAATGCAAGAGAAAAGCCAAAGATCATTATCAAATGTTGTTGGAATTTCTATAGACTCTCATGCAATGGTTGCTGCACAAACACAGAAACCTGTTGCTACAAATGGTAATCAGTTCACAAATCAAAAGCAAAAACAGATGTCACTTGTTCCCATTGTGGATATACTGGACATCTTGCAGACAAATGCTTCCAATTGATTGGATACCCACCTAGATGGAAAGGCCCATGAGGCAAGAGAATTTTTCCTGCTCAACATGGAAATGTAAACACAAGATTGCCCACTGCAAATGTTGCTTCTTCTTTGGAGTCAAATTCAAGCATCTCAAACATATTTTCTCAAGAGCAAATTCAAAACTTGCTGTCACATTCAAATAGCTTATCTCATACACAAATAAATTCCAACTCCACAGCAAACACTGCTTCTACATCAGGTAATATATCATGTCACATTGTCTCTGTTGACAAAAATAATTCTCCATGAATCTTAGATATAGGAGCAATAGATCATATGATCTGTTCTCCTCATTTTTTCAATACAATTCATTTACCAAGTCATTCATCTATGGTCCATTTACCAAATGGCAAATTTGTTCCTATTGTCTTTACTGGAGATGTAAATTTCTCAACTGATATCACCTTACATAATGCCTTTTATATTCCTTCATTCAATGTTAATCTCATATCTGCTTCAAAACTCACTAAAGATAATTCTATTGGGTTGTTCATCTTTCAATCCAAATGCATTTTGCAGAACCTAATCAGCTGGAAGATGATTGGTCTTGCTAAAGTAAAATCTTTCAATCCAACGTATGCTACTGTTGTGGAAGACTTGGACATAGCCACAATGAGTGTGATCTCTAGAAGCAGGCACCCAATGACTTTGAGAATGACTCTCCTTATGGCCAATGGTTGATAGTAGTCAACTTTGGTGGTCAGGGATGGAATCGGCGAGAACAGAAGAGGGAGGTGGAGATCCCCAAGCCGATGGTTGCTCTTACGAATGAAAATAGACAGCTGTCATTATTGAAGGAGATTGGAGCAAATCCCACTACACTAACTCAAACAGCGGAGTCACTAGGGGGCGAGGAAAACAGATATTTTCAAAAATTTTGGTAACTTACCTAATAGAGAGGAGGAGATCTTAGAAGAGATATGTCAACAGAAAGAGGGGGATTGCAACGTAATGGGAGGAAGGGGGTCTCAAAATTCTATTTTGGATATACCATATATGGGGCCAAATACGAAGAAAGGGGAAGGGCTATGTGGGCATCAAGAAGGGGATCTTCAAATGGGCCATTTAGCAAGTGGGCCAGGAGAATGGGCCGAAAATGTGAACCAAGACGGGCTGGAGACCACAAGACTGTATTTGAGGAGGATAGGAGTGAGGCCCTAGTTTTGTTAAAGCTTGATGTATTGATAGGCCAAAAGTGGAGGAGGATCTCTCACATTAGTAACAACTTTTCAATGAAGCCGTTGACAATTCAACCGAAATCAATTTCTAAAAAAATGGAGGGAGCATAGAGGAGGGGAGATGAATCCCTTGCTCCACACATAAACAATATGTGGAGCAAGGGATTCATTCAAGAATTGCATTAATGGTGGTTGACCTTTAGTCCTGCTGGGAGCAATGAAACTTCTTAGTTGGAATGCTTGTGGGCTTGGAAACCCATGAGGTATTCAAATTCTATGTGACTTGGTCAAGAAGGAAGTGCCCAACATCTTGTTTCTACAGAAAACCAAATTGAGAGCTCGAGGTTTTGAAAGATGTAAATACAAATTGGGGTTTAATAATTGTCTTGATGTTGATTGTGATAGGAGTGGGGGCATTGCTATGTTCTGGACTGAAGATATTAATCTGACTATTTTGAAAATTTCAAAATTCCATATGGATGCGTGCATTAAGGAAGGTGGGGTTGATATAGTTAAATGGTTTGTTACGGGTATATATGGGCCTCTTGAGACTACTCATAGGAATAAAACATGGAATGTTGTAAGATCTTGTTGTAGGAGAAATGAAGAGGCTTGGGTCATTTCGGTGATTTTAATGAAATATTATCTCAAGATGAAAAATGGGGAGAGAGAGTGAGACCTGAGAAGCAAATAAAAGATTTCAAAGATTTTCTTATAGATTATGTGTGATGACCCGCTTTTATGTGTATTTTCACTGAAAGAATATTTTAATTTAATTAAATATTTTATAGTGCTTTTATTTTAAATTATCGAGTTTTAAATAGATTTTATTGGCTGTTGAATTTAAATTGTGATTTAATTTATTTTGGCTTGTTTTTGGTTTTAAAAATTTAAATAATTGGTTTTTACTAGTTATTTATTTTATTTTAGCTTATTGATGTGTTTAAAATATTTTATTGGTGTTTATTTATTTATTTGATGTAGTGTTAATTTATTTTAATCGTTTTATGTTTTTACCGTTTTCGGCTGATCAGTTTTTGGACTTCCGACGTGAGGACTGGACCTCATTAATTTCCTTCATCTTTTCTTTTCCTCTTCTTTTTCTTTTTTCCTTTTTTCTTTTTTCTTTTTCCTTTTTTTCCCTCTCCCGTTCGGCTCTCTCTCTCTCTCCCCGCGTCCCTCTCTTTCTCTCTCTCTCCTCACCCACGCCGGAAAGCCTTCCCGCCCAGGCCCGCCGTTCGCCGGCGTCGTGCCCGACGCCACCCCTGCCGGTCGACTCCCCTCCGGCCGGTGATCATCCCCTCCGACTCCCAGCCCCAACCGGCCGGCCGTTTGGCCGGAAAAATCCCAACAAGCCGCACGGCTTGAGGCCCGATCCGCCGCCGTCGCTCCACCTCCGGCCACCACCTCTTCACCACTTCTTCCCCTACTCCTTGCCGACCTAACCCACCCATCCCCGGCCTCAAACGGTCACCGGAGCGGCTCCCACGAGCTCAACTCCGATTTGCCCTTTTTCCGCCCCTACCGGCGTTTTCGCCGCCACCCACGGCCAAAACTCACTTCCACTAGCTTCATAAACATCTCTAGACCATTCCCTATCAATTTGGTGTCTTGGTTTGTCCCCGGTCAAAAGTGGGTATTTTGCGACCCACGGGAACAGTGCATTTGCACTGTTACGTTGCTTTCGCATCGCCGTTCGCTTCGCGCCGAACCTTCTAAAAATCCTATATAGCGCTGTAAGTATTTTCCAAACGCTACTTTTAGATTTAAATGTATTTTACTCTTTCAATAAATTATTTGGTTGGTTCGCTGATTCCGGACTGAGTCCGAGGAGTTCGGGGGTCGGATGGATGGAGGACGGAGTTGCTTGATTTGTTGTGCTATGGTTGAATTTATTTGTCGAGCATTGAAATTGGCATTTACATGATGCATGCACTTGTATTTTATTTTATTGGAAAAATCATGTTTTATTGGCGTAAATGATTTTTGGGAGTGTGCGTATCACGAGCCCAAGCCGGGATGGGTTATTATCTCGGTGGAGCTCCTCTGGTCACTCGGGAGTGGATAATACTGAGTGACATCCCCTGGGTTGTCGCCGGGCGACGACCGGATCGCACGATACGGTAACGCTGTCGTGTCGACTCCGTGGTCCTTTTAGTGGCGGGGACTAGAGGATGGCCTGGCCAGGTACGCGCGAGTTGGAGGCGCGAGTCTGGGCATCGCTCGTGTAGGTGTCACACGCGTAGACGTTACCTGCGGTGTGGCACAGAGCCAGAGTGTGCGGATGATCCCTAGGGGAGATCATGGTGCATGCATAATTGGTTGGTTTTCATGGTTTTCGGATATGGGCCATTTTCTGGGAAAATGGCGATGGTCTTGTGATCCATTTTCGGGGAAAATGGTGGTTTGGGCCATTATCTGGGATAATGGCGAGGCTTGGTTTTTAAGGTTATGTTTTTAAGCCAAATGGGTTTTTGGCGTGCGTGGAAAATATGATTTATGAGTTTTGGAGCATTGACATTCATTCATACTTGTTGTTTGAGTTTAATATGCTTTTATCTAGTGGTGTTTGGATTTTACTTACCTGCGGCACCATTTTTGGTACCGTAGATTTTGATGCAGCGATCGAGGAGGAGGAGGAGGCTGAGCCCGAGGATGCGGCTCCGCCGGAGTTCTGATTTGAAGTTATGCTTTGTACTTAGTTTTAAAACAATATTTATATCATGTAATATTTTATTCTGTACCTTTGAACCGTTTGTATTTTATTTAAGAAAAATTCTGGTACTTAGTATTTGACTTTGCTATCCGTTGCGTATCTTCTTGTGCACATTTGTCGCTTGCACACACTTGGCACTCTTCGATAGGGTGGTGACCCGTGATGTCACCATCCGGGCGCCTCGAATTCTCCGTTTTCCGTACGTGGGGATTTTGGGGGCGCCACATTATGCTTTGAAGGATATGGGATTCACTAGGCCAAAGTTTACATGGTGTAATAGAAGGGGGAAGGGCATAGTATTAGTGAAAGCCTGGACAAATTCTTAGTCAATTCTCAGTGGGAAACTTCGTTTCCTCATGCTAGGGTGACCTATGGTACAGTGGCTTATTCAGACCATTTGCCCATTTGGATTGACATAGAGGAAAGGTATGTTGAAAAGAAGAGAGAAAAATTGTTTAGGTTTGAGGTAATGTGGATAGGGGAGAAGGGTTGTGATGATATTACTGAAGAAACTTGGAGAAGTGGCAATGGGAGTTATAATTTGTTAGAAGTGATGGACCTGATCTCTGAGTGTAGTCAGAAATTGGAAATATGGAACCATACAAAATTTGGCAATGTCCATCATCAACTTCATAATGCTAGACAGAATTTAAAGTTGGTGCAAGACAGAGATACTATGTGTGAGGCTAGAGAGGACCACAAAAATGCTAGAGCAGAGGTCTATCAATGGTTAGAGAATGAGGAGGTCATGTGAAGATAGAGGTCAAAGGCACTGTGGCTAAAGGCAAGGGATCAAAATTCAAGATTTTTTCATTCCAAAGCCTCTCACAGAAGAAAAAAGAATAGAATTTTGAAACTACAAAATGAGTCTAGAAATTGGCATGAGGGTGAAGCCCATGATACACTTATATTGGATTATTTTCAGCAACTCTTCTATGTCTTTGGTGAAGGTGGCAATGTGGATTTCTTAGAGAATCCAGATGAAAGAGTGACTGCAATAATGAATGAAGAGCTTGCATGGGTTTACACTGAAAATGAGGTCATTGAAGCCCTGAAACAAATGCACCCCTTGAAGGACCCTAGACTTGATCGCATGGCTCCATTATTTTTCCAAAAATTTTGGCATATAGTGGGTAGATCAATCATAGTAGCTATCTTGAAAGCTCTTAACACAGGTGAATTCCGTACATCTCTTAATCATATATTCATTACTCTGATCCCCAAGAAGAAAGATCATGTTAAAATGGCAGATATTTTACCCATAAGTCTTTGCAATATTGTTTATAAGTTGAGTTCACAAGTCATTGCTAATAGATTGAAGCTTGTACTCCTTAACATTATATCGGAATAGCAAAGTGCTTTTGTTCCTACCAGTTTGATTAGTGATAATATTCTTGTTGCCTATAAGATTATTCACTATTTAAAATAGAAGAATGCTAGGAAAAAAGGTTATATGTCCATTAAATTATATATGACCAAGGCTTACGATCATATTGAATAGAACTTTATGAAGTTTGTGATTATTGTAAATCATCTTCTCTTTGCAGATGATAGTCTTGTATTTTGCAGAGCAAATGTTCAGACAAGTAGACATCTACAAGGTTTGCTCAACAAGTATGAGAAGGCCTCAAGACAGAAGATCACTATCGACAACACTTTTATGATATTTAGTAACAATGTAAAACCTGAGGTGCAAGAGCATATTCTTCAGATGTGGGGAGTAAGAAGGGTTCAACAATATGATAATTACTTAGGGTTGCCACCTGTTGCAGGAAGGTCAAGAGCACAAGCATTTTCAGACATTAAACATAAGATTTGACAAACACTTCAAAGCTGGAAAGAGCAATTACTTTCTCAAGGTGGAAAGGAATTGCTAATCAAAGTTGTAGGACTTTCTATTTCCACCTATGCAATGAGTTGTTTTCTACTGCCTAACAGTTTATGTTCAGAGATGGAATCAATGATGGCACAATTTTGGTGGGGTCCAAAGGAGAGTGAGAGGAAAATTTATTTGATCAGTTGGGCAAAAATGTGTGAACCAAAGTTTAGAGGTGGCCTCGGTTTCAAGGAGTTGAGAACGTTAACTTTGCCTTCTTAGCTAAACAATGCCGAAGAATCTTATAAGAGGACAATACAATGTTACATAGAATTTACAAGTCTAGATATTTTCCAAAGGGACAGTTTTTTGATGTGGGGTTGGGGTATAACCCATCATATGCTTGGAGAGGACTTTAGGAAGCAAAGAAGTGGTTGTGTCAAAGGAGTAGACGGAGGATAGGGGATGGTAAGAGGGCAAAATTTTGGAGTGACAGCTGGATACTAGGGCATCAAGCTCTATGTTTGGAAGAAACAATTATTAGGGAAGAGCAAAGGGATGACATGGTGGACATTCTCATTGATGAGAGCACAAAATGGTGGCAGGTGGGCAAAATTAGAGCTCTATTCAATCCAAAGGTAGTAGCAACTATAATGAAGATCATTATTTGTCTTGGTGAGCAACCTGATAAGTGAACATGGGTGTATGAAAAAAAATGTAAAGTTCAGTGTGCACAGTGTGTACAGAATGATCATAGAAAAGGCCAATAGATTCCAAGGAGAAAGTTTTGATGCAAACAGACAGCAAGCTTTATGCAGGAGGATATGGAAGATGTAGGTGCACAACAAAGTGAATGTGTTCAGATGGAGAGCTTGTAAGGAGGGTCTTCCTACCTAAGACAATTTAAGCAAGAAGAAAATACCTATTGAGGGAGTTTGTTGTTTTTGCAAAGTAGGATTAAAAGATTTGCCTCATGCCCTCTTGTATTGTTCCACAATTAAGAAGTATTGGAGGAGATATATGCTTATGATGGGAAATAAGGAGCACAACTATCTATTATAGAGGTTGCGATGAAAGTGAGAGCGGGTGGCAATGTGGATGATTTAGTAGTGTTTTTCTTAATTGCTTGAGGTTTTTAGTTAAGAAGGAATCAAATGGTTCGTGATGAGGAATGTATGGAGCCCAAGAATGTCATTGAGCATGCTTTATCTTTACAAAAAAATGGTTGCTAATATTAAGGTTTTGCCTACTTCAAAGACTAAGGAATATTTCAACTGGAAGCCTCCTCCGGGTTATCTAAAGTTAAATGAGGATGGTGCTATGTTTAGTGATATTCATAGAGCAAGTGTTGGTGTTGTTCTTAGAGATGAGAGTGGTGATATTATTATGGCTGCTAGTATTCTTGAACTTGATGTGGTTGAACCTAAATCGATTGAATTGCTTGCAATTTCCATGGCCTTCAACTTGGTGCTACTATGTGAATAATAAGTAAGCTAATAGTTGAAAGTGATTGTCTTTTGATTGTGAAGGATATGCAAACAGAAGCTCTGATGCTTTATGTGGGAATATGTTGCTGAAACCAGAAGGTTTTGAAGCTCTTTGAAGAATGTTCTATTCAACATGTTACTCGATTAGGCAATGAGGTAGCACATAGGCCTACCAGATATGCATGTAATGCTGAGAGTTTAATGATGTGGTGGGATAGTATTCCAGACTTTATTTCTCAAGCTATATGGCTTGATAAATATCTGTAATATCTTGATATGAATGAATTAAACAAAAAACAAAACAAAAGGCAAAAAAAGTGATTTAATCAAATGATTAAACACTAAGCTAAAACCAAGTTCAATTCAGGTTTAGAGGCAAACTTTTGGGATTTAGGGTTTTGGCTTTCACCAAAATTTTGGTGTTTCAATTGGATTCCAAGTGTTTGGTTTCTCTAAAATTGAAACCCTATTTGGTTTAACACAAAATGGATGGTTTCATTGAATATGGTTTTGCTTAGGTGGCATAATCATAAAACTTGATTTTTTTCACATTTTCCATCTCATAGTTCATATTGGTACCAAGTGTGTAATATTATTCACAAAGTGTGTAAAATCTTATCAAGTGTTCAAATAAAACTTCTCTAACCTAATTTAGATATTCAGCACTGTAATTTTGAAAACACTTAACTAAGTGTCACATGGCATTTACACCAGAGTCACTATTCACTCCAAAATTGGTGAAAATAATTTTGTATTATAAAATCCTAAATAGTCATTCAAAACTAGGAGAGTATTTTGTTTCACGAAATTCAACTCCTAAGGCCTCAAAAAATTCAAAACGCATTTTTGAGCAAGCATTATTTTGAAAATCGAAAATTGTTTTATTACCCCATGAAATTTTAAATATTCCTATGAGTCTAATTGCGCAAACCATTTCTCATTCTAATGCTTCTAAGTACCTCAAATAATTAAAATCGTGCTTCTGACACTATAGTGAGTGGTAACACTAACTATACTGACAACTAAAACCTATACGATTAATCGATTCTTGAAAACTTTCGAGGTTTTCACAAAGTTCTTAAAGAGTAGAGAAATTCCTTTGTTGAATTTCTAGCTGGCTGTTATATCCTCCCCTCCTAAAAAAAAGATTTCATCCTAGAAATCTACGCAAGTAATGAAAATAACTATACTAAACAAAGGGGAAGATGATGCTCACCAAGCCTATTGTCCGTCACTGAACGTATCATTGCTGATCAATGAGGGCGGGGGTGAGTCATGTCCATCGGCACAGTATGTTGCAGCAAGTAGTCGAATGAATCATACAATATGTTACAAAATGTCTGGGGGCCAACTTGCTACTTGACCTCCTTGTCACTCCTTGTCACTACTATTAGGGACGTGACCCTCCATTAGAAGTCATCCTTAGTCAGTAGATGACATCGATAATCCTGATGGCACAGGTTTAGGATTGATGGCTGTGGTGTACTCCTCTATTGCTCAGCTGGACTTAGCTTCGTTTCGTGCTATCCTTGCTTTGAAGCTATCCTGATCCATCCACGTGGTTGGGAGAAGAGGCGGGTAATGTTCTTTATGAGGCAAAGCCTTCCTCTCGTCACCTATCACATTACTATCTATGTCCATCATGTGAGTGCAATGGTGTTCCTAGTGCTCCATCTTCTATTAATAGGCAACTATCTCTCTATCTAATTCAGTAAGTTGCCTCCTATGGCACTTCTCTCTCATTTTACGCACTCGCTGTGCAAAAAGGGTCGAGTCTCTAGCAGTCTTTCATTCGCATGCCATGGAACTGCAAAAAGACTTAATCAAATATAGAGGAAATAATTCATAGCACACGCTAATTATGGTCCACAATGGATATGAATAAAAAAACATATACTTCATTTGGTATCCAAGCAAAATGAAGTACAACAACCGACTTGTGCAAAACAATTTTGTACATTATTGAATACATCATCGGTTGAGCTCAGAGCAAAACAAAACACAATTGGATTAGGTTCCAAACAACTAGGGGTACTTGGCTTGCGTGCCAACTTCTTTCTCCCAAGTCGATTCTTGAACATTATGATTTTGCCAAAGTACTTAGACCAATGGAATCTGGAAATTCCACAGTATTTCTTTTTCCTTCCAATCAATGATTTGTACTGGTTTTCCTCATAGGTCAGGTTGGATTGCAAATGTATGCTATAGGGGTCAGATTCCCAAAACACTTTTTCATTGAGGACACATGGAATACATTATGGATTCCATGAAACTTAGTTGGTAACTCAAGATGGTACACAACGTCTCCCTCTTTTTCCACTATCTTGGAGCACTCTCATTGGCTTGGACAAAATCAACTTTAACCAACTTTAGCTAACAAGACGCCCACATTGAATTATGTATGTCTATATAAATTTAGACATTAACTACAGTAACTCACCAAATATGTGGGTATAGAGTAACATAGCCAAACACTATAATATATTCATTTCTCACTCCTCTTACCAAATATGTAGGTGTTTTTTGTAATTAAGAATTTTGGTTCAATTTATGTTGGTGCAGATTTCTTATTGACATGAACACAAGTATGTTGCTAGATATTTGCTTAGTCATTAAGAAATTTATAGAGAATTTTAGATGAGTTTAATCAAATATTTTTTGTTATTAGCATTAAACGAACTTTGAAAATATGAATTTTTTAATATTAATTTAATTAGAATATAATATTATTAATCTTTAAATGGTAGAACTACAAAATGTGATAAAAATAAATTAAATAAAAAATTATTAAATCAATAATATTTTAGTATTATATAGAGAGTATATAGATAATCCAATGTGGGGATTGGATTGAATGGAATAGGTAAATGCAAATTCATGTGATATTAGCTAAAATTTGAATTTGTATTAAGCCAACCCAATGAGAATGCTCTAAGGCCCTACATATCTTGGACTTAACTTGCCTTGGTCACCGAATCTACTTACTCTCCTCATAGGAGATACTTTCACGTAAACCCAATCTCGGATTTCAAATTCTTTATTCCTCCTTTAACTATAAGCGTAGCTCTTTCGTCAACTTTGTGCCATTTTCATCCTTTTTCTAATTGTGTGGACTTGATCCTTTATCTCTTGTATGACTTCTAGTTCAATTACCTTACTCTCTCTTACTTCTTCCCAATATAACAGAGATTTGCAATTCCTACCTTACAAAGCCTCATAGGGTGCTATCTAAGTAATGGCCTAGAAGCTATTGGGAGCAGCAACTACCTTTGGTAGAGTTTGCTTATAGCAGAGGTAGTTGCTTCTCCCAATTTCCTTCATGTTCCATTACACAGGCTCTTAGCATATCTTCTAGCATCTAAATCGTCCTCTCTTTTTGCCTGCCTATTTGGAATGGTAGGCACTACTGAACTTCAAACTAGTGCCCACCTAATTCTGCAAACTCTACCAGAATCGAGACGTAAAACAAGGGTCTCTATCTGACAAGATCATCTTGGGTACTTTATGCAATTTGACAATCTCTAATACATAAATTCTCGTCAATCTTTCCAAAAAATCAGTATTCTTGATGGTTATGAAGTGATCGTTTTTTTATCAAACAGTTATCTATCACCTAGATAGTATTATTCTCGGCTGAAGTACTTGGAAAACGTACCACAAAGTCCATTGAGATATCTTCCCACTTCCATTCTGGGATTAGCAGTGATTGCAATTCACCTGTCGATTTTCGATGTTCTGCTTTAACCAGTCTGCAGACAAAACATTTATTCACGAATTCTATGTAACAGCCCGCTAGAAATTCAATGGTGAAATTTCTATAGACTTTAGAAATCTCGTGAAAACTCTGTAAGTTTTCACGAATCGACTAATCGCATAGGTTTTAGTCAGTGAGACCCTCAATGATTGGAATCTATTTGAAACTCCAAAAACTTGGTTGAAACTGAAACCCTAAACGGTTTCCCCAAACCCTAAAGTTGGCCTTCAAGCCCTTTTGATCCAATTTCTAGCATTGTGTTTAATCACTTGATTAAATCACTTCCACATGCTATTAATTTCTCAAATTCTTATTATGACATCTTTATCCAACATTTTAAATCTTGGAAATTTGATTGGGCCAAGAAAAATTGGATTTGGGCTTGATAGCATCTCAAACCCTAACCAAATCCCATTTAAACCCTAATTGAAGTCCACTTGGTTGAGGTCCACTAAGGCCCACGAATTTGGCCACCTTGGCAAAGCTCCTTGGAGAAGCTTCCTCCCCCACTTGTCAGACCATTCATTGCATCAAGTTGCACTCAATAATATGGAGGAACCCACCCCATCAAGTCCCATGTCTCATAGCTTTTGTAGGTTGTCCTTTGCCCCCCACTATCCTCTACCTTATCACATGTCTACACCTCCACTCAATGATTATTAAGGTCTATATATTCCCCCTGAAGAAGTCTTGAGTCATGCAAGACTCACTTACTTCACTTTAATCATTTCTTCACCCCGTTCTTAGAGAGAAACCCAAAAGAGCTCTCTCGGACAGATTTCTGTGTCTTTTTGTGTGGAGATTATCGACCCTTTGTAAGTATTTTTACAAATGACTCCTTCATAAAAGTTGTTCCTCTTTGAGTCTAGTTTCCGTAGATGTATTTTTTGTATCATTCCATGGTCATTTGGTCAGTAAAAAGTATTTGTAACCATGGAAAGGTCATTCTGGGCGTGAATCTGGAGAGTATGTTATGTTTTGGAGTTTTTGACCAAGCTAATGGGCATATCTTGGTCCGAAAATTTTATGGAGTGTTGTTAGAATGTTTTTAAGAGTTTTCATTGAAGTTTTGTTGCATGAGTAAAGCTTTTGATGATATATTTTCTTAGATCTAGAGATTTATCAAAGTTAGTTAAGAAAAAGTTTCTGTTTTTGCACTAAGTGTAAAATCAAAAACTCCAAGTGTTATTTTTGTGATTTTGGTGACTTTAGTTTGATGATTTAAAGCATGGTTTATCTGAGGATGATGTTATGAATATGTTAGAAGTAAGATTTGATTTTTTTGGAATTCTTGGTGATGTTTTGATTTAAGGACAAAACTTGTGATTCAAGTGTTTTGATCTTTTTACAAAAACAAGTTTGGTGTTGATTATAAGTCTTTTCTAAATGGATGTTTTAAGTATGGTTTTAAACCTAGGATTGGAAGATGGTTGGTGCAAAATTTTGGTTTAAGCATGAGTTTTGAAGTTGGAAGGAATTGCAACAAAAATCAAGAGAAATGGCCTATGGATGTTTCGGCCATAGTGTGTTTTTCATAGTTGTGTTTTGTCTTAAATTTTTCTGAGTTAATATTTGAGTTTAAGACAAAATTTACATGAGGAATGTAAATTTTGGAAATTTTTGGAGTTAGGATGTGAAATCCTTAAGTTATGGGTAAAATGGTCGTTTTCCCACATGTAGAGGGTAAAATGATAATTTTACTCTAAGTTAGCTTGTTTTCATGTTTCTAATTGTTAGTAATTAAATTTCTAACTTTTAGAATGACCTTTTACAGTTCCTCGTGTTTCACACTTTATTCTCGTAGAACGCGACGATCTGAGTAAGTTAGCTTCTAACTTACTATCAGTTTATTGTGTATGTATGATGGGTAAGGGAACTACAATTTATGTATGTATGTTATCATATATGTCATGTCATTACATGTTTATCTGTTACGCATGATTTATTCTTTTATGAATATTTATCTGTTACAAAATCTTTTATGTCATGCAATGTTGTATGTTATAAGTATGCCATGTTAAGTATGCCATATGTTACATGTATGTCATGGAATGTTTATGTTTAAATCATATTGTGCCATTTACAAGTATACGCCATGTTAGAAAAGTTCATGATATTAAATAATATCTCATGTATTAAGAAAGATAAGATATTTAAGAGTGACACGGACCTAAGCGTGTTCACCACAAGTTATGTTAAGGATGGCACGGACCTAAGCGTGTTCATCACAAGTTATGTTAAGGGTGACACGGATCTAAGCATGTTCACCACAAGTTATGTTATGCGGTGCCACGGACTCAAGCGTGGTTCACCTTATGTAAAGTTCATATAAGTTTCAGATCATGTTCAAGTTAAGTTATTCATGTCAATCACGACCCTAAATGCTAGGATGGGGTAATATCCTAGTGGAACTCCTTTGTTCACGCTGGAGTGTCTAAATAGGTGTGAAATTCCCTGGGTTGACGAAGTACAGTCAACAGGTTGCGAATGGGGCCTAAGTAACTGGTCACCGGAGCGCGCCAGGCACTAACGCCGATGGTGCCATATTTTATGTTACGTGTATTCATGGGGCCACAACAACTGTGGAGCATGAAGTATGGGGCCACAACAACTGTGGAGCATACACTACGTGAGACACAGCAATTGTGACACGTAGAATACGTGGGGCCACAACAACTGTGGAGTACGTATTAACGCACTCACAGCTGGTCTAGATACCTGTGTTGTGATGCGGTAATCGGCAGGGACACACGGCTCTAGGGGACCCGTGTAGCACCCATATGGTCACGTTATTAATCAAGACAATTAAATAAGATTCCAAGTTCATGTATTTCACGTTCAAGTCATGTTTCACGTTACGTTATGTTCAAGTGTACGTTCATGTTAAACTTAAAGTTCAAGTACATTTATGTTTCAAGTTCACATCCATGCTATGATTTAAGTTCATGTCACGTCAAGCTAAGCTTCTGTTTCAGTTCAATTATGTCAACTCATGCCATGTTATGTCATGTCACATTATGCTTATTATTTTATGCCATGTTATGTCAAGTTATGTTATGTTTACTTTTGATTTTGATGGTGCATTCATACCTTTATTTCTATGCATACATCATTAACCTGTGTGAAAGTTTTCTGTTAACTTGCTGAGATTTGTAATCAAATCTCACCTGGTAGTCCCAACTACCATTTTTTCCCGAATGGTAGGCGATGTGTCAGGTTCAGAACAAGGAGCAAATACCGATAGGCTGGAGGATGTTGACTAGACGCCGCAGATGCGATGCAGAGTTTTCAGCTTCTATAGTTAGTTTCTTTTGGGACAGTATTCTAACCTTGTTAATTGAGTTACGCGAGTTACTCGATGAACTGGTTCAATAAGTGTATTTTGGTACTGTAATATAGAGTCTAGTCACCCATGTTTTGAGATTACAGTCTTCTGAGACCCGTACTGTAATCGTGGTTATTTATTTTGTTAAGTATGCATGGATTATGTTTTAATTATTTGGGATGTTATAAGTTCGGTGCATAGTATAAAAAAAAAAAGAATTATCCGCTGCGAATATTGCATAATGCTAGATGCATGTTAGGAACATTGCATCCTATATGTCATGTACGGGGGCAGGTAATCTTGTGTTACATGTCCCGACGCTTCAGATATCCGTCCGATCCCAAACGGAAATCTGAGGGCGTCACATTCTACTACATCCTTCTTCATTCCTTCTGACTAGAAATGTTGATTTAGATCCTGGTACAACTTCGTACAACCAGGATGGGCAATGTAATGAGTGTTATGAGCTTCCTTTAACACCCTCTCCTTTAACTCTTCTGATGACTCTTCGGTTCCTCTAATATAGAATCACATCTCCTCTGACACTGAAGTTCTTTGGTCCTTTTGACCTCTCGACTTTTCTGATGACTTCCACAAGTTTGATGTCTTCCTTCCGATGGTCTTTCAGTTCTTCCCAATCCAATGGAATGATCTTGGAATGTGGTCAGAATGACTTAATGACTACAGTTCCCGATCAACTGTTTCCTAATATTGCATAGCAGGGAACTTACTTCCAATGATGGAATAGACAAATCTTCCGATATGCTCTTGCGACTCAATGCATTAACTACCATGTTGGCCTTTCCTAGGTAGTACTTGATATTGCATTGCTAGTTACTAATACAAGAATTACTTTTCCTTACTCCAAGGAATAGGCAGAGATTAAAAAACTTCTCCTCTACCGACTCACATGGGAGTGGTTGGAAGAAGATTACTTTGTACATCAACACATCTTGGAGACTAGATCAAAGTTAAAGATAGCTGTTCCTCAACTAACGTCCGTTGAACATATTGTAAGTGACAAATCTTCTTCTTTTAAATGAAGATATAGTAATCATAAACAAATATTGCCAAAAATGGATTAGTTCATGCACTGTAAGATTCCTACCTAAATCTTAGAGCATAAAATGAGATGGCCAGGTGAAGAGAATTTCGGTTAGGCCTAAGATTTGATGTTTTTAGGTTAGATCCATGTTTTATTGGGTTTTAGCCATGTGATTTTAATTTTGATGGTTGGATATTCTTTAGGACACGTTTTTAAACCATGTGATACTTTATTTCAAAGATCTCACCTTCTTAAGCCATTGATCAAGAGATTTATCAAAGCTAGTTAAGAAAAAGTTTCTGTTTTTGGACTAAGTGTAAAATCAAAAACTCCAAGTGTTATTTTTGTGATTTTGGTGACTTTAGTTTGATGATTTAAAGCATGGTTTATCTGAGGATGATGTTATGAATATGTTAGAAGTAAGATTAGATTTTTTGGAATTCTTGGAGATGTTTTGATTTAAGGACAAAGCTTGTGATTCAAGTGTTTTGATCTTTTTACAAAAAAGTTTGGTGTTGATTATTAGCTTTTTCTAAATGGATGTTTCAAGTATGGTTTTAAACTTAGGATTGGAAGATGTTTGTTGTAAAATTTTGGTTTAAGCATGAGTTTTGAAGTTGGAAGGAATTGTAACAAAAATCAAGAGAAATGGCCTATGGATGTTTCGGCCATAGTGTGTTTTCCATAGTGTTGTTTTGTTTTAAATTTTTTTCTGAGTTGATATTTGAGTTTAGAACAAAATTTACATGAGGAATGTAAATTTTGGAAATTTTTGGAGTTAGGATATGAAATCCTTAAGTTATGGGTAAAATGGTCGTTTTCCCACATGTAGAGGGTAAAATGATAATTTTACTCTAAGATAACTTGTTTCCATGTTTCTAATTGTTAGTAATTAAATTTCTAACTTTTAGAATGACCTTTTACAGTTTCTCGTATATCGCACTTTATTCTCGTAGAACGTGACAATCGAGGTAAGTTAGCTTCTAACTTACTATCAGTTTATTGTGTATGTATGATGGGTAAGGGAACTACAATTTATGTATGTATGTTATCATATATGTCATGTCATTACATGTTTATCTGTTACGCATGATTTATTCTTTTATGAATATTTATCTGTTACAAAATCTTTTATGTCATGCAATGTTGTATGTTATAAGTATGCCATGTTAAGTATGTCATATGTTACATGTATGTCATGGAATGTTTATGTTTAAATCATATTGTGCCATTTACAAGTATACGCCATGTTAGAAAAGTTCATGATATTAAATAATATCTCATGTATTAAGAAAGATAAGATATTTAAGAGTGACACGGACCTAAGCGTGTTCACCACAAGTTATGTTAAGGATGGCACGGACCTAAGCGTGTTCATCACAAGTTATGTTAAGGGTGACACGGATCTAAGCATGTTCACCACAAGTTATGTTATGCGGTGCCACGGACTCAAGCGTGGTTCACCTTATGTAAAGTTCATATAAGTTTCAGATCATGTTCAAGTTAAGTTATTCATGTCAATCACGACCCTAAATGCTAGGATGGGGTAATATCCTAGTGGAACTCCTTTGTTCACGCTGGAGTGTCTAAATAGGTGTGAAATTCCCTGGGTTGACGAAGTACAGTCAACAGGTTGCGAATGGGGCCTAAGTAACTGGTCACCGGAGCGCGCCAGGCACTAACGCCGATGGTGCCATATTTTATGTTACGTGTATTCATGGGGCCACAACAACTGTGGAGCATGAAGTATGGGGCCACAACAACTGTGGAGCATACACTACGTGAGACACAGCAATTGTGACACGTAGAATACGTGGGGCCACAACAACTGTGGAGTACGTATTAACGCACTCACAGCTGGTCTAGATACCTGTGTTGTGATGCGGTAATCGGCAGGGACACACAGCTCTAGGGGACCCGTGTAGCACCCATATGGTCACGTTATTAATCAAGACAATTAAATAAGATTCCAAGTTCATGTATTTCACGTTCAAGTCATGTTTCACGTTACGTTATGTTCAAGTGTACGTTCATGTTAAACTTAAAGTTCAAGTACATATTATGTTTCAAGTTCACATCCATGCTATGATTTAAGTTCATGTCACGTCAAGCTAAGCTTCTGTTTCAGTTCAATTATGTCAACTCATGCCATGTTATGTCATGTCACATTATGCTTATTATTTTATGCCATGTTATGTCAAGTTATGTTATGTTTACTTTTGATTTTGATGATGCATTCATACCTTTATTTCTATGCATACATCATTAACCTGTGTGAAAGTTTTCTGTTAACTTGCTAAGATTTGTAATCAAATCTCACTGTGGTAGTCCCAACTACCATTTTTTCCCGAATGGTAGGCGATGTGTCAGGTTCAGAACAAGGAGCCAATACCGATAGGCTGGAGGATGTTGACTAGACGCCGCAGATGCGATGCAGAGTTTTCAGCTTCTATAGTTAGTTTCTTTTGGGACAGTATTCTAACCTTGTTAATTGAGTTACGCGAGTTATTCGATGAACTGGTTCAATAAGTGTATTTTGGTACTGTAATATAGAGTCTAGTCACCCATGTTTTGAGATTACAGTTTTCTGAGACCCGTACTGTAATCGTGGTTATTTATTTTGTTAAGTATGCATGGATTATATTTTAATTATTTGGGATGTTATAAGTTCGGCGCATAGTATAAAAAAAAAAAGAATTATCCGCTGCGAATATTGCATAATGCTAGATGCATGTTAGGAACATTGCATCCTATATGTCATGTACGGGGGCAGGTAATCTTGTGTTACATGTCCCGACGCTTCAGATATCCGTCCGATCCCAAACGGAAATCTGAGGGCGTCACATTCTACTACATCCTTCTTCATTCCTTCTGACTAGAAATGTTGATTTAGATCCTGGTACAACTTCGTACAACCAGGATGGGCAATGTAATGAGTGTTATGAGCTTCCTTTAACACCCTCTCCTTTAACTCTTCTGATGACTCTTCGGTTCCTCTAATATAGAATCACATCTCCTCTGACACTGAAGTTCTTTGGTCCTTTTGACCTCTCGACTTTTCTGATGACTTCCACAAGTTTGATGTCTTCCTTCCGATGGTCTTTCAGTTCTTCCCAATCCAATGGAATGATCTTGGAATGTGGTCAGAATGACTTAATGACTACAGTTCCCGATCAACTGTTTCCTAATATTGCATAGCAGGGAACTTACTTCCAATGATGGAATAGACAAATCTTCCGATATGCTCTTGCGACTCAATGCATTAACTACCATGTTGGCCTTTCCTAGGTAGTACTTGATATTGCATTGCTAGTTACTAATACAAGAATTACTTTTCCTTACTCCAAGGAATAGGCAGAGATTAAAAAACTTCTCCTCTACCGACTCACATGGGAGTGGTTGGAAGAAGATTACTTTGTACATCAACACATCTTGGAGACTAGATCAAAGTTAAAGATAGCTGTTCCTCAACTAACGTCCGTTGAACATATTGTAAGTGACAAATCTTCTTCTTTTAAATGAAGATATAGTAATCATAAACAAATATTGCCAAAAATGGATTAGTTCATGCACTGTAAGATTCCTACCTAAATCTTAGAGCATAAAATGAGATGGCCAGGTGGATATATATATTTATCAGTACT